>CAHIKZ030003076.1:2590000-2775000 GCA_903632075.3 Acanthosepion pharaonis
CCTGCTTAGGAGTGGGTTTCTGGTTTCTTCTAAAATCTTTTTCTTCTCTTTCATTTCTGGTGGCCACTTGCATCTTGTTGGCATTATCACCCTGCTTTGGAATGGCGTTTCTAACTCTGTAATCCTCTATCTCAAGTGGCTCTTGTACAGGGCGAACATGAAGAATATGTTTTTTTGTTTGTTTTTTATATGATGTTTTAAAACATGATCACATATTGATGATAGGCTCAAAAAAACTAAATTCAGAGTTCTTTTCAAATTCTTTTTTCATTTTTTCAAGAATCTCTGCTTCTTTCTCATTATTCCTGTATTTTGTACTTGTTGAGTTTTCACACAAATCATATATGGTAGCCATCATTTGAGATCAAGTGACAGTAAGCCTCCCCAACCATCCAGAACTCTTCTCAATATTGCTGACAATCTTTTGGATACTTACATTACTTACATTATTTGGACTATTGTCTTTATCTTTATGATACTCACAGCATTTAGGCTGTTGTACAGTCCAACCTTCTTCAGGTGATATACATTGGAATTTTAAACCAAACCCTATATTTTGTCCACCTGGGTAGTTTCCACATACCATGCCTTTTTTGGATATCTCAGTTTAAATTATTTCCCTTTAGTAACTCAACTCTCCAAGTTTTGTTCACCTCTGCTGTGTCCAGGTATGGAAATTCCAACATATATCTCCTGAAAAAGGCCAGAGTGTACAATGGTTGAAACGTAAATATGGCAACAAAGATAAGAACTATAGTCTGAACAATGTAAATAGTGTAAATAGTTACAATATCTCATATCAGAAATATACATAGACAGATATTTTTGGCTACTGATGTATACTCAGATTCCTAATTTTTGATTACTCTTTTTGCAGGGTCCTTTGCAATTTTTCTATGTTGATAATAAAGGGGTATAACCATCATAGTCTACAAAATGTTCCCTTCTCTTTCATGGTCCAGATATTATTTTTCACTCTCAATTTAACTCTGTAATCATTGTCACAAAAGATTTTGCTGCTAATATATTTTATTTTTTTATCCTTGTTTCTTTCTATGATTATCCTATTGTATTCTTCACATAAGAAATGTCCATGTTCAATACTTGAGAATATATCTTTCCAAGTTTTCATCCCATGCCTCTTTAGATATCAAGAGAAATCAGTAAAAGACTTCAGAAATCAACACTGCAATGCTCTGACTCATCTTAATTACCCAATCATCAGTCCTTCCAAGATTCTTGCAATAACCCTTTGAATTATTATCATTAAAAATATTATATTCTTTCAACCCTTATTATCAATGCACTAAAATCTATCAAGATCAAAATATTTCTCAATATCATTACTGCAGATCATTATAGCTAATTTCTTTTTTATTTATTTACTGTTCTTTGAGGCTTTTTTTTTCTTTCGTTTTATTTCTTTGTTTTTATGTATAACTGTGATGTTCAGATATAAACATTAGGATGACACTTCATATTTTTACTTCCCTTATCAGGGTTTTGTAATACTTTTACTATGTTATTTCACTTCTATCTTACAAATATAGTAAACTATGAAATCTAGTATTCTTAATATTTAGGGATTCCATCTGTGACAAATGGAAATAAGGCCACATTATCACTATCACTACTTTCATTATCAATATAGTGGCATATTATAATTTTATTCTGTACCTAAATCCATCAGTTACAATAGAAACATTAAAGATGGAAGGCTTTCTTAACCTCAGTAACTCTAGTGTTTCCTTATTGAATAACGGAGCATTCCAGTGGGCTCCTTCATGTGACATGTTTTTCCCAAACCATGCCAGAACTTTTGGTATTCCTGTTCAAGCCAGTGCCATCCCAGAATGGCCCATTCAGAGTGGAAAACTTATATAGGCAATTCAAAGATGAAAATTCACTAGATAAAAAAAAAAGGAAAGAAAATTCAAAAATTAAATCAATAATGAAAATATGAAGTCAATTTTTCTAAACTTCCTCCTTTGAAAGGTTTCAATTCACACAATTGTGCTTGTCTGTCTTTATATCATGAAAATTGTTTAAACTTTCTCACGAATCTGAACAGAGAGAGTAACACTTCACAATCTAATAGTTCTAAACTATTTCTGGTTATTCCGATTTGTTTGGTCTTGTCTTATACAACCTAGCTGTTTAACCAAAATAAAGTGAATATACTCTTTAGAAAACATCTCATATGACACATTAAATAGAAGGTATTGTTTGATGTATTAATATGATTTTAATGACTAAAATTATGAAAGAACTCATTAGCAGGTTGAAAATTATTGTATTATTCAAGTGAATCAGATTTTATTGGGTATAATTTAGATATATGACAAGTATTTGGAAGGAGCAGCAATCATGAAAGTTTTATACATATATGGTAAACTCTCTCATTATGGATGATGAATGAGGGCTCCATAAAATAAGGTAGTGCACAACTTTTATATACACACATGTGTCTCCCAAGACCCATAGATGTTTTGCAAACTTTTAGACAGATGGAACATAGGCTTAAGCCATTTTGGTGTTTACTAAATAACCTGCACATCTCTTATTTATAGTGGTCATTGATTGTGCAGCACAATGCACACTCTCTCCATCAAAACAGCATTTCCTGTACTGGTGTACGTTTTGTCACATGTCAGGTGCTGAAATGATCATAGGTTTTAAATCAGAATTTTCCTTTTCCTAGAGAGATGTCCTAACAAGGACTAAGGGGTTTATCTCTCCCAGTGGTTTAACCATGTATTTGGACACCTACCAAGGTATTTCTATGTCCCCGCGACACACATATTTTACACTGAATGAGCTGAATGATAAATGATAGAGAAAGTAATTGATTATACTGAAAGATAAACAAAACAAATATGTTACAACACAAAATGCTTTTCCTGCAATTTTGAAAATTACATCTTTCATTAAACAAAGAGAAATGTTACATTTATATATAAATAGAGTAGAATTATTTATGATAATGTGTAAGTAATTTTAAACAAATGCAATGTATAAAGAAAAACAATCAAGGTATACCTCAAATTATCTTAAAAAAATAAACAAATATGTATTTTGATAATCAAAGATATTAAATGCATAACAACACAAAGGAAATTATAATATGATGAACAAAGAAAATATAAGAGTAAATGGGTAATTAAAATAATGATCACTTCTCTTTTAAAAAACAACATCGCTTTCTTAGATATCCCTTTGATAACAGAAGATCTGCCAGGAATGTTGAAATGTAAGAAAATGAATCTAACTTAAATCAGCTAGATTATATAGAGAAAAAACAACAAAAAATTTTAATTCCCAGCATCCATTGTTGGTGTAGATGTGTAGTCGCACCAATGCAACAAATTTAGTCCAATGAAGTATTAAAGGATGAAACGTGTCACATAAATTTTTTTTGACTTTGTTATACAGTTTTCCCCAATATTGTTCTTTATATATAAAAAAATGTATATCATCACATATATATATATATATATATATAGATGTGTGTGTGTGTGTGTGTGTGTATGACAAAGTGGAAAAAGTAGTTTACTTGTGATACATTTCATCCTTCAGGAGTTCACACAAAATAATTTGTCATGTTGGTAAGACTACAAACATATATATTGTCCTTGATATATAAAAAATCTCGTATATCATCATCTCTCATATATATATATATATATATATATATATATGTATGACAAAGTGCAAGTTTACTTGTGACATGTTTCATCCTTCAGGACTTCATCAGACTACAAACACACACACACACACATACATATATATATAGAGAGAGGGTGTCTATAAATTATCTCTTCAACTTACACAGTTTATTGTATCCATTAAGGTTAACATTTTAAAGAAATGTTATTAGTTCATTTTTTCATATTTTGTTCTTTTTTAATTCACATGTCTTTTCAGCTAGATGCTACTAAAGATAATATATATATATATATATATATATATATATATATATATATAAAACAGAAGATGTGTGTGTGGCTGTATGCCATTTCTTGACCAAATTTGATCAAATTGTATACACATGTTGCAAATTTACCATAATATGTCAAGACCAACCTTTTAATATCCAAGCATCCTGGGTGTGGCAGAAAAATCGATAAAACTGAAGGTGGGTACGACTTTTTGCAAAAACCAAGGCAAATTTACACACAAATAAAATTCTTTACTGGATGAGCTGATGTTCTTTGCACTTAATTCAAAATATAGCTCATGTAATGAGGTTTATGTAGAGTGCTTGATAGTCGTCCTGTGACATTGACTTCACACAAAAAAATGAAAAAAAAAAACAGTGAAAAAAACTGAGTCTTTCATACTACTTGAAAAACTTGAATAACTTCCTCATTTTTATCCAATTTTCTTCAAACTTGTCAAAAAAATTTGCCATCCTGCAAGAAATAAAATAGTGTGCTTTTAGGCCTGCTCACTTCCCTGCATATGACAAAAAAAACATGAAAAACTGTTCAAAACCCCCGTTTTTCAGCCATATCCTGCTGTTTTTTCATCTAATGCTTTCCCAATTTGCCATGTAAATTACATATGACATACAAATTGTCTTGTATGAATTTTTGGTTTAGATTATTTCAGTTAAGTGGATGAAATCTGCAACAAACTAGGTCCAAGGTAGAATTCAAACAAAGATGCAAAGATTGTTTGTGAAGGATTATTGAAGTATGAAAAGTGAAAAATTCCTGAAGAACCTCTTATTAACCCCAGATTTACAGTAAACGTGTGAAGAAGGAGGGTAGACATTTATGCATTTGCACTTGAATCAAGCTCTGAGGCTTCATCCCTGTTTTTGTTTATAAAATTTGTGAACAATGCCATACTATTTGAAAGTTATTATGGCCATAGGAAATTTACTGAATATCTAAAACATTGAAACAATTTAACTATGAGCAACGACCAAACAAGAAATTTTTATTAATGGAATTCTTTTATTAAGAACAATCAAACACTTGTGAAGGACATACTGTAAAAAAGATAAGTGGTGGTGGGAGTAGCTTAGTATATCAATGGATCATGCATGCAAGTGGATCATGCAGGCAGACATTTCTAGACAGAAGGTGCAGGTATACAGGAGAGTGTAGTTATACAATTGCAGCCATGTACACCTGGGCAACACCAGGTACCTAGGCTAGTATATATATATACATAAAACATGTATTCAGGTAGCAAAAACTTATCTAAACAAATTGTGCTAAATTCAGCTGAGAAGGTCTATTTCATTTTTTTATTATATTTTTCTAATTTGGATTAAAATTAGGAATAAACTATTCAAAGTTATTGTTTTTTCTTGTATTGTTCAAGTAATTTTGACTATATCCATAATTATCAAGAACTGGGTGTTGGCAGTATTGCAGACAATGTTTTCTGACTAACTCCTGGTGTTTTTAGATTACTGAAATTGGAATTGGAATCAGTTCAAAATTATATTATATGTAATGGTTAAACAGAAAAACATTGTACTGAATATCTGTATGTGTTTTTATTTTTGTATGTGTATTAAATATTTCATATACATATTAAATATTTTACACGCCTTCCATTTGCCAACTCCTGTAGAGAAAGATACTTTATTTAATGTCATAATGCCTTCTCAAATTTTGAATGTTTCTTTGCAGTGAGTCCTGAATAATATTTTTATATTATCTACCACTCTTAAGTTAGTCATTTTATTTTGTTTGTTTATGATGATATGATCAATTGCACTAACATTTGACAACTGACACACACACACACATATATATATATATATATATATATATATATATATATATATATAGATAGATAGATAGATAGATAGATAGATAGCAATCTAAATCAAGATAAGCTTGTATCTTCAACCCTATGAAAAAAGAGTTGACAAGCAATATCCAGTTTCAAGAAGATAGTGACTGGTGAGTTTATTGTTCATTCTCTCCTCTAGCTGCTAATTGCCCCATTTGGGAAAAAAGTATCTTTCATGGTTTCTTTGTGTTCACAGAAAAATATTTTCAAATAATTCCGTGTCTTGTCACCTTTTCCTTATCAACAACTCTTGATACGAGGGAAGGTGATAGTTAAAAGGGCCTGTTTGATAAAAGATTATTAAGTATGGAAAGATAACCTAAGTCTTGAGAAAGCAAACAGCTATAATTAGAGGTCTTTATGAGATATTATCAGTATTGATAATCATCAGATTGAATTATTTACAATTCAAGCAGAGAGGAAAACAAAAATAAGCACAATAATTGAAAACGCTTTTTTATCATCAGGCACCATATAACATCATTGAGAATTGGATACATTCTTCCTCATTTTAAAAACATGATAAAAGTTGGAGTTACTATTGTTGTAATGTTATTTGCTTAAATTCACTTAGCATAGTTGTTTTGAGAAAAAATTATCAGAATTGGTGCTGATTTTTTTTTTAATTAAAACAGGTGGTGTACTGGTAAAACACTTAGAATGAGAAATCAAAGAGCCAAGTTCAAATTCCAGTTGGGTTTGTTATATTCATTTGCATGCAAATACACTTGGGAAAGGTATGAAACCGCCTCTTATACTCCCAGCTAGCTATGTGTTAAATAATAAGACATTTATAAAAAAAAATCATTATTATTTCCAAAACATTCTTACAATACAAAAACATTTTTTGGCTTTAAATAATGGTTGATAAACCATAAAAAAAACAAAAACTCTAATCAATACAAGTGGCCATGACTAGGATTTGAACACTTTGTGCCAATTCTGTTTTCTAAAACTAAACATCTGTTGAGTAAAGTTTGACTCAAAAAATAACAGTAAATAAATTATATAGCTTCAAAATACTCCATATAATTCCTTGCCTAACTTACACACTTTAGATCTGAAATTAATTTCCTTGGTGATGATAAGGATCCAGTAATTTAAAAGCAAGCGTCTTTAGTGTAACTGATATCTCCAGAATACTGGCATAATTAGAGGAGATAAGCAGTGATCTTGTTAAGAAAAATAATGCCTTATTAGCAACAAAAATGTGAATGCTAGACCAAATAAACCAACAAGTGAAATTTCTTCATATTTTACACTTGAAATATTTTGACCTTTTCTTCTCCTCCAGTTGGGTACTTCATTCTACACTCACATAACTTGAGTAACTTATTTTTTTGTTTGTTTATTACTTTCTATTCTCTTTTTTTCTTTCTTTTCTTTTACTTCACATTTGACTTTTTCATAGCATTTGAACTAAGACGTATTGTGCTATGCAAAGACCTAGCTTAGTGTCTTGGCATTTCTTTTTTTCATTTTTCTTTCTTTTTTTTATTTTTATCTTTTTATGAGCACAATAAGTTATGGTGCTCTTCTTTGTCGCCATTATGAAATCAAAATACCATTGTTGGTGCAATAAATATGCTTTTGTTTTTTTGGTTTTGTTTTTTGTTTTGCATTATAGCAACTATACATCATGGAATATTTTCCAGTTGTCTGAAAACTTTTGTTTCATTCATTCCTCTGAATGGTTAAGAAAATACAACCTTTTATTCAAAGAATAAATAACCTGAGAAAAAGGGAGGAGAGGAAAGACAGGTAAGAAAAGAATAAAAAAAAACAAAATATAAAAAATAATGGAAAAGAGCCAAAAAGCTTAAAAGGTCACATGATGCAATACAATTGGCATGTACAAACTGCATGAAGATAATTTCAGATAGATTTAAAGAGACTGATTCTAAGCTTCTCCAATGTGCACACTAAAACAATCACAGTCAACACTGCTGCTTTCCTGATGCCTATAATGCCATTTCATATTAAAGAAGCTGTGTATTTTTGAACTTTTAGATGATGTTTCTTTTAAAATGATATCACTTCTCAAGTGTCAGTATGAAGCCGTGAAGTCTGGGTGTGTGCATGTCTTCATTTTCCTTCTTTACACTAAGTCTTGGATAGATTACCAACCTGGAAAAATTTGTGCAAACAAATTCCTTATCATGGAGAGCTATTTTGAGCAGGCAATCAAATCTACAATTAGTTATTTTCTCAGATTTCTCTTCTTCCTCTTTTCATTAAACTAAAAATGAAGACGGCTCCATGTTTCCGTTCCATGTTTCAGAGCCACTCACAGCCCATCACCACAGCCACCTTTCTGCATTACCCACTACAGCCAACTTTATTAGTGGATTAATTGGGCAATTTGAAACCTCTCACATAACAATGAAACAAACTTTGGAACCATCAGGCTGGGGAAGGGAAGCATGCAGGTGTGGGTAGTCATAGCAATACAGGTAAAAGAAGCCATCATATACTATTTAGCTCATTTAACTGAAGAGCTCATTTCTGCTACCATTTCTACCAATAGGATGTGATCTCTGTATATGTTTATTTGTTATTATTGAATGAGACAACAACATTTGTTGGTATTTATGAAGCAATAAATTAATAAGTTGACTATTAAGCAAATATTATTATGAAAATTTATCATTGAAGTCATTCAGTAAAAACAGCTAGATTAAAGAAATTTAATTTATCCATTTTGAATACATATTATTATATAGTTAGTTAATATATTTTAACCAATAGCAATACATTGCATCTCATATTATTAACTATTTTATGTTTTATCAATAGATAAGGTAATTTTTTGTTGGAATCTAAATGCTTATTTGCCAAATGATGGCAAGATTTATATAAGCATTTAGGATGAATGCCAGTGACTTCTGTGTAGATAGAAACAAATACCAGTCATTTGTATGAAATGTCTTAAATTTCAAAGTCTTAAATTGATTGAAACTTAGTGGGAAGATTTAAAATTGGTTGAGGACTTTATTACATCAATCTGTGTTTGTATCATATATCAAGTTTGATGTTATAAAAAAGTCATCCTTGTCAAGCTATGAATTTTTTAAATGTTGCAATATCCAGGAAGTAATGAAATGCACAAAATGTCAGTTTCTATATCAAGTGAAGCCTCCTTTAAATGATATCCACAAATAAAATAATATAAGCATCAAACAATTTTTCAGCAGTTCTTTTTACTAAATGAATGTCATGACACTCTTGTCGGTCAAACAAACACAGTCAAGGATGGATGGATATAGGCTGAACTCACCTTCACAGTTTGAGATGTCAAGGAAGCATAGGTAGCATGATATTCTGAGGGTGGGGTCATAGCTGATGAAGTGGGGGGGTGCATGGTGAATTTCACATGATGTTGGGCAGACATATCACACAAGTCACACAGGAATGTATGGTTCAAGAAGACAAACATTTTCAGAAAGCAAGTGATTTTTATGCACAACTATGCTCCATCACATATTGCACCCCACTCCCATCCCCAAACTAATGAATATCAGAATAAAATGTAAAGATTTGATGAAGTGACCAGATTTTTTTGCCTAACCATAACCTAACTGAAAACTTGTGGGGTATTCTGAAGATGAAGTTCTAAATTGTCAGATGGCAATTCACCAACAAACAATCTTTTGAATACATTTCTGGACAATATGCAGTCTCTTTCATATGAAGAAATATAAAAAAAAAAAACAATGAACAATCAACTTTTTAAACTAGTTTCAAACTATAGCAAATACATATTAGGTTAATATCATCTATATAATTTTGGTGGAATTACATTGACACCATTTGCAATATTTTATTTCAAAATATTTGTCTAAACTTTGCACATGTTCTGTAATTATTATTTTTAATTGTAACATAATTTCTCTTGGAGTTTCAGTAATCAGGCTAATAAAAGGTGAAACTTGAAAACTACAGTACAATTCATAAAACACATAAAAAATGATATGTAGTCTACCATAATTTAGACATATGTAAAATATCCTGTGCATTAATTGTGTAAATATTAATGAATTCATTAGTTTTTAAAAAATTAGGAAAACCTGAAAGTGGCATTTAATATGAGATGTAAACTGTATAGTTAAGAATCACTATGACTATGTGTCAAATGGACATAAACTAATATATACTTGAGTCATTTTCACAATACCAAAAGGTTGCCTCACTGTGCCTTTTCTATAAATACTTTCATGGTAATTGTTCAGATGTGCTCTTCACTATGGCATCTAGACTTTTTGAATTTAAGCCTAGTAGAAGACTGGTGTTGAGAGCTCATCAATTTACAATTGAGCTGGATAGATGTGACCATAAATTCTATGCTAACAGTTTCTTTTCTTGCACTTCTCACTTGTGGAACACCCTTCCAGCTCCATGCTTTCTAGACAACTTTAATCTGCAAAAATTTAAATGCAATGTCAAATGCTATCTACTGTCCTCTGGATTACTCTTTCCTCTTCCCATTCATTATTAATGTTTCTGTTCCTAATTCTTCCACACCCTGTAACTCTTTGTGTTTTAATGGCTTTACTGCCTTGCATGGGGTGATACCATTTAAAAAAAACAATGCAAAGAGATATTAATCACCAATAATCATTATTGATGGATAGGAAGTGATCAAGAAACTGGAAATCAAAAGAAGCCAATATCTATGTGGCAAGTTGTTTTCAAGCACTGGGAATGCCAAAAAGAGCATGTATATCAAACTCATGCACTAAATAGGTAATAAAATAAGAAAATGAAAGCCAGCATATTCTACTCAAAATAATATCCTTCAACTCAACTATCACAAGTGTGATGAGATAGCAATTTACTATACTTTTATGAACTGAAATAAAATAATATCAAGCAATCAAGTAACAAATAGACCAACAGACCTTTTTCTAATTAAACACCAACAAATGATATCAATTAACATGGTGGCCATATATTATTTGAAACAGTTGTGATTAAACAGTTGATCATGTAATGAGTTATGTGACTAATTATTAATGGGCTGTGCTGTTATTAATCACTCAAAATGGATTTTGACTAACAAAATTGCTCTCTCTTATAATAAATGACTGTGGGGTTTCTGTCTGGATTTCTGAGGTGAAGAATTATCATTATTTACATTATTTACTGTCAAACTATTGTCCTCTCTTTGTTATTGTTATCACAATGTTTTGTCCTTTGTGCACTTTGGAATCATCAGTAGGCAGGTTAGTTTTAAGGCTCCAAGTTCTCCACATAACAATGGTTTACTGGATTAGACCATCGGTTTGTGAATTTGGTGATAGAGAGTTCAATCTCTGGACTAGATAGTGTGTACTTGTACTCAGTGGAAATGGGGGCAAGCAATAACTGAGAAGTACAAAATAAGAACTAGACAAAATCTCCCTAGACGTGGACTGCATGGTCACTGAGATAATGAGTATACAAGATAACTGAATATGGAAATTTTGGGAATAGAAGAATAAATCAATTGATCAAAAAGCAAATCATTAGAAATCCATATCAGCTACAGAAATTTTATATTTTATGGATATACAGCCAATACTAGGATAGAGAATCATATGCACATGTACAATTAATCATATAAGTTCTGTTGATTCTGTCAAGATTGACAATGTGGGTAACTGCTACTGCTTGGAGATGGGGAGGCAATTATGGATAAGTTGTTTGTTCAAGTGTTTACTCACCTATTTTCATTTTTAACCACAAGGCATGCAAGCAACAAGATGTTTTTGGAAAGACATCTGACAGTGGGATAAGAGCTCAGGGAATAATAGATTCACGCCTTTCCCATAACCATATAGATGAAGTGAACTTAATCAGACTCAAGTGAAATTCAAAATCAGTTCACTGCTTTTCCATGTCAGTAACTGTTATGTGCAGGTAGTGTAACAGATATTGGTGCAAAAAATAGAACTGGCAAGCTGAGATTAAATTTTGGGCTAGTCTGTTGCATTCAATTTCACACAAATGCTCTTCAGAAAGGCATGAATCTATCTATCCTTTCTTTAGCTAAGGGTTAAATAACAAGGCAAACTGAGTTCTCTAGCCTTAAGGAGCAACAAATCTAGAAAAATAATGCTGAATTCAAAACCAGTCGGGAATGGAATTGGGCTATCAGGCTATCTTGCCTTAGACACACACAGACTGATGCTACATCTGCAGTACATGTGATACACCTATTACACTAATGGGCTACACACATTTGGGTTACTATTGTGTGTGTTTGTTTACAATACTATACAATAGAGTATTTATAGCACATTGGTTAACAAGCTATTTTTCCAAGATATTATTAGCAAATATCTCCTCCCTACATGGCTCACAAATGCTAGCATTTGTCAAAGTTAGTGTAATCCCAAAAATCTATGTTGCAGGAAAATGTTCATTTCTCATCTTCTCAGTAACTTGAAATACTATCATTCTAAACTGTTGATTCTGATCTACCAAGTTTAGCACAGGGTGATCCAAATGACATCAATGTTTTTTTTTTCAAAAGTTAGCATCTTTGCCTAGATGTATCATCATCCCAAATATTGTGACAATAATTCTGTAGAATGATAAACTTTACATTAGTGAGCAATCCCTTTTAATTACTGACTATAGAAGTACTTACTCATGCGGTTGGTAGTGACTCTGCAAATGGAGAAACAAAAATCAAAACCTAACTGGAATTTATTCTGTTAATTTCATGCAGATTCTCTGGTAAGGAATAAATCTCACTTCCATTGCATTCATCTTGATTAGGCTCTTGATTCTGGTTTCTTGGTGAGAGTGATACTGCATGGATATTTCATTATAATGCAAACTCTTTTTACAAAATGAGGATTAATATCATGCTTTAAAAAATTTTGATTACCAAAAATACATGAGTGAGAATAAAGGATTTCTTATGTCCTATCACCTGCAACAAAATGGGAGGAGAGAGAACTTTGCAGACATGGCCAGAGCATAGGTTGCTAGGGGAGGTAATCCATATAGTAATATACATATTTTTTCAAAACAACCAAAATAGATTTAGTTTGATTTCTCCTGCTTAATTTGGTTGATTTATTTGAACTCTTTATAAAGTCATTTTATTTGTGATTTTACCCACAAGTTCAGGTTACTTCAAGTTCAAAAAATCAAAGAAAATGGATACAAAGTGAGATTTTTATTTACACTTTTTTGAATGTCATATCCCTTCAGGATGTAGGCAATCATGACTCTCCACATATTCCTTTTCTTAATTCCCTGTGAATTGCCATACATTCATGAGAAATATAGAGCAATAATTTCCCTTTGCCTTTTCAAAGGTTTAATGATTCAGAGTTTTCCTTCTATTAGATTGGTTGTCACCTAAGGATAGATAAACCAGTTTACCCTGATATTTAACACTTACATTAGTGGAAGAAGATATTGATTCATGCTTTCTTCAAGGAAAATGTACAAATTTATTAATATATAAGATTAATATATACAAGTTCATTTCTTGCCTAATGCTGTTAAAATTCAAGACCGTTGCACCAAATTTGTTGTGAAAACATCAAATACATGTGAAAATAATTAATTAGCACATTAAATACTAATTTGCACTGCATAGCATTAGTTTGAAAAGAGTTCAAATTCTAGTCATTGCAACTCGTATTGACTTGTTTTTTTTTGTTTTTTACAGCTTATCAATCTTTTGTAGGTTATTTAAAGCCAAAAAATATGTTTGTATTGTAAGAGCTTTTTTTGAGATAATGATTTTCTGATATATGTCTTACTATTTAAACCATAGCTGACAGCAGATGTGGATTCATACCTTTCCGAATGGTATTTGCATGTAAGCGAATATAATGAACCTGACTGGAATTCAAAATTGGCTGGCTGATTTCTTGTTCCAAGCCTTTATCCATTACACCACTCATACATCCAAGCTTATAGTACCCAGTATTCCCCAGGAAATTTTAGATATATCCTCAGTGCTATCTTCCAAAAGTCAAAAAATTCAATGTCACTTAATTGTTCAGAGGCAGTTCCATGAGTATTACCAAATGTGTAAATAGCTTCCTTGCTGCTAGTTAGAATGATCCCATTGTACACTATCCTCCAAGGTAGATAAATTCCACAATATATATTTATGTCATCAAAAAACATGGTCAGTCTCTTTTTCAAGATAGCTAACTTCTCTATTCCTAAAGCCCATCTTTTACAGCACTAGGAAATTAACTGAAAATCATCTTCATTCTCTGACCATGTACAATTACAATTAGTACATTTGGAACAGTCCCAATGACACTGGTACACAAGTTGAAGATGGCAGTGAGAGATGAAGTAATACAAACACTGAAAATTATGTGAATATTGTAGACGTGAAAGAGACTTGCTATAACTTGTTTCTCAACAATGATCCCCAGATATCTCTGGAGTGGAAGTGCATATAATAAATCACCGAGATGTGCTTTTCTGCAAAGCAACAAGCATTAATTATTTCCATAAATTAAATTACTTTAGAACTATGAGATATAAACAAATTGAATAAAATGGTCCAGGAGACAGGCTCTAATAATTGTCAAAAGATAAAAAGAATGCCAGTTTTAACTGTAAAAATGGCAGAAGGATCTCAAATTAAAAAGTAAAAAAGAAGTATATCAAAACCTTGCTTCAAAACCTCAAAATAGTAAGAATAAAATATCTTTTCTCAGGACTGAACTTAAAATAAGATATTTATTGATATATATAACAATCCTTCTTTTGTAGAAATGTTTTCATCTCACCATGAAGTGATTTGTTTTCTTCAGATACAAAAACAACCAGAGCAGGAAACCTTTCATATTTTGGATTTAACTCAGGGGTTTGAGAACTAAACCATGCTGCCAATGTACACTAATTCTTTTATTCTTGAAGATAGCATCCTAGTTAAAGGTATACACCAGGTGAAGGCTAGAGAATGTACCTGTTGAAATTTTAAAATAAAAGCAACAAAGATGAAAAATCTGGTCTGGAGAAATCATTGAATTCTGGTAACATCTGATCTCGGAATGTCACACAATTTATAAACTGAATCTTCTCAATACCAGGAATTCTAGGTAAAGCCAACAGTTTAGTTTAATGTTATGACATGTCAAACTTGGGTGGGTTATTTAATGCCAAATTTTGAATGGGGTACTCAATGAGAACTGAATACATGACTTAACCAGACTAACCTTGCTAAAACCAGGGCTGGTACAAAGGTCTTATGAGCCCCCACCATATTTCTATGATACAAGCGACCCCCCACACACACACACTCTACTACTTCTCAATTTTCATAAGGTAGTATTCATATAAAATACAGATTTCATTTTAAACTAATTAATGGATCATATGCAATGTAGGTGAACAGGTCAATTAGAAAAATTGAAAATAAATACAATGTATCTAAAAACAAATTACAGATATGTCATAATATATTGTTCCATCTTAAATAAATCAACAATGTTTTACAGCAATTGTTAGCATAAACTTGAGATTTTTCTTGTTAAAACGTTGAATAATTTTAACACATTCAACATCATGGAATAAACATTTTATATAATGTTTTTCTTGAAACTTACCATGATCAAAACAAATTTACAGATTTGGACAAAAAATACCCCAGAATGACATCAAAATCTGCAAAAACTTTTCATCCTTTAATAGTCTGTTGTATTTAATTTAATTTATAACATATATAAATATCGGGAGAAAAAAGCAAATGCCGATAAGATAGCAAGGTTCAGAAAGCCCTGCCCAGGGCCCCTAATCAGGCATCCCAAGACCAGTTATGTTCTCACTTGAAGTTTATAAAAGATACAATCAACTCCAAAACAATATACTTGGAGGAAATTACTATTTAATTAACAAACATGAAATAGATGTGAACAAAAACTACTGAAATATAAATAAAAATATACATTACTTGTTTGTTAATGCAATATTGATAATTTGCAATTGTATTTTTTAATGTTACTTATATATTTTAACACTGATAGACAAAATACTTTTTGTTGGTTGGTTAATTTAAAAGCACATCAACCCTTGTTGTGTTATTTAATGTTGAATCTGCTCAACAACCTTGATACATTTTGGAAGTATATTAAAATAATCCAGAACCTATACTAGCAGCAAACTGCCTGCATAAAAATAGAAAATGAATTCAGCAGATATACAAAAATAGAAAGCAATGTAAGACAAGGATGTGACTTTTCACCAGGCCTATTCAACCTATACAGTGAGATGAACTAGAAGTCCTACTAACCATTTTTTACAAGAGCTCATATTACAATTCATTGCTACTATTGTTTTTCGCTAGCACTCCATATTACTGGTTCCCATATTGTATTCATGTCTATGCTTGACTGCCTTAGGAGACTTTTTTGGCTTAGCATGTACACTGATTCCTTAAGTTTTCATATTTTCCAGTGATGTCCTCTGTCTATTATTTCAGCCTACTCCCACAGCCCAGTGGATAAAAGAATTGGTTTAAGTCATCCAGTGACTTAACCCAAAGAGTTGTGAATTCAATACCTGGTCACAGCAGAGGTGAACAAAAAACTTTGAGTGTTGAGTTAAAAGGAAATAACTAATAATGAGATATTCAGAAGAGGTATGGCCCTTATAGAACTAGAAATATTTACCCTATTGGATGAAATAAAGGGTTTAGTTCAAAATTCCAATCACCTGAATAAGGCTGGAGTGTACAACATCTGAAACATTGTAAATATGCCAACAATGATGAGGATAACAGTCCAAACATTGTAAATAGTGTAAATATATTTGCCTTATAGGAAAAAAAAATCACAATGAATTGTAAAAAAGGCAGATATAGATCTGGTTTATACTAGAATAAAAAAGGTAGACATGATTTACACTAAATTTTTCAAGTACCCAACTGGAAGGTGCCCCCATTTGGTGATGGAGTCTTACCCCTCTTCAAAGGATGCAGTCACACTATTCTACACCTGACCAACAGGGCAATGTTTGGTGTTACTTGAGTGAACAATAGAATTAAATATATGTCTGTTTTGTGCATATGTCTGCTTGTAAAATCTATAACACCTGCTGGATTTTAATGTGTGAAATTGAACTTTGATAAACAGATCATGATTAAGTGATGGCATGCACTGTGGATAGAAAATCCTTGAATTTAAAGTCAGTCTTGTTGTCCATAATATTTCTGAGAGAAATCTTTCATGTATTTATGCATAGCAGGAGAGACTTAAACGATTTTAAAAGAATGACGTATGACTAACGAGAAGAACCAATCAATCAAGCTCCTCTTTTGCCAATCTAATCAATCAATCAGTCATTAAAGGACAAGAATAGAATATTTTTAAGATATTCATTTGCTGTGTGCTGTTTTGCTTTTTATTTAATTTTAGCATTTATATTTTAGGAAATTTTTTATGTTCCTTTTTTTGTTTAAAAAAAAAAAGAAAGTTTAGCATGCCTCTCTCGGGAAAAATAGTAAAAATGATTTATTACTTTGAGATATCTTGCACCATGATAAGAGTTTTAGAGCATGTACGTATGAGAAAATAAGAGGGAAAGGGGAAGCTTTACATGTGCGTATGGTTTCAAGAAATGTGAAAGAGAAAGTTTATGAAAAGATTTAAGTTTGGTTCTGAGAGTGAAAAAAGAAATGATTTGTCACAGAGGGAAAAGAAAAGGACAAAAGAATTGATTTAAGAGAAAAAAAGATAACAAGTAAAAAGTGTGCAAAAGAGATATGAAAGAGAAAGATAGTAAGATAGATCTTAGACGACATTATGTATATACACACACACACACACATATATATATATATATATATATATATATATATATATATATATATATAAATATGCACAAATTTCAATAAAGACAACTGCAATTAAGTTTTTTTTTAATTTTTCTTGTGTTCATACAAGTGTATTCTTTTCTGGACACAAAGTGTATAAAAATTGAGTATATTTTGCACATCCAAGCACTTTCATCTATTCTTTTAGCCATTTTATTTTTTATTTTTAACTGAATGTGTGGGATTTTTATTTATGAGTCTGAAGTTATAGGAATGTTTTATTTTCCAAACACATTCAGTACATTTTGGCCATGTTCATAGTTAATGTTATTGAGTGTTGACTTTTCCTTTTTTTTAATTAGGGCTTCCATTATTTTTAATCTGTTTTTCCATGTGCATTAAAAAAGATTAAAAGAGGGATTTCTGCTCAAATAGACAATTATATATGTGCATACATTTTAAAGTTGTTTCCACATGATCTGTGGCTATACTTTTGATGATAAAGTGTCCAATGCTGATCTTCTCACAAAATGCAACATTGGTGAAATCAAGACTTTCCTGATGCTTTCTCAACTTTGCTGGGTTTGTCATGTTGCAAGGATGAGTGATGACAGAATACCTAAGCTCCTCATATATAGCCAGCTTCATTGGACAAAGGATTGTTGGACAGCTGTGGCTCAGGTATAAAGACAAGCAAAAGAGTAACTCTCAGCTGTCAATATGCATCATACTAACTTCAATTGAGCTACCCTGGATAGAAATAACTTGAGATATTTGTGCCAGAGTGGTATCAGAAATCTTGAAATCAGTCATATTGACCAGCTGAGATGAAAGACAATAATGAAAAGTGTCAGCAAATATTCCTATTATGATCCTCACTGTTGCACAATATATGGACTTGTATGTAGGTCACTAGTGAGACTGAAGTGTCATATATGACACAAACATAAAAACTGAATGAGGCTGTGAGATACTATACATCAAAATCGACAGGAGAGTCCATCATATATATATATATATATATATATATATATATATAAAGACAGAAGAAAAAAGATATACATGAATAAAGACAAAAAGAAAACTTTTCTTTACCAACAGGTTCATCTTCAGCTAGATTTCATCAAGGTAAATGTAAGGATTTTATTTTGCAACATTTATTTATAAACAAGAAGCAAAAAAATATTGTTAGGTTTTCAAAATTTTAAAATCTTAAGAAGGCTCAAAAATATTCTTATGAGTAGCTGTGCCAGTAAAGGTAAACTATGGTGGAAGCTCAGTGATATAATTTATTTTTGAGCATTCTTAAATTAAAAAATTTTGAAAACCTAACAATATTTTTTTTTACTTCTATTTATATATACATATTTCAAAATAAAATTTTTACATTTACCTTGATGAAGTCTATCATATCAGAGGACAAAATGCATAGGTAAAGAAAATTTTTCCTTTTGTCTTTTTACAGATATATTTAATAAATATCTGAATTTATATATATCAGGCAACTGAATGAGAGTAGAAAAATTCTGTGTAATGCATTTTTCCCTCTAGAAGGACTTCATCCAATATGTATATCCATACAACCCATATCCAGAGTGTATCAAAAAGAGACATAATGGACATAAGAAAAAAATTAAATTAAAAAAAGATAGAAGCTGTGAAAGAAACACAGAGAAAGAAGTGTCTGTATATTTGTTTAAACAGTTGAAAGAAATAATAAAAAAAAATTAGACAGTGACTGCATAAAAAAGAGAGATAAAATATATAACTATGAGATTGAGAGAGAAAAAAATTATGTCTAACTTTCTGGGAGTAGGAGTTATTATTTACATTATTTACAGACAGACTAATTTTCTCATCTTTGTTGTTATGATCGCACTGTTTCAGCCATTGCAACTTCCAATATTCTTCATGTGTCTGTTGTCCCTGATAACCTTCAGGGAATATTTACGTGAACCCTTTATTCAATCAACAGGGAAAGACTATTCTCATTCCACTATCCATATCTAAAGATATATTGCTTAATTATTCTATTATTGTCAAACCTGTTTTCATTAAAAGGCTTACGGCTACATCCCATGCAATCACCAAATTTAAGCAACATTGAGCTTGCTCATTACCCCAATGGGTGACTATTTGGGAATACAAGGTGCTGTAAGCTTGGATATGTGGGTGTTGTAATGGACAATGGCTCAGAATTGTTAACTGGAGAACCAAGTTCCAATTTCCATTAGGTACATTATATTTACTTATGCGCAAATATGCTTGAAACCCCCCTATCGTCCCCCAGTTATAGGTTAATCAGTAAGACTTGTATCATTAAACCATTATTATCCAAAAAATTCTTACAATCTAAAAATCTTTTTTGGCTTTAAGTAACATTTAAAGTGTTGATAAGAGGTAGAAAACACATCAATGTTTCCATTGAATCTGAGTATATTCTACCAGTCCAGGGATTGAACTCAGAATTTTTATGTCACAAAATCCACTAACCAATAGTTTATCATTGTTCATGTTAAGAAATATGATCATAACAACAAAGATGAGGATGTTAGTCCAACTGTAAATAATGTAACTATATAAAGAAATGTATACTGAGTGAGTGAGAGAGAAACAGTTTGTTTTTATCAGCATGTATATTGGTATATATTCATTTGTATGATCATGTATGTATACTTCAGAAGGTTTATGAGAGAATCAGTGCATAAGGGAGAAGAAGAAAGTACTTGCTGATATTAAAGAGAGAGAGAAAATATAAGTAATCAAAAAGAAAAGAATCTATATCTATATGAATATGTTTGGGCAAGAACCACCACCCCAAATCTGACACTGAGGGGTGAGAGAGCTTGTAACACACAAGGGTCATGGAGGGATTACCCGGGCAAGAAAGAGTCAATATGTTAGCTAGAAACTGAGAATTCTCAAGGAGAATGTATTTTTCTGTTTGTTCAAAAAAAAACCTGTTGTGTAAGAGTTCATATATGCAAGAGAAAGGGAAAGTATGGATAAAAAGCTAAATGAAGACAAATCAAAAGAGAAAAAGGAAGGCAGATGATGGTGATATTTGAGAGATAAGAGAAAATAATAAAAAGAAAAGAATATGTATTAATAAGTTTCACAAGTGATCTGGCCTATAATCATCTTCTGTGGTTTTGATTCCATCAACTGCAGTTAGTGTTGCCCTTAAAAGAGACAGTAATGATGTATTGGTAACTGAGATAATGTCTGTAATTTCTGACAGCCATGTGAATAAATATGGCAAGAGTGTTCTCTCACACATGTCATGTGTGTGTGTATATATATATATATATATATATATATATATATATATATATATATATATAGGTAAGCAAATGAAAGGTAATAAAATGAACATGAAACAATAGAAGATTATTGGTGGTATCAGAATAAGTAATTTCAAATTTAGCAAATGTCAGTGGGAAAATTTAACAGTTTGTATACATGCAATTTTAAGAGAAGAATGATTCATTTTGGTAGCTGATCAGGTCATAGATTTATGCATTTTGATATAAATTGAGATAAAAGTGCCATTCTTAGATAATCATTATATTTTTCTTTAATCTGTTTCCTACTGTTTAGGAATACAGGGCAAGAGCAAAAACTGTTTTATCTAATTTTCTAAAATTTGAAATAAACATTATCATCTTTTGTGCAAATATATTGAAACATCTTTTTTGTGTTTGTGTTGCATGTTGACAATGGTGAATGACATAAGCTTGGATGTTTCAACTAGCTGGCAATCGCCAATCATTTTAGTTCGGCAATAAAAGACCTCAACACAGAGAATTTTAACTTATTGATTTTTATTAATAACAACATGTACTAGCCACCCAGTGGGGGTTACCCCCCCCCCCCTCATTGGG
Source organism: Acanthosepion pharaonis (assembly GCA_903632075.3). Classification (NCBI taxonomy): domain Eukaryota; kingdom Metazoa; phylum Mollusca; class Cephalopoda; order Sepiida; family Sepiidae; genus Acanthosepion; species Acanthosepion pharaonis. The sequence goes on from CAHIKZ030003076.1 coordinate 2,611,478, forward strand.
GAGATATTTTGGACATGACAGAGAACATGTGTACATCGCTTGACTAGTAAGAAACAACTCACAGAAAAACCTTTCTCTAGCATTCCCATGCTAATACAGCCAATCAAATTCAACTTCTTTATTATGTCTTATATCTGACTCTGATGATCAATCTCTGGAAGTTGGAGCTGAGATATACTTCCTCTAAAAATAATTGTCTGCTAAACTATTATTTAACTTTTGTTAATCAACAACTTTACCTGATTACTTAATTATTTTCATTTATTCAATCATTATGATGAAGATTTTTTTCTTTTAACATTTTCAGGTAATCATGACTCTCCCCCAATTTTTCTATATTATTTTTGAATTGCCATACATTATAAAGAAAGAGATTCTTGTTGCTTCTCCACAGTTTCAAATTCTGAGTTTTTCCTTCTCTTAAACTTGTTGCCACCCAAAGTGAGAGAGCCAAGTATGCCCTGCTATTTGACCCATAGCTAGAGAAAGAAAAGACAGATTCATGCCTTTCCTAAGAGCATTAGTTTGTAAGTGAGTGCAACAAATTAGTTGAAAATTTGAACTGACTGAATCTACTTTTTGCTCTGTTACCTATTATGCTACCTAGAGACCCCATGAAAAAGATAAGAAGTACAAATGACTGCTTAAATAGAACAAAATAGCACTGTATTTAATTTATGGATTACTAGCTTAAAAGTTGCACTCTGTGTGGACTTTCAAGCTAGCTCCTGTGGAGGGCTAATTGGGTCTCCAGCCCAAAACTAAGGCACCTCTGGTCCAGCTTAGAAACCAGCAATGATAATTTTGAAGGAATAATTTTGAATTCCTCAATTCATTCCATGGAACTTCAAAACCTCATTTTTGCACTGATTCATGCTATAAGCCAAACAACTGATTTGGGTCCAAATTCTGATTTGGGCCAAAACTCTAAATTTGGGCTGAAATTCTAATTCAGGCTGAAAATTGAGTTCTTCAAATCACAAACTCTATGGAACTTCAATTGTGTTGAGGTCTTGAAATCAAAATCTCTGCAGAACTCCAAAACCTCATGTCACAAAACCTCTCACTTTAGCACTTTGAAGGAATAAAATTGATTTCCTCAATTTGAAAAGTTTTGGAGATATTTTAAAATGAATTTAAAATGATTTTTTTTTAATTCACACACAAAGTTTTTGTGTTACTTTAAACTCAATATAAATTAAAAACTCTTAAAATCACTAATTTTTTTCAGTTATTTTAAAAATCCAGGCACAAATCCCAATGTCGGATGTTCAAGCAACAAATAGATTTTCAATCCCTGGATCATCCTGATTCCAAAAAGGTAGAATATGTCTATGTAGAGCAAGTGTGGCCCAAGTTAGAAGGGTTTCTGACACATGGATGGACAAACAGAATTTGCTATTTATTTATTGAAAAATTTCACATTGATCACTGTAGCAAGTCAGATATATATTAAAATTCTAAGTAACATGCCAATAAGAATAGTCTATGTCAAACATGACAAATTTGCAAAACTATTTAAAACTAACAGCATAGATAATAATATAAATATTTAAAAATTTATTTCACCAACCTGAAATTTTGGAGTTTCATAAAATGTTTATTACAAATAATCAACTGAACTTTCAAAAGACACTGATATGAAAAAGTCACTTAGTGATTATTCTGATACTGATAAGGAATGATTATGAGAAGAAAAACAAAAATAGTTATGATGAAAATAAACTTGAGTAGATGAAAATGAATGAAAATGAAACAGGAGAGAAGACAAAATAACATGATGATGTTGAAATGAAAATATTGATGACACAGTGAAAGATGAAGAAGCTAGGAATGATAAGAAGTTAAGAAAAGAGATGTAAGAATATAGCAAAGAGGTAGAAACAGAGTATAATAAAGACAAAAAAAAGATCCTGAAAAAGATGGAGGTGACAATGTTGTGGAAGAGGAGGAGAGTAATATTGAGAAAAGAGAAAAATATGATGATAGCAAGGGTGTTGGTGACATTAATGAGATAAGAAAGAAAGGATAGTTGTGACGAGAATGGTCAGGATGATGAGTTGGGAAAGGAAGTGATTTGATAATGATCCTTCTGATCAAAAGAAAGAATATGATGATGCTGGAGATATGAATGAGGGGAACAAAAAGGATGACAATGATAACAACAATGATGATGAGGATTGCATAAGGAATTCTAAGGAGAATGAATCTGCACTCATTCATGTATGGCATTACCAGTTCTAAAACTAAACTCTTCAATCTACTTTCTCAGAAGCATAACAATTTCAGACATGAAACAGAAATGGTAGAGAATGCAATGTTGCATCTACAATTGCAGCAGCAACTAATCAAAATTTTAGGTGGCAAAGAGGAAGGGACTACAAATAAAAATTCTTTTTAGATAAGGCTTACAAATAGTGGGAGGGGCAGGTTTACTTGTACAGATTTAATAATCAATAAAGAAAAAAAAAGGAATTATTAAAATTTTTCTTTAATTTATGGAAGTATAAAGCAATCAAGAGTAATTTGGCACAAAAATTATTGTTGAAATAAAAAAAAGCACCATAATACCCTTATTTATTTAATCTTTCTTAAGACAGAGAATATTGCAAAGGCAGGCCAATGACCAATACAATATGTCATGTGCTTGATAGACCAAATGAATTGATAGCATTACATGAAAAATCACCCATTATTAAAAAAACTAAATTATTCCTTCTGTAGAAGTGAATTTCATGCAATAGCCAAACGCAAACACAAAACGTGTTTGTGTTATCATTATATCAAATTCTCTGATGTTGAAGGAGGTGAATATTTATGGCTCTAGTCCAAGGGAACAACATCAGCAATGACAACAATAATGTTGAATACAAGTTTTGAGAATTTGGTTTAATTTGCCCAAAGGTCTTTTTATTGGTATTTTGGTGACTTAAACTGAAATAATTTTTCCAGCCCAGATGCTTTAATTGTAGAACTAAAAAATTTCAGATCATAAATTAGCATTCCAATTTAATTATAGGTGAGAATTTACAAGAACCTGTCTTTTTTTTAATATTCTTTGGAATGACCCATTTCTTGGTGAATGTATAATCATAGTAATACTAAATTTTAATGCAATTGAAATGCAAGTTCCTATTTGATAAATGAAGTTAAGCAGGACATGCAGTTTCTAGCAATTGGGTGACAAAGTCAAGATATTCTATATTTAAATGGCTAGAAGAAAAGCAATTTGCAAGCTACAAAATACAGTATCTGACCACTGACACAAATTATATATTGATTGTGATAGCAAAAGAAAAATATGGCTTTGATTGAAAACACAAAACTGGCAGATTAATGTTTTGAAAATGACACATTAACCACATCTTCAAGAAAAATGCCATAACAGTTACAGATTAAAATTAATAACTTTTACTCATTGTTTTTGCTTACTTTAGCAAACTAAAACTTTTAAACTATATATGATATACAAATAGATATAGTGGGTAATTGAATGATAAAATGAAAAAAAAAACTATTATGTTATGCATTTCATCCCCTGAATGGACTTCTTCATACTAATAAGGGTCTTTTAGATGGAGTTAGGTTTCTCAATCTAAAAATGCAAATGGCATTTTTCCTCCTCCTTATATATATGTTATGGATAGTGGATCAGAGTGAAGAATTGGAGAGCTGAGTTTGAATTCCAGTTGGGTTCATTACATTCACTTACATGCAAATACCACTGAAAAAAGAATGAATCTATTTTATCTTTGCAACTATGGATTAAATAATATCTGGAATGATTATTGTTATTTTCAAAAAATTGTTAATGCTATGTATTGTTATTATTATTAGTAATAGTAGTAGTAGAAATAATAGTAACAGCAAAAATGACTATCAGTAACTCATAGTAACAACACCGACTCCAAAGTGGCAAGTGACCCTAGATTGACAACTTGAAATGTTTACAAAATTGGAAATTCAAAACAAAATAAATGTCAAAATGATGCTACAGATTCATAATTATTGATGATTTTGTTTGAAAGAGGATCAGTTAAAAAGGCAGTATTAGAGAATTTTAATCAAACATCCCTGGGAACAAGAATAATTCTAAATAATTGGTTTACTGAAATCACTACAAAGGGACCAAAGTAAAACAATGTCTAGTATTAAACCATAACAAATATTTCTTCAATTTGTAATTTTATTGGCAGATGAAATGTTAAAAAACAATTACATACATACATACACACACACACACACACATATATATATATGGATAAATTGTCTAAATTTCACAAAAATGAAAATAACGCTGACATCTCATTTTAACAGATATATTTACCAAAATTCACAAAAATATTTTGAAATACTAAAGAGTAAATTTATTCAATAAAATTGAACCACAGCCTCCAGATGACATTGGAATCTCTTGTAACTCTTCTGGACAGTCTCCTTGTTTAAGTTGGTGAATGCTGCCATAATTCTTGCATTCAGTTCATCTTTGGTGTTACAAGAGTTTTCTTGGTCTTTCATTCATCTGTACCCCATGCATAATAATCAAGGGGGTTGAAGTCTGGAGAGTTATGTAGCCAGATTTAAGGTATGATGTCATCACAGAAATTATTTGACAGCTATGACTGGGTTACCTTGCTTGTGTGGCATGATGCAGAGTCCTGTTGTCAGGCATAGGGTCTTCCAACAGCCACCCTCTTGACCCAGGGCAACACTACTCTTCATGGCACTTGATGTAGGCCTCTGTATTGAGTCTGAGGTACTCATGAAAAAATTCAGTACTTTTCTTATCAGAACGATCAGAGTGAGTTTTCTGAGTTGCTGTACCTTTGTAATCACCATTAGACTTATTCATCTCTTTTCAAATCCTTTGCGCTGCCTTCAGATTGACGCCCAAACACTCTGAAATATTTATACTGGAGCTTCCTCCATGAATGCCAAGCAGTACAGCATGCCATTTCCAAATTTCTGGCAGAGTGAATTTCATCATAGTGCTCTATTTCTCACAGGTGGTGTCCAATTGTCCCTACTATACTCTCCAGTATATATGTGCATTGATTCTTTTTGATTTTGTCAAAACAAAGAAGAATCAATGCACATGCATAAAATTAAAAATATAAAATGGCAACAATTTAGCCACTGCACCATATATATATATATATATATATATATATATATATATATATATATATATATATATATACTGAAAAGTTCTCATCCCAACCAACAAGGAAATGATATACAATTACAAAACATACATTCTATTTTTGATATTCATTCTAGACTTCAACACAGACTATGTCATTTCTCAAGTTTCTTCAATTTTTCAAAAATTCCTGTTTATGTTTGTCCATTAAAATTTCAGGTCATAAGCAATCATAAAGTCTTATCTTTTGTTGCTTTAAATAATTTTCTTACCCATTACCACCCTTCTTTGACCCTATTCTGCCATCCATTCACCAAACTGAAGTTTCTTGCTGTTTTGCTCAAGTTCTCGTACCTTCAGTATGCCCTGTGAATGCTAAATTCTCTTATCCTACTTTCCTCTATTATGTGTCCCAGAAATTTCAGTTATTGCTTTTTGATGGGAAAATATAAATTTCTTTGTTGTTCCTGTTTTCCTTAAAGCTTCCTCCTTGCTCACATGCCATTCTCAATGTTTTTTTTCTCAGTATTCATTAGTAGAACCACATCTTTGTTGTTTCAAGTCTCTCCTTCATTTGTGAGGAAATTGTCCAGCATTCACTGTCATATAGGAGATTAGATATTATATAGCAATTTTGGCACATTCTTTTCTTTGTTTCTAATATTTCCTGTTTTAATACTTTTCTTAGTTTCTGAATGACATCTTTCACAATTCCCATGTGCCTTCATTTTTTTGTGTCATATTTTCCATTGTTTATTACTACACTACCCAGGTAATTAAATTTTTGTACTTGCTTGATTTTGATTTCCCAGTATGTAGCACACACCTTAGGCTGTTTCCTTGATGTTAATGTTTAGGTCTTTCTACTTGCCTTTTTCTTTTTACTTCCTTGTCTCAGAGTTCTTTCAGTTTCCATTATGCATCTGTCATAAATACAGTATCATTTCCTATCTTATGATAAGATTATGACCACCAATTAAACATTCTTGTAGGTCTTGTTCTCTTAAGATTGTCTCACTATATACATTAAATAAATCTAGTGTGAAAATGCCATGCCATACTCTGCTTTTGATTTTTGCATATTTAATGAATTTTATCCATATGCAATCTATTTGTTCTGACTAGAGGTTTTGTATTTATCAAATATCTTCTCTCATGTAAATCAAGCTTTTCTAGTATTCCAAGTAGATCTTTGTGTCATAACTTATCAAATGCTTTTGTGCAATCTATGAAACAGGTACAGGTCTTTCTGCATTTGTATTGTTCACATTGATAACATTCTGATAAAAAATTACATTTCTTGTTCCAGTGTTTTGAACAAGGTCATACTCTTCATACCCTTTTAATTATGTGTCTCATTAAGCTAACAGATGGGGCTTGCATTCATTTGAACCTGGCTTCTTTTGTATCACATTCAATACTGGTCTGAAGTCTTCCAGTATTTTGCCACTAACGTATTTTTCACTGTTTATATCATTTATTGTTCCCATCTTTGTTGTTGCTATTACAATGTTTTGGACATTGTGATAACAACAACAACAAAAGATGGGGAAAATGTCCATGTGTAAATAATGTAAATAATGATAATTCATCATACCCAAAATTCTGTCAGATATTTTCATTTGCTGTTTGCAGAAAGCTTATTAAACCAAGAATCATCTAAGGCTGATTTCAACTCTATTACAATCCCATCAGACGCTGTTATTTTGTTTCTATTTATCTTGGCTCAAATTTTAATACCACAGATTCTTCCATATTTTTATGTATTATTAATTTTGACCCACTGTTGTCACAAAATAAATCTATTTATACATTACATTTTTGTAAAAAAGGACACTTATAATTAACACCAGAAAGAGATGGTTAAAATTTTTAGAGCACATAATGAGGAAAGAGGACTTGGAAAATTTGATACTCACAGGAGAGATTAAAGGCAAGAGAGATGGAAGAAAACAACACATAACCTACCTATCGAGTTTGAGTAAATGGATGGCAAAGCAGGGTTTAGGAGAGATAAGAGAAAGACAAAATTGGTTAAGAGCTACAAAGGACAGGAAATTGTGGAGAGTCATGATTGCTAGTGTCCTGAAGAAGAAAAAGAATATTTTTTCTTTATATATTTTTAGACATTATGCATGCTGTCGAAGAGTAAGTTCTGCTGTTAATCTTTCTATTCATGGCAGCTATATCTATGTTCTTTAGTGTTTCTGTCATTCCAGTGAGCAATTCATCTTTTGCTTGTTTGCATCTATTCTGATATCAGAAACTGGTAAAGCTGAGTACTTTTCAGTACTCTCTCATAACAATATTAAATCAGAGAAACTAATAAGTCCTGCCGTATGTAATTAAAAATTACCGGGAAAACAATATAATTTCTTTTTTTAATTATTTTTTCAATCCAAGTTAGTAAAGTTGCCACATTTATCATCATTTTCACTTTGACTAACAGTGGAACTGCAATATTAGTTGCTTCAGGCCAAGAAAATTAAAAACAAAATAAAAAGTCTATGTCACTCTTCTTTTCATGGCCAGATGATGAATTCTCACTTCAAGTATATATCCAGAGTGGATGATCAATTATGTCTGTTGCTCACGTTTGTCAAATGCCCTGTATCAGTTACACTTAAGAACGTTTCCCAAATTGTCAATTGCCTCCTCACTCAAACATATGATTCGATGATTTCATTTCAAGAGGTACCTCATTAAATTGGGCCTAAATTTGAGAAACTTGAGATTTTTCCTTTCCCGGTTACATTTTTTTTTTTGTTTTTTGTTTTTTTCCCCCTTAAATAAGCAGTTTTACTCTCTTGTATTTTATATTGGCACGGCTGTGGGTTAAAATTTTATGTCTTTTTTTGTTTTCATTTTCAAAAAAGGTAATTATTGAATTTTTACGATTTATTCACAAATGACAGATCAGACATTAGCTAATGAAAGTTAGTCAGGTGGCTCCCAATAACAAGTGTAGAAGAGAGTCTAAGGGATTTGCTTTAAATCTTCTTTGTGTTTTAAAGACAACACTCTCGGCTAGGGCTGAGGTTTGACATTGTAATAATTTATCTCATAAGTAAACAAATAAGTATTTACACTGCATAAATGTCACTAATTTTATAAGTGGATGTTAGAAAAACAAGGAGTTTTAAGTTTTAATTTAGAGTTTTTCACATACTGATGACATAAGTGATACTTAAATTATGACCTTTATCGGATCTTGAGCACTGGCTATTTTGTGGTAGATACACAAGTCCAGATGTAAATAAAATAAATAATGTGTTGGCTAAGATAAGTTTTATTCTTATGAATGTATACATTATATGCATATTTATTTGTATATAAGGGTATAGGGAAAAGTTCTTAGCCTGAACAAGAAGGGAGGAAAAAATAATTCTGTTTGAACATTTGGTCAGATTTTGAGACGTGGGTTGGACCAAGAACTTTTCAGCACCTTGTCATATATGTATATACACTGATATATGAGTATAAGTGTAAAACATTATTTATTGAGAGAGAGAGAGAGAGAGAGAAAGAGAAAGAGAGGCATACCATAATTATATGGTATATGGAGATACAAGTTCAGATATAAATAAAGGATAGAAAGAGATTTATATAGCTGTCACAGATTTAATAAGTAGATTAGGAAGATTGTACAGTAATAATGTTCCAAATAAGAAGAGCCTGCACACCATAAAGATCAGTATTCAAATTTAGACATTTACTTGAATTTAAACACTAGTTAGCAGCATCAGGAACAAACTCACTATTGTTTCAACAACTATTTAATAAGATAAGCCATTTTACAGAGCATCCAATGAAAATCAAACTCACTACAATCTTTTGCAGAATTAAGCCATTAACCAATGCACCATAATAGGTGTGAATTGATACATAGATAGAAAACAGGAGGTAGATTATTAATGATTCCATAAAAATATATTGTTGAGCAATATGCTTCTTTAAAAATTCTCTACATTTTGCATGCTTATTAAACCTTTATTATGTCAAGCAGAAAAATCATCCAAAGCATCAACAATCAAAAGTTTGAAAGAAAAGCAAGTAGTTTTACAATAAATTGCTCAATATCAGAGATAGAGCATTAATAGGATTAATACAAATAAATTTGTCACTTGCATATACCTCCTGACAAGTGTACAGAATGATTACAAAATAATTCAGCTATGAAACTCCAGTGTTGAGGCACTGAATGATAAACAAATCATCAATCAGCAAATTGACAAATACCTCCTGACAAGTGGACAGAATGATTACAAATTTTATTTGTATTAATCCTATATATATATATAAATATATATATATATGTCAGATCCAAGTTCTATCACACAACATTTAAAGACACATTCTTGTGCACCTTCAATATATTATTTATTGACACTACTATATTACATCATAAAAATTGTTGTGGCCTGTTAGGGGCCAGAAAGAAAGACATGGAAAGAAGAATGTAGGTTTAACAAGTGTATTGAAATAACAGATATATACAAAGTAAAAGTGTTATTAGTCAGCAGATAGAAGTGTCCATTCAAACTGTCAGGTTACACTGTGTCTCGACTGCCTCTCCATAGGAAGTCTCACAGGTTAGTATTTATAAAAGGAGGAAGAGTTCATTCCCATGTAGATAGATACCATAACAAAAATAAAAATCGAAAACTTCAAATTCTCAAAGCCCTCTATATAAGGAGCAAGCAACCAAAACTAAATAGGTTTAGTTATGAATATAGCAACAATGTTTCAAAATGTTTATAACAGCAATGTTTTTAAAATTCTTTTTTAAATGTTTTGTACAAAAGATTACAATCATATAGATTAAGTTATCTCCCTTAGATTGTAAGCATCAAAAATGCAATATTGCTAAAACAGTTAATTTTCAAAACAATTGTGACAGAGCGCATTAGTGTGTGTTCACGAAAAAAATCACAACTATGACTTGCATTAATTTTTTGTCTTAGCAATTCACCCCTGAAGATGATCTTGGATAAGATTGAAAATACTTGGGAAAATAAAAGAAAAAAATATGGTGCCTTCCTTAATGTATTTAATATCAACATTAAGAGAATTCAAGAAGATCAAAATAAAGATAGACATAATATATCCAGATTATTCAACTAAACATGCTCGAATGAAGATATGTTGCCTAAATATCCCTCACCACTAGCATAAATGAGTTTCATGCATGATGCAATCTTCAATGTGCTGAATATGAACTGACCATTACACAATTTGAATTATAATATATCTGGCTATTGCAATGTTGACATAGTTATATATTATGCTGGGATTACAGTTTTTTAATTTTAAAATTTTAAAATTATATTTGGCAATTAAGTGGGATTTATATATGTATGTAAAAAAAATGAAAAAAATCTTTAAAGAGCACAAATTAAATTTTACCACCACCACTAATGAAAAAGTCATGAACTTTTTCAATTTAAACTGTGACGTCACTTGGTCCAGGTTCGAATCCTTTGGTCACGGCGCCAACTGTGACATCGCTCCTCCTGGTCGCAGCATCGACTCTGTCGTTCGATCTCGTTCGTTTGGCTCCAACTGTGATGTGACGTTTTTGCAGTGGCGTCAGCTGTTTGCTCCTCGCTGCTCCAAGTGTGACGTTCCAACCCTTTGGTTAGATGATTACCAGCCTCGCCGTTCCCAACTCGCTTCCAACACCTGGTTACTAGGGTAACTGTACTGATCTCGGTCTGCCTACCCACGTTGTGATTAGATCTTAGACAGACGGGATCAAACAGGGATTGGGGCCGTATGCCAGCTGAGTTCGACGGGGTGGCAATACACAAGTAAAAAAGAAAAACTCATGAGGCCAAAATTACTGATAAAAAAGGTTAACAACCTTTTTTATATCTAATGTTCGATTACATAAAATTATTCTTACTTCCAGACCCGTTTTGTGGACCGTGGCACCAAGCCTCCATCATACAACTTAAAGACTTGAGTTGCCTACTCTCTAGAATTTTGTATGTCGGTGTGGTTTGGTTTCGACACTGGGCACTAATCTCTACCAGTCGTTCATGGCTGATTCTTCTCTTCGCTTGAGTTGGACGAGCTTATTAAGCCCGGCTTGAGTTGGACATATTTCTTCACTTGATTTGGGTTGGACGAATTTCCACCCTCAGGCTTGGCCTGGTTTCAACTTCTTCTAGACGCAACTGCAAGTAACTCCTTCTTCTTCCGTCCTGCAACTCTTCTGGCCAAGGTCCGAACTCTTCTCTCTGTCGTCTGAGGTGATCTCTCTCTGCCTTCCGGGGCTGAACTGTTCTGCTTGTTTGGCCTGCAACTTTACTGCCTGTCTGGCCTGCAACTCTTCTGCTTGTCTGGCCTGCAACTCTTCTGTCTATCTGGCCTGCAATTCCGCTCCAACTTCTCTGCGGCTTTCGAGCAATTTTCTTCTCTTCGACTTGGCTGCAACTTCTCTGCCTGTCCGGGCCAAGCGGACCGACCCTTCTTGCCGCAAGGGGCGAATGAACAGGGCCCGCCGTCCGCTCGCCAACTGCTCTGGCCGTCTACCCGCAACTCTCTGATTTCTGTCGATTGGGGTCCTGCTTTTATTGACGCCGCAACAAACTGGGGTGGGTCTGTCGGCGTCAGGGTTTTCTTGATAATTCAAAAGTCGCATTAGTTCTGATTTCCCATTATCGCTCTTATTTTCACCCCTACTTCCTCACAGTGCCTCTAGGGGGGGCGCGCCCATCTCTCCCGGTCTCGTATGTCAGGTGACCGTTTCGACCAATGGGTCTTGGTCGAGCGTCCTTTCTCCTCTTTTCGCATATCACGTGACCGCTTTGGCTAATGAGATTCTGGTTGGGCGTCTCCGTCCTTCGTGGCGTCTCAATCGGGCGTGGTCTATCCGGCTTTGTTCTGGGAAAGAGACACCTTGCTAAAAAACAAAATCAATTTGGCCTTTTTGCATGCACGAAAAATGACAATCTCGGCCTTTCTCACTTTTTGGCTTTTGTCAAAACAGCCCGCCGCTAATTAGATATGACTTCAGGAAGAATTTTTCTCATCTCGCTGGCGCTTTCTGTGAGCCAAAACGATTGTTTTCACCTCTTTGTTTTGCTCAGACCTGATAGTCAAAAATCTTAATTATCTGAATTGAAAATGTCTTCACTTCATCATCGTGGGGTTCTAATTTTCAACAGGTCAAGATCTGTATACAATTCAGCGGTCACCTTCTCATCCCAAAAGACACCCTTCTCCGATTAATATTTCGTTTCCATTGTTCTAAAAATCATCATTTCTCAAATTGATAATGAGCTTCTACACAAAAAGTAGGCCAGATGCTTTGACCGATATTTTTATCAATAAATGACGTATGTTCATACACTTTTACCAAGTCTGTTTTCTTTCTTTCTTTTAATTACCTTTAATTCTATTCTTCCAAATAACAATTTCCATTGATTTTGAAATTCGGTCAGGCGCATTGGCCTAGATATCTCTTGACACCTGTTTTTCGCTAATGACCATTTTTTTTGCATTACCCATCTCTCCCCTCCTTTTCTTTTCCTTTTCTTTTTCCTTCTTCTTCCCTTAGAGGTCGCCCTAAATACACTTAGAGAATTATTCTCAAAACTTAATTATTCTTCGTCTAAATAACTAACAACTGGTTAATAAACCGAATAAAATAAAATCATATTTCTATGAATATTTCTTTTTAGTTTTTCTAATAATGCAGGGTGCCACAAAACTTAGACCTGAATAATGGTTATTATAAACCATACAAAACAGATCTATATAACCATAGGTACATTAGTAAAGAATTAAAACCACCACCATAAAATTCTAGATAATTTACATACAGCAGTTCAAGTTAGGTTATCCACCAACTCCAGCAATAAGGAAATATTTGATAAGTCTAAAATTAAATATATACAGGCTTTAGAACTCACTCATCAGAAAGTAAATTTAGGGTACAGACATACCTCTCATCAACAGACTAATAGTGGGGAGAGGTGGTCCATTAAAGCCAATTGCCCATAAATGGAAGAAGATACTTGAGTTTTTACATTTCCTATTTACACTTTGATGCCATGATGAGGGTATAACAATTAATATATTAATAAAACTAACAAAAATAATAGATTTCTCACAGATACTTTCTCATGCATACGCCTTTGTTTACAACTGAAAGACCCACCACCACTGCAAAGCAGTCACTTTGAGAACTAATAAGATTCATTTCACTAAGCCCGCAAATTTTGAAATTCATCACTGATAATTTGGAAGTTTTTTTTTCCTGCAGATTTTTTATTTTGCCTGTAGATTTTGTCCATTGCATCTGGAGTCCGTTGCTAGGGAATCTGTAGATGAGAGATTTGTCTGTATTTAGAAATAAACAAAGAAGTTAAAAATAAGCAGAAACACTGTAAATGCAACATTATATGGTTTAATTCCCCAATTAACCGCAATGTCATAACTAATATAAGCAGCACTTTTCTAAATTTAATTCATAAATACTTTTTGCTATTAACCAACATTAAAAAAGATTTTTAACAAAAACGTTAAAATCAGCTATTGTAGCATTAATAACAAATGCACCCATCTCCAATCATAACAACATTATATTAAACAAACTTATTTCCAAGAAAGACCATGTAAATTCTTCTAAAAATAAGTACAACTGCCAAAAAATATGATCTGTTCCTTAAACAGTCAATGTATGACTGATAATATTATATACTGAGTGAACATACATTACGTTACCATCATTGAATGATATTAAGTAATTTAAAATACAAAAACAGCACTGCTCTCTCCAGATATTTCTGGCACCTAAAGAATGAGGGCATCTCATCATCAATCAACTGGAAAATTATATCTAGAGCTGTTTATAACTTCTTTCTTTTTATGTGCCATGTCCTTTCAGGATGTAGGCAATCATAGCTCTCTACCTTCCTCTATCCCTTGCAGATCTCAACAAGTTCCTTTCCTCTGCTTCCTCCCCCAGACCACGTTCTGTCAACCACTTGCTCAACCCCGCCAGGTATGTTATGCACTGCTTTCTCTTTTCTCTCTTTCCCTCTATTTGACCCATGAGTATCAGGTTCTCCAGGCCCTCCTTTCTCATTATGCGTCCCAGAAACTTCAGCTGCCTCTTCCTGATGTTAAGTATAAGCCTTCTCCTTGTTTGCAACGTAAGACCTCATCATTGCTCACACACACTGTTCATGATATCCTTAACATCCTTCTGTAGAACCATATTTCTGTTGCCTTGAGTCTCTTCTTCATCTTTGAGGAAATCATCCAACAATCACTGCCGTAAAGAAGGAGAGATGTCATGTAACAGCTTAGTATTTTCTTTGTTACCAAAGAAATCCTCCTGTCTTGCAATATTCTGCCCAGTTTATAACAGTAAAGTAAATAAATGCAATTTATGTTTAGTTGAAAAAATGTTTATCTTAAAACACTTAAATAGCCCTAACTTATTAAACAAAAGAATTGAATTGATGGTTACATGTAGGCATAAATATAAATATCTGCTTTATTATTTACTTGTTTAAATACATTGATCCAGATTAGTTTTTAAATTTTTAAATTTAATGTAAATTATGGTTTATATTTAATATAAATCACTATTTATTTTGAATATAAATTTATATTTTTTGTTTAAATATGAACAAGTAAACACCTTTTCATTAAAAAATTTAAAAAATTAAAATATAAATATAATTGTTTAATTTTCTTTTTTTACATACTTATATAGATCCTGCTTTTACAAACATATATAAATCCTGCTTATTTTAATTGCCAAATATAATTTTGAAATTTTTAATCACTTGAAGATTGCATTGTGCATGAAACTCAGAGTCATGCTAATAGTGTGGGATAATGTATATTTACTAATATATACTTAATAGCTCTGTCATATTACATTGAACACTGTTTTATTAATACCAGCACTATATGTGTGATATACATCTGATGGTTGCTTCTTCTTGTGATGGAAGGGTTTGTGTAGTCCAATGATTCTGAGAACGGTGTAGTTGGGAGTTCTAAACTCCTGATAGAGACACCATTGGTAGCAAAGTTAAAAACGAGAACCCAGACTAAGTATGACCAACCCCAAAGATCCTAATGATGGAAGAAGCTGATGAACATTCCAACAGATTGCAAGGGTTGAACCAGTGGATAAAGAGGTATGTGCATGATGAACATGCTACAAAAGTCAGCAGTAGTTCATTGCAGTTTCATAACTGGATTCTGCATGTCTTATCCCATATGTGCCATAGAGGAAGGTCATAAAATTAAGAGTGTGGATCACTTCCTGGCAAGTTGAGGTCTATCTTAAACAAATTCATGCCATCAGCAATTTTTTCTACTCTAATTTTCTTTCACCTTAAAACAACTCTTGAAAAACCAAACGGTGATAGGGAATGAATGACAAAAGCAGGTTTTGGTGAAACTGGAAGCCTAGTCCTGAACCTGCACATTGATAGTGAATTTAATCATTAACGCATAAAAGAAGCAATCAGCAAAAAAGAAATTAAATAGTTGGATACAAGATAAAACCAGCAATATATATATATATATATATATATATATATATATATATATATAAAGGAAAAAGACAATAGGAAAACTGTATGTAGTTTTAGCTGGCACACTTCATCCACTGTCAACTTATTCAAGGTGAAAAACAAAAAGAATTTATTTGAAGGAAGTATATTTTTTTGACTATTTCAAAATTCTTCTGGTAACTAACGACATTTTGTTTATAGATACTTTGTTCAAATAAATTAATTTTGTTTTTTGCCATAAAAAGTTCACAGTAGACAAAACACATCAGCTAAAACTACAGTTTTCCTATTGTATTTTTTCCTTTATACATATTGTTTTTTCTACAGATTCATTCTGAAAATTTTTTACACACACACACGCATATATATATAATGTGTTTAGGCAGCATATCTTCATTCAAACATGTTTGGTTAAATAATCTTGACATATTATGTCTATTTTATTTTAATCCTCTCAAGTTCACAGATCAATTTCTTAGTGCTCTTACAAAACTGATTAAGAAAGATGCTGTATCTTTGTTTATTTCTTTTATTTTCCCCAAGTACTTTCAATCTCATCCAGGATCACCTTCAAGATCATAAATTTAATGTAATTGATAGTTGTGAATTTTTTTTTTTTTAAATGCACATGAAACATGCTCTGTTATAGTTAATTTAAAACTTAACATTAATAATATGTAAGGGAGATAACTTTTCCTTTTTTTCTAATGTCCCCAATCTTCTCTTTTAATAAAGGTATTTTGTCTCATCAATTATTATCTAATAAGAATTGATATGCACACTCAAAAAGGTTTACATCAATAGTTTCACAATGCAAACATTTTGGAAGGACTGAGGTAAAAACTATATTACACTGTGAATTCAGTATCAAAATGAACAGTCTGTTGATGTTTGTAATATGAAAGTACAAAGTTATCAATATCATACTCTTTATATAATTCAAGCACTGCAGTGTTTAATTAATATTTCTGTATTTACCTTTTTTTATGTTAACAAACCTAACAAACTCTCCTCTCTCTCTCACACACATACACACGCATGCACTAATCATTAATAAATATATTGATTTATTTGAGATTAATCTATCAATAAATCTAACTGTACATCTAAATTCTTTCTTATATAAATATTTATTGGTCAAATTATCTACATACCCTTTAGTATTTCATATTTTTTAGAGCTCTAGAAATGATATCACAATAATCAACAAATACCTCATATCTTTCATCTAATGATGATCAGAGCATACTTGGTCAAAATGTTGGAGACTATAATGATATATATAACAACAAAGATGAAAACATCTATGTTTCTGAAATGAGGTATTGTAACTATTAACAGCATTTACATTAATAGGACTGTTGTCCTCATCTTCACTGTCATATTCATAACGTTTCAGCCATTGTATACTCCGGCCTTCTTCAAGGACACATTGCCCAAAGGATAAAAGCATTGGTTGATGTAATATGACTTGACCCAAAGAGTTGTTACTTCAATACCTGACCACAGCAGAAGTGAATAAAAACTTGTAGTGTTGAGTTACTAAAGGAGAAATAACTGAAACTGAGACACCCAGAAATGGAATGGTACATGGAACTAGAACAATCTACCCCAGTGGAATAAAGAAAGAGTTCAGTTTGAAATTTCAACATATATCACTGGAAGAAGGCCGGAACATACATCAGCTGAAATGTTGTGAATATCATAATAAAGATGAGGACAATATCCCAAATAAAGTAAATTGTGCAAACAAGATGAGAACATTAGTTCAAACTAATCCCAGTATATCTAAAAATCTACTAACATATATAACTATCGATCAAGCAATATACACATGTATGTGTATTTGAGGAGGACAGGTTTCAAACCATTTGTTTCAGTGAAAGACAAATATTGAAAAGAACGTTGCCAGAATGGATCATCTTGATTGACATTTTTCAATCTGATTCAAATATATACTGATTTTTTCTTGGGTCCTCAGACAATAATAAATAATTTATTTTCATAGCTAAGAGAGTGAAGATATATTTATGTATGCATCTTTCTTCTTCATCAATCTCCATAGTAACTGACATCACTTTTACTCTGAATGTTTCTGTACATGTCGTTTGTGGCACAAATGTCTGGTGTATTTTTAATTTGAAAAAAAAAATAGAAAAATGTAGGTCAATGTCATAATTAACTGAGATAGATAGATGTAAGATCTTTTTGATAAATTCTGGATAATGCCTTACCTCAAATCTTTACATTCACATTTGTTCATATTTTGTGGAATAGAGATCATATATATTTATGTTCATCTAGAGAGAATTTCAGTTTAGATGTTGTCAAATATATTGATGGATGCTACCATGAAAGGGAAACAACTAAGCTGAGCGATGATGATGATGAACATCAATCGACAGAATGATTACAAATTTTATTTGTATTAATCCTATATATATATATATATATATATATATATATGACAGTTCAAAAGTTTGAGGCAACCCCTGGTAATTCTTTAAATTGGCCCAAATAGTAGTTGTTTTGTATTTTAAATGAGAGAAAATTATTATACATGGTTAAAAAAGGTAGGACATGATTTTTTTTATTAGAAATTCGATTATGACAAAAAGAAAAAAAGCATTTTTGTGATTAAATTTTGCTTTCGTCAAAATATTTTCTTTTAGCCTTGATTACTGCAGCACACATTTTTGGCATTTATTGCAAAAGTTTTTCGAAGTATAAGTTTGATAATTGATTCCATTCTTTTTTCAATGATTCTAAGAGCTCTTTTTCATTTTGGGGATGGAAAGGTTTCACTTTTCTGTCAAGTTCATCCCTTGCTAATTGTGGGGGTGACTTCAAACATGTAAGGGACGTAACTTAATTGTTATATATATATATAAGTAAAGTTTGAATGAGAAACAATGTGGAATGCATAAAACTTAAAGTAAAGGCATATATAAATAAAAAATAAAACTGAATTGAAGTTAGTAATAATTATATTAACTGAGATAAGTGTAAAATTTGCATAATAAATTCTGGATAACATCCCACCTCAAATCTTTACATTCATATTTGTCCATATTTTGTGGAAATGGACCATGGGGATCATATCTAGGTTAATGTAGAGAGAATGTTAGTTTAGATGTCAAATATTTTAATGAATGCTATCATGAACTGGAAGCAACTAAGCTGAGCAATGATGATATGTTCAAAACTCTTCTTAAACTGGACAAGAAAAGAACTCAGAAATCTAGACCATAAAACAAGAAAAAAGATGGCAATAAATAAAGCTCTTCACCTGAGTAAAGATGTTGCTAGACTATGTGTAATTTTTTTTTTTAAATTAGGGCAGAAGAGGACCCATCAGTGCCAAGGATTGTATTAACTCTTTGATCAAGGGGATTCAGGACTATACAAAGTAGGGTAAGAAAAAATTACAACAGTCAAAATCTGTGTAAGTTTTAACAGACTAGAGAATCAGGAAACTGAGAACAAGCATCTAAACATGAGGAAACTGTAGAGACATTTCAGAAGACAAATTAAAGGAATTTCAAATGAAATACATGATTACAGAAGGGAGATCTAAAAAAAAGAAACTGAATTGTTATTAAGTTTTCCAAAGCAATGCTATAAGAACTGATTATACAAAGGTTAACATAGACAAGACACAGGAGAATAGTAAATGGTGATACCAAGCTAAAGACAAGACAAATCAACAATAAACAGATGAAGTAAGTTAGAATAGAAGGAACAAAAAAAAAAAAGGCATGACTGGGTGGGAAGGGTGATCTATTGAGAACTGTACAAATGATTGGCCATCCTGACCATTGGTAGATACACAAAGAAGAATCTGTCTTAGAGAATGAAAAAGAAAAACCTTTGGGATTTTGACATTCAAATGGCCCACTTATTCCAAGTGAGAAGGCCAGATCTAGTTATCATGAAGAAAAAGATGTGACAGTGGATTCCACTGTTCCAACAGCCCACAGAGTAAAATTAAAACAGAACAGAAGAAATTGGGAAACCTGAAAATGATAATAGTGACAATCATTGTTGGAGTTCTAGAAATGGTACAGAAAAAGTTGTAAGTAGTAGAAATCTGATAAGACCACCCAGATAACAGCACTACTGAAAACAACTACAATACTGAAAGTTCCAGGCCATTGAGAAGTATTCCTGTCTATTAATCACCAACATAATCCATCATAATTTCATTGGTGTGAAAATACAACAAGAATAATAAAATATAAAGTATGATAGCTAAACTTTTACCCTTTCCACAATGGCTAAATTTACCCATTGCATAATTATTATGAATATTATTTTATATTTATCTAATGCCTGCTTCATAGCTCAGACAGTAGCAAGTTTGCTTTCAGTACAAATACCTAGTGTTTGAATTCAGACCAAATCAAGCATTTCAAATGATTATTTTCAAAACATTCAGAAGCAAACTCCACAAAAGAAAATTGATACTATACAAACTTCCTACCCTATTATAAATATCTTGTTTTGTGCTAATTCTGAATTATACCAAATACATTATGATTTAAAGAAATTTATACTAAAAAGAGAAATTAAAGCAAAATTCTGTAAAAGCTCACAAAAAGGAAAGTGTGAAGATAAATTCATCATAAAAGAAAAGTAATTTTTGAATACAAAAGAAATAAGAATTAAGAATGAATGAAAAGATAAAAATAAGTAAAAAATGAAGGGATTAAATGAAAAAGAAAATAAAGAGAAAGTAAAAAGAGGAATAAAAATTGAAGTAAAAATGAAAAAGAAAAACACAGGAAGACCAAAAAGAAGATAAACTAAAAGAAAAAAATTAAATTTAAAAAAGAAAGAGAATCTTGCAAAAATTAGAAATAAAAATAAAGAAAGAAATAAGTAAAAGTAAAATATAAAGATAAAGAATAAAGAAAATAAAAGAAAGAGGAAGCAAGAAGTCAGAAAGAACAAAGAAAGTAAGAAAAAAAAGATAAAAAAGAAATAACAAAAAAAAAGGAGACAGTAAAGTGAAAGTACAGTACAAAATGTCATCCTGCCACACTATTGACTCAAAGTGTCAATGAGTCACTTTCCAGTATGTAACTTTAAGTGTGTCACATTCATTCACTAAAATAATCCACTCACTTTTTTCTGATCCTATATCAATTACAACATAAAAGCATTGGCTCAACAGTAAATTGATTCCCTGATCAACTTTTGGAAAGATGATTGTGTTTTAAGTTCATTAAACTGTATTAATATTTCAGAAACATGAGATCTTCAGTGCAAACAACTCTCTCAGGTATTACTCAATGGTACATTCTTAACAACATGCCCTTATACTAAATGATGACATCTACTCATAATGAGAATGTACAGTTTATTCCTTCTCTTCCATATTTTTAACTTCAATAATCAAAATCATATAAAGATATCTTTGCTTCTCATCTCTATAGTTTGCTTAGGTTAATGACTTAAATGAAAAGCAATAATTCTTTTCATGTTTATTTTTATAATGAAAATCATTTAAATGGACCTTTGCTGAAAATAAATTGGAGGGCTCTGAAACAATTTCATGCCTATGAACATTCACATTTTACTGCCGCTTCTTGATTTTGTTGCAGGAGAGTGCTTGTGGGTGTTTGTAAGTGTTAGGGTAATTACCAAATACTTAGGATAATGAATGTTTTAAATACTGGATAAATTATGTTGGATATGGTTCAGTGAGGTCGAGGATTCATATTTTATCTTTTTGATATCACAGTCTCTTGAATATAATAATTGATTTAAATCTAAATTTGCAAATTTCAAACAATCGTAGACTTTAACACCCTGTTATTAATTCATAAATTAATCAGAAAATAAGAATTATTAGCATTCTTTAAAGATTAATGTTTTCTAATAAACATTATTTATCATTAACATTTAACAACTTTTTCTATCTAATAATACACATGAGAAATCATAACCATCAAAAGTCTTTCAAATTTTATTCAGATAAATGAAACATTGCCTCGTGTTTTTCATGTTGTTAGCACAATGCTTTGACTGATCTGTTTTCTCTTTTTGTCAGGTGTATACAATTCATAAAAGGAAAGAACTTATTTTCTTTTCAGCGGTCATCCATGAATCTAGAAGAATTAAAGGTATTAATAACACTCCACAATGTAACAATTACTCATTATTGGTTGTTTCTAAGATAGGAAACAGAAGGGCCCCCAGTACCAACTATGTCTGCAACAGAAAATAGTCTTTATGTAATTGGTTCAGAAGCTCAGATACAAATGGTTTATCAAAGTTACAAATTCAGGGTCCTTTTTATGAGTGTTGGCCTGTTATTGGAGAAAAGCTTGATAAATGCTACATATAAAAACCCAAGTAACTGTGATAAAGTATATACAGGAGAAACCAGTAAGTATGAGAGTGAGTCAAAAATTAACTGTACTTTCAGCATAACATATCTTTAGACAAGAGTTACTTACCCTTGTACTTAGGAAAAAGGGGAGGCAGAAAAATCTGGTATGACAAAACATATCTGTAGAGCAGAATGTATATATTATCTTCTTTGAGATGAGGACCAAATAATTGACAGGAATCACTGACGGAGAGTAAGAAAGTTGAAAGAGGCAGCATATATTGTCTTACCATCCAGGTGTATAAGTTTGGCTTATATAAATAGCAGCACTGTGTGGCTGTCTTTACTGAGCATAGGTGTTGGGGAACTTCCCCATGTATAATTTGGAACCACCTGATTATATTAGTTGTGATTTGGTTTCTAAAATGGACTGATCCAGTATACAGGGTGTGATGGATAAATTGTCATCTAAATTACACAAAAATGAAAATAACACTGATATCTCATTTTTACAGATATACTTACCAAAATTACACAAAAATATCTTGAAGTACATTTTAGAGTAAATATATTCAATAAAATCACCACTGGTTTCATCCACAGCCTCCAAACAACTTAATAACCTAATAACCAAGTGGGTTGCAACCTGGGGAGTTGGTGTGGTTGCAGAAATTTCTGACATCCATGACTCTGTTCTCCTGCTTGTGTGGTATGGTGCAGAGTCTTCTTGTCAGAGATATGGTCTTCCAGCAGTCACCCTTTTGGCCCACCTTCAACAAAGAAACCTACCTCAAGTACCTCTTCAAGGTACTTGAGGTAGGTCTTTGTGTTGAGTTTGAGGCCCTCACCAACAAATTCAGGAGTTCTTTTCTTATCAGAACAATCAGAGTGTGTTTTCCAAGCTTTGTAATAACCATTAGACTCATCATCCAATGCTTTTCAAATCCTCTGCACTATCCTCAGATTGATACCCAAACACTCTGAAATGTTCATATTGGAGCTTCCAGCATGAATGCCAAGCAGTACAGCATGTTATTTCCAAACTTCTGGCAGAGTGAATTACATCATGGTGCTCTTTTTCTCACAGACAGTGCCCAACTGACCCTACTATACTGTGTAGCCAACAAAATCAAAACAAACAACACACATGCATGAAATTAAAATTATAAAATGTCAGCAATTTACCCATCACACCCTGAATTAATGACCACCATGTTTTCTGTCACTATTTTTGGAAGAAGTAAGTGTTTCTCTTTTCTTACAGATTATATACCTGATGAAGAATGAATCAGCCAAAATGACATAGTTAAAGAAAATGTTCATTTACTCAAACAAAATCTTCAATTTTTAAACATTTTTCTCAGTGTTATCAACAATATATAAAAATCTTTTTTTTGTATATGACCAAAATTAACTGTTTGTAGTATTTCTCAAATCACCTGGCACCTGAATTTCCTTCTCTAATTAAATGAACTGTAGAAATTTAGCAGGCAAAATATAAATTCAATTAATATTAGATTAATATTTTTATAAACTGTCATATATAGGGATACAAATTTCAAATATTCTTTTGAAACAACTTTTCCTATCTCTTTAAAATTACATTTACATCTTTACTATAATGTTCTACTTAATATAAATCTGAAAAATATATTTGTAAGTCTTTAACATTAGAATAATAGATTAGAAAATGTGGTGTGTTTATTTCAACTGGAAAACAATAAGAATTAACATAGTAATATTTTTTTTAAAATGTCACAACTTTCTTACTCAAATAATAATTACCTAAAAGTATGTTTTTAGAGTAACTTTTATTCTTTATTGATTTTATTTTAATTTTCTAATAGGAACAGTTCTAGAGATAAACATTGTATATAAGAAATTATTTATGACATCTTAATTCAAAGACTAATAAGCTAAATAATGCAGTCACAATTTTCTAAACTCTATATTTGTTTGAAACTTTTCTAAAATTTCTCAAAATGAGTGTAAATTAAAATTTTCAATGTATTAATAAATGGAAGATTGAAAAGTACAGCAGATAATCATGATTCCAATTTTTGAAAATTTTTATAAAAAGAACAGAAAGCCTTGAGGCAACATTATACATGTAAAATTAAGTGAATGAATCACAAAAAAAAGCAAATGAAAAAAAGCCAGTACAACCTGAACTACTAACAATGGCTACCAATTTCTAATTCCTACATTCCATAGTAGGTTTTTCTGAAGGCTAATGAATATTTAACATTTGCTTTAATTACTACTTTTTTTCTTACTAGCATTGCTACTGATTATTGCAAAATGCAAAACAGTGTACAAAATATTTTAAATGTTAAGGAAAGTGACTCTTAGCAAAATCAACCTGAAAATACAAAACAGCTTTGCAATCATGTACTAATAAGGATGTGATTTCTCAAATAAAAATAAAAAGCTACTTCTTCTCTATTACTATTATATTGAAAGGTTATAGCTTTAAATAGCACACAGAAGGTATGCAAGATAATAAGCTCAGATATATTCCAAGAGTCTCTTTAAGATGTTTAATTGTTTCATTTTTGTTGGCAGTCAGTTTGCATTATAATGTCACATCAATAGTGATTGTCCCTGCCTTTCTGCAAGGGTTTCTGATCTTTATGTATCAGGCCATACATACTTGTAGTGCTGAAAATGCTAACATTTTTCACCTTTTCTACTGGGCTGAAAAGACAGAATACAAATGAAGAGACTAATAATGAATGGAATGATCACATCAATGATTGAAATGACCATATCAAAGAATGAATGGAATGATCTCTTCATATAACAAATAATGAATGAAATGATCTCCTCAGATATCAAACAATGAATGGCATCATCTCTTCATATAATGAATGGAATGGTCTCTTCATAGAACTATTAATGGTGAAATGATCACTTCATAGAACAAAAAAATGAACAGAATTATTTCTTCACAGAATGAATGGAATAATTTCTTCATATGACAAATAATGAACTGAGTGATCTCTGGAGATAACAAACAATGAATGGAATGAACACTTCACAGAGCAAAAAATGAATGGAATGATCTTTTCATAGACCTATTAAATGATGAAATGATCACTTAAGAGAACAAACAATGAATACAATGATCTCATCAATAAATGGGATGGACACTTCATAGAAGAAATGAATGGAGTGATTTCTTCATAGAAAAAACAATGAATTTATAACACATATATTTTATTTTAAGTATTTTTCTTTTTGTTTTATTTGACACTTCAGGATATAAGTTATCATGGCTCTCCACAAATAGCACTAAGTAATGTTTGACCCTTTACTATCCCACTCTGTTCATGTTCTGCCATCTTTTTGCATGCTTATTAGATATGTTTGCTGCTTCCTTCTGCCCCTCTTACCTGCAATATGTCCTGTGAGTGTCAGAATTTTGAAAGCCTCCTTTCCTCATTATTAGTCCTTGAAATTTTGATTTCATTTTTTTTTAATGTTTTTTGTTCTGATTTACCCTAAAACTTCTTCATTGCTTACATGGTCCATCCATGGTATTCTCAGTATTTTTCTGTAGAACCATATTTCTGTTGCCTCATTACAGTTTCATGCATGAGGAAATTGTCCAGTATTCAATTCTATATGGAAGGACTAATATTGCATAGCAGTTGAGCATTCTTATCTTTATTTCCAACAAAATTTTCTCATTTCTCGATATTGTGTTTAGTTTCTGGAAGGCATATTTCACTATTTAACTGTGTCTCTGAATTTCTGTGTCACATTTTCCATTGTCAGTTATAACATTTCCCAGATAGTTAAATTTCTGTACTTGTTTTATTTTGACCTCTCCAATTTGTAGTTCACATCTTGGGTAGGCCCTCTAGATAATGACCATACATTATAAATTCTTACAATTGTTAGTTAGTCCTTTCTTCTTGCTTTCCTTTAATACCTTGTTGAGAAATACACACATTTTTTGTGTCTGCCAGCAATATAGTGTCATCTACATATATTATGCTGTTGAAATTATGACCACCAATAATAAATCCCAACAGACCCCCATCTATCTTAAGATCTCCTCATTGTATAGGTTAAATGAATCTGGTAAGAGTAGTCCTATTAAATAAACATTATAAAATGAAATTAAACAACAAAGGTTTATGATAGTTTCAGAAGCAGTTCTTATCTTAGTAATACTGCAACTTCATAAAGTAACCCAATATTATTCTTCAAAGCCCAATTTGTGGCTGCTGAAAAATTTTCAGCCCAACTAAAAGAAATGACCTAAAGCCATAAAGCATATAAGCTGGTATGCTGAACAACAGCAAATCCACAATATCTTCTTTATTCAATCAATTTGAGGTCCTGACTTCCTCAGCTGATAAGGCTGAATTCTTTGTTCGGAAATTCTCCTCCAATTCAACACTAGACTCATCTGGTGTACCCACACCTGATTTTCCCCTAGAACTGAGGCTCTACTGAGTGAAATGCACATAACTCCAACAATGGTATTGGACATCATCTCTAAAGTAGGCTCCCATAAGGCTAGTGGTGGGACAGAATACCGGCCATTGTCCTGAAGAAATGTGCTCCTGAACTGGCTCCTGTCCTCTCCAAACTTTACAATTATTGCTTCACCAACTCTTGCTTTCCAGCCTCTGGAAGTCCTCATCTGTTGTGCCTGTCTTTCAGAACACTGAAGACCCTTCTGACCCATCCTATCAGTCTCCTACCACTCTTCGGTAATGTCTTTGAGGCTTTAATCAATGTCAAAGTGGTTTAGCCCGTTACATGATCTGTTCTCTGACAAGCAATATGGTTTCTGCTTTGCCAGATCTACTACTGACATGCTCACAGCCATAACTAAATTTGTATACCAAGCACTTTACAATAACAGAGAAGCTTGAGCTGTTGCTCTTGATATCTCTAAAGCATTTGATATGGTTTGGCATGCTGGCCTTCTTTGTAAGCTTCAAGGATATGGCATTATAGGGTGATTATTTGATTTAATACAATCATTCCTGTCAAGCTGTGAAATGAATGTCATCCTAAATGGGGTCTCCTTCAGCTCCTTTATCATGAATGCTGGTGTTCCCTTTTCCTTATCTTCATTAATGACCTTCCCGATGTCATCAGTCCCCAAGTAGGCATCTACATGGATGACACTACTATTTATTCCTGCCTCAATAGCAAATCTGGCATCATTGACAAAACTAACCTGGGTGCTGGCCTCGAAAAGGACCTTCCAATCTTGACTGGGGCAGGAAATGGCTTGTAAAATTTAATGCCTCCAAAACAAAACTGCTCACATTTACCCATCATAGAGAAGCCTCCCTGCCTCCCATCAAAATGGCTGATGCCTAACTCCATCAGAGTGCCTCGCTGCACCTGCTTAGTCTCATGCTGTCCACTGACATGAGGTGAAACAAATACACTGAATCAATAGCTTCATCTATCGCAAGTAAAGTTGGTTCTGTGAGTCGTGCCAGAAAATTTTTCTTGTCTGAGTCCATCCTTCAAATCTATAAATCAACCATTCATCCTTGCATAAAATATTGCTGTCGTATATAGTCTGGTTCCCCCGCTTCATGTCTCGAGGTACTCGACAAAATCCAGAGACGGATATGCAATGTGATGGGTCCTGATCTGGCATCTCGTCTACAGTCACTTTCTTACAGATATGCCATGGCTTCTTTCTGTCTCTTATATGAGTATTTTCATAGCAACTTTTCTGACGAGCTACTTTTGTTGGTTCCCAGACTGCATGAATTTAAGCAAGCTGCTAGGTTGGCATCTCAGTCCCATCCTTTCACTGTTAAAACAGTTAAATGTATCATCTATTTGACTCAAAAAGCTTCTCTCGCACCTCCTATCTGTGGAGCTCCTTTCCTCTTGCTTGCTTTCCTGATAACTATAATCTTCAAATATTCAAATATAATGTCAATCAACATCTTCTAATGCCTTTTTCTTCTTTGTCATCCTTCTCTTTATCGTTTCCTCAATCATGCCTTTTTACTCTTGTTCTCAACCCTCTGTAACCCCTTGCATGCTAGGACACTCCTGCCTTGCCTGGGGTGAAATGCTTAAAAAAAAAATCCAAATATTCACTCAGAAATTCAACACACTTGGCTGATGGCTTCTCAAGTTTCTTTAACCTTTCCAAAGAATTTCTGATATCTGGTCACCAGAATTCCCATGACCAAACATCAGAATTTTTGAGACATGAATCAGGCTGAGAACTTTTCAGCGCCCCTTGTGAAATTTTATCTCTTTATATTTAATCACAAAACCCAACTGTCTCTCAGCTATCAGACTATGAGTACTCAATATAGACACCTTATAAAATTTGTTTTGAAATCATTTGAAAAATCTTGTTATTATAAAAATACATATAAACATACTGAAATACACACCTATATACAAAATTCACTTGCTTAGAGATTCTGAAAAATATTGATACTCTTCTCCAAAAATTTACTCCTAAGTAAAACCTTAACAAAACCCAATGGTTCTTCTGTGATGAGAGTTTTTAACCCAAACTCATACAGAAACCACATCACTTGAGGACTACCCACAGCAGCAACAACTAAAATGGATAGCACATTTAACTCAAAGTAGAAATAAGGACATAATCAAGAAGTTAACATTCCACACCACTTCAAAGAGAAGGTTTGGAAGGAAATCCCTATTAATGCTGGAAAGAGCAATAACAGCTACTGGACTTGAGAAACCTGTTTTCCTAAAAAAGTTTTTCAAGAGAAAGGTTTTATAAATTTCAAATGAAAACAGTACTGGCTGCTCGGCCAGTGAATGCCAAATGTTTCCTTATAGGGTAGCAGTTAATATTGTCATTACCATTTGGTCAGTATATCATTTAGATTGAAAAGACAACTATTTTGAAAAGGCTGATTAGCCAGTAAGATTTACAGGCCCAGCACTGAATTTACTCATGAAAGATAAATAGATTTGAGATTGTCTTATTGGCATAAATCAGATTTGCAAAAGACCTACTAATCTTGCTGACAGTTAAAATGGAGGCTGGGAGGCCCAAAAGAAAAAAAAACAAGAAAGATGAATAACGAGCCATATTCAGACAAGCATGGACTCTGATATTTATGAGGTGAGCTACTTCACTCATTTGC
This sequence comes from Acanthosepion pharaonis, assembly GCA_903632075.3. NCBI lineage: Eukaryota > Metazoa > Mollusca > Cephalopoda > Sepiida > Sepiidae > Acanthosepion > Acanthosepion pharaonis. Next base: position 2,640,632 of record CAHIKZ030003076.1, read on the forward strand.
ACATCTATTCACAGAAAATAAACCCAGTGTGTATTGTTTATAAATTTCATGTACATGAAGTGGGAGATTAAGTTTATCATTATTTATGCATGCAACTGATCCCTAATTTCATGCCTCAAAGTATTAATGTGATATACATAAGATGTTCATTAGTTTGTTGTGATGAATATTTCTAACCTTGTTATGTATAAAATGAGAGATGAGACTAATCTCTCATTTGGTGTTCATTATCAAAGTTAGTCATCAAGAAATGAAGTATGATGACAGTTCATTAATTTTTAGGATTCATCTTTGCAGTACACAAACTGAGCTATCATCACAAACAATAAAATGACTACTGAAGAAGGGCGGGCGAGTATAATATTCATCAATTAATTTGCTCAAATGAACTTGTCTTTGCCTATGCATTTCAAATACAAGTAGGGAATAAAGATATTTTTAAAAGAGAATTCTCATGCTTTAAACTGCATTTTACTCTGTATAAAGTAAATAAAGGAAGAATGTTGAAAAAACTGATTAAGTTAATTTCTGATTGAATTTCTAGGATGCAAAGTTATCATTATTTACATTCTTATCTTTGTTATTGTTATCATAACATTTTAGCTGTTGTGCTCTCTGAGTTTCAGCAGGTGAAAAGAGTCCTACAGACAATAGCAATACAAGGCAGTAAAGCCACTAAGACATGAGGGGTTACAGGGTGTGTAAGTATTAGGAACAGAAACTTTAATAATGAGTAAGAAGAGAAAAGTATGACCAAGGGGACAGTAGATAGCAACTAACATTGCATTTAAATTTTTGTAGATTAAACTTGGAGTCAGAAGGGAGTTCCACAAATGAGAAGTGTGAGAGAAGAAACTGTTAGCATAGAACTTATGGATACATCTAGTGAGCTCAACTATAAATTGCTGAGATCTCAACACCAGTCTAGAACCATGCTTAAATTTAAAAAGTCTAGGTACCATAGCAAATAGCCCATCCAAACAAGTAATATAAAAGTATTTATAGAAAAGGCACAGAGAGGCAACCTTATGGAGGCAGGAAAATGACTAAATCCAAGCTGCCAGATCAGGACCAATAATATTGCTGATTCTTCTTTGTATTTTATCAAGGAGCTCAAGGCAAATAGCAGGAGCACCAAACTATATATGGCAGCAATATTCAAAGTCTCAGTAAATGGTAGGCTTATAGATATGTAAGATTGATACTGAAGGGAAAAATTGACTCACATGACACAGTCAACAAACCTTCTTAGCAGCTGACCTAGCAATGATTCAATATAGTATTTCCACTTCATGTCAGCTGAGAACATTAGCCCAAGAAGATGCAACAAGTCACTTTCTTAAAGGTTAGCATCAGCCTTTCTGATGAAAGGCAGAGAGGGGTCTCTCAGAAGATTGATGGAGAGAAGTTTACTTTTAGAGGTTTTAAAATTAACAAGCCATCTTTTGCCCCAGGTAATGATGTACTTCAAAATCGTTTTGGACATCAGCTACCATTTTGACTTTGTTGGACTGATCTTACATAAAAAAGTGGTGCACTTCCCGGTCCTCCACAAAATCCAACAGATCTGTGATCAGTACAACTTCAGGGTACTTTTTTCTTTCAGACTACAATTTCAGAAATTGAACATCTTTGTAAGATAATTATGTTTAAAAACTGTGTGTAGTATCCTATGTAGTTGTGGTTAGAAATATGAGATTATAAGGGAGAAACCAAGTGAATTTTAAAAATTAGTTTTAAAGAAAAATTCAAAATTCATGATATTAGGTGTTATCAAGCCTATATTAGTAAAGAAGAACACTTTACTTGATTTGATATGGAATCAGAATAACAAACTGAGAATCTCATTGAAGAGTGATGGGGATCAAGGAAGTTCTATATGGGACAATAGTCTAGTGGATTAAAAATTTGGTCTGTGAATTTGGTGACATAGCAATTGTAAGTTCAATCCCTGAGCTGTGCAGTGTGTACTTGGACTCAGTGGAAATAGGGCAAGCAATAACTGAACAATACTAAAAATAAGAATTTGAGGAGATATCCTGAGATATGGGCAGTGGAATGAGAAAAATCTACCCCCATAGATTAAATAAAGGACTCAGTTCAGAATTCCACATAGTGATATACACCCGATAAATGTCAGATGGCACAGCAGCTGAAACATGATAACAACAAAAATGAGGACAATAATCTGCATGTAACTAATGATTAAGTTAAATTGGGAAAGAAACTTTCAAAGTGACATTTTAAACAAAGGCGTACATATACAAATATATTATGAGCTTCTCATGATATTTTTTATAACTGTTCTATTGCTTGCCACATTTTTATTAAATACATTAAGAACACTGGCAATAAATTGATAAATGCTAACTATATAAATTTTTTAATCATTTCATTCCAAGTAAGGTATTAAAGTCACTAAAATACAAGGGATTGATTACTATGTGAGAAAGAATATGAGAAAAAGAAAACATTATTAAGGAGCAAGAACAATAAAAGAAGAATCAAGAAGCCAGTAAATAAAGACCGACATTGCATTTAAATTTTGGAGCCAACTTTTTCAGTTGGTTGGAAAGCAAAATGCTGGAAGAGGATTCAACAGGCAAGAAGTGCAAGAAACTAAATTGGTAGCAAAAAATTTACATTTACTCACATCTAGTCATTTCAATTGTAAAATGAGGGATCTTGTTAGCAATTTGCAGTCCGTCTGAAATTATTATGCAAATCACATAAATTTCGATAACTCAAAATTGCTTTGAAAAATGTTTGTCAAATTTTAAGTAATTAATTTTGCTTCAGATAAATTTTTAGGTATTTTCAGCATGTTTTATTAAAGTTATTGGATTTATTTCAAAAACTGCAGTCAGAAGTTAATATGTAGATTAAACTAATATTAGATCAAAGCCTCTAAAAATTTTTGCCTCATATATTTTGAAATATAGGCAACTGAAAGGATCTAACAAATGCTGAAAAACAGAAAATAACAAAGTTATTGAGTGTGAGTATGGTCACATTGAAGATATCAATGGAGCTTTGCAAAGATCATTGAATAATAATAGAGGACTGTTGAAAATATAACTCAGTTGAGAACTAGAAGCAAAGAAAAAGGCTTTAAGAACTTGTCTCCACAAAGGGAACAGAATCTAAAGTGAGTTACAATCAAAACAACCACTTTGATCAGTGCTCAGATGTTTGAACAGGCTGGAATTGAGAGCATCAAGAAGGACAAAAGGTGTTGAATACTTTACAAATTGGGATCTGTCAAAAAATCTCAGTAAAGCAGATATTTCAAAGCATCAAAATTGGGCCATGAAATACATGAGAAATGACTTTTCTAAAGTAATTTTCATGAATGAATCTCGGGTGACTCTCAATAGACCTGATGGATGGACCAAAGAATGGATTTTATCAGGTGCAAATGTGTCTGTGGCTAAAAGAATGCAGTAAGAAAGTGGTAGTGTGACGTTATAGGCTGGAATTGTCAACCAAATAATTATTGGACATTCCAAAGTCAATGAAAACATTAAACTAAACAGTGCTATTATGATTTCATGGACAATACTTTCTTTGAATGATACAAATCCCATTCTCACAGTTTCAAAGTGAAGCATGTATTTATGCATGACCATGCTACTTCTCATGTATTTAAGGTTACCCTTGAATAGGGTAAAAGTGTTACACAGGAGAGAAGCTAATAGAATGTCTATCATCATGTCCCAATCTGAATCCAATCGAAAATTTATGATCACTTGTGAAGATGAAACTATATGAACCTGGTAAATAATATGACAAGAAAGCAGACTTATGGGAAGCAATTAAAACCACCAAATTAGAAAATGAACCTGCTGATATAAATAATTTAACAAAATCAATGCCTAATAGATTGCAAGCAGTTATTTAGAAGAAGGGCTACTATATTATGATATAAATGTTTCAAAGGCTTATATATGTTTTTTATTTGTTCTATAATAGGTGTTGATCAATTGTTGATGATTTTATTATCTTGTTATTGAAGTAAAAAACGGTTTGCTGGTTTTGCGGAATAACTTCAAACTGCAGTTTTTATAATAAATCAATAACTTTCATAAAAAATGTCAAAACTACATTAAAATTTAACAGAAGCTTTGTTTCAACATCAAAATTAATGGTTTAAAATTTAACACAGATTTTTCAAAGCAATTTTGAGTTATTAAGGTTTATGTGATTTGCATAACAAATTCATATGAACTGTAGTACTGCATTTAAATTCATAAATCATAATGCAAAAATCACCAGAACTATTACCATGAATGTATTTATAGAAAAGCCACAGGGAAGCTATGGTACAACAGCAGGAAAGTGACTGAAGCTGAGATTCCAGCAACTGATTAAATGTTAAAGGTGTAAAAAAGATATTTATTGAAACTTAATTTCATTTTTTGAAATGTGTATCACTCAGTGGAAGACTGCTTAAAGTGAATAAAATAATAAGGGAATTAAATAAGCAGAAAAGAAATACTGAGAAATTGGATATTTAAATTGTTCCTTTTTGCAAAAACATATGACACATTTCAATCTAAATAATCTTGAAATCATAGACTTCTTTATAATTGACAGCCAATCATATGAGCCATATATTCACAAGCAAAGTTTCTTCACTATCAATGGAGGGAAGAAAAAACTGTGTTGAAGTAATATGATCATTTCTGAAAGTTTCCTTGATATGAATTCAAGGAATTCAGTTTGTTTCAAATTTGTATTCTAATTAAAATGCAATACCTTATAAAGACTGAAAACTGAAAAGACAGAGGTTATCTCTTTTGTAAGAATAAGAAGAAATCTAAGACCAACATAACCTCACATCTATTTTTTTTAAGTCAAGCCTAGGAATAAAGATAATCTTTTTGTGGTGAACCACTTTTTTAATAGTTTTCAAAGAAATCTCTCTCTCTCTCCCTCTCTCTCTCTCTCTCTCTATCTATATATATATATATATATATATATATATATATATTGTATTGTGCTTTTGTTAGTTGTTTACTCATATCGGGGTTTTTTCTTTGGGATTCAAACCTGCATCTGTACGATTTTTTCGACAGACTTTCATGTTTGTAGCTCTTTTTTTTTTTAAAACCTTTTTTTCCCTCAAGATTGATTTGATTATTGGCAAATCAGAAATTCGAGGGTTTTTCGAAATGAGTATACTTATCTATATTTGTATGTATAAAGCTCTAGGTTATTCTATCGAGCACTGTTTTAAATTGACTAACATGGAACGTGTAAACATAGGTTATTCACTTAAAAACATACCGATACCCGACCATCACTCATACGAGTTATGTTTACTAAGAAAAATAGAAAAATTCATAATAAATATGATGTGATGAGCATATTTTCATCTAAATAATAAACCTAATAGCAAAACCAACGAGAGCTATGGATTTAAGACCAACGCCCATCCCCTGTATGTTAAGGAACTCAATAACTTCGAATCGGAGTTAATCGGCATTATTAAAAAATTAAAATATAGAAAAATAAGAACATCTACGTAAAAGCCGATAAATCTAAATTCTTATACAAAATGAGCCCCAATAATTACAATAAAATATTACATAAAGAAGTAAGAAAACATTATATAAAAGCCCCAAATGACATAGAGACTAAAATTAACAAAGAGGCTAGTATCTTAATTAATAAATTTGAATTAGGTAATCGGGTTGAGAAAATAAACCTAAACACTTGCTTTATCACCATAAAAGATCATAAAAGTAATTTTATTAATAACCCTGAATATAGACTAATAAACCCTACCAAGACAGAATTAGGTAAAATAAGTAAAATAATTCTGCAGGATATATGTAAATCCCTTAGGACTTTCCTTAATATTAACCAATGGCAATCAACTAAAGATTGCATTAAATGGTTTGAAAATTACAACAAAAATAAAAAGTGCTCATTCATTAGATATGATATTAAGGAATATTACCCGTCTATTTCAGAGAAAACCCTAAATGAAGACCTTAGCTTAGCCAAAGAATACATCCAAATTTCTGATGATAAAATAAACCTAATTAGACATTGTAGAAAAACATTGTTATTCCACGATAATACTATATGGATAAAAAAAGATAATATTAACGGTTTTGACAACCCTATGGGAGCATATGATGGAGCAGAGGTGTGCAAGATAGTAGGGTGCCTGCTGCTCCATAGGCTTAATGAATATATTGATTTTAATAACCATGGGTTGTACCACGATGACAGTTTAATCATAGTGGATAAAAGTAACCCTCAAAAATGTGACACTATCCGTAAAAAACTGCACTGGTTTTTTAAAAAATTCGGATTTAATCTCGAAATAGAAACTAATTTGAAAATCACTAACTATTTAGATATTACGTTGAATTTACAAAATGGCACAATATCCCCATATAAAAAAGAAAACCAGGAACCCCAATATTTAAACATAAAATCTAACCACATAAGGCATATTCCAAAAAATATTGGGTATAGACTTTCTACTAATTCCTCCAATAGGGACATTTTTGAGGCCAATAAAACAAGTTCTGAGGAAGCCCTATCTAAGAGTGGATATAAAAATAAATTGGAATATATTAATATAAATAACCATAACAGTATTCAGAATAAACGTAACAATAGGCAAAGAAAGATTTTATGGTTTAACCCTCCTTTTAATTTAGCGGTAAAAACAAAAATTGGTAAAATATTTTTTGACTTAGAGCAACATTTCCCAAAAAAAACTGAGTTACATAAAATATTCAATAAAAACAATGTAAAACTTAGTTATTGTTGCATGCCTAATGTAGGGACGATAATAAATAGATTGAATAAGAAAAAAACTAGGGATAATCCACGCAGTAATCCTCCTACTTGTTATTGTAGAAACAAAAACATCTGCCCATTACAGGGAAAATGTCAGCAAGAATGCGTGATTTATCAAGTGAAAATTTACAAAGATAGCAAGGATACTAACCCTAAAATATACATAGGTGCTACTCAGGATAAATTTAAAAAAAGATACTATAATCACACGAGTAGTTTTTAAAAACGAAAAAATTAAACATAGTACCACACTATCCACTTAGGTATGGAAAACCAAACAAGAAGGTAATATAAACCCCATCCTTAAATGGGAAATACTAAAAAAATGCCCAAAATATAAAGCAGGCCAAAAATTTTGTAAATTGTGTACAGAGGAGAAATTAGCCATAGCTTTATATGATCAACCTAACCAGCTATTAAACTCCAAGACTGAAATTCTTAACGTATGTAGGCATAAAAGATCTTGGCTACTAAATTAGACGATCTTTCCCGTTATTTTTTTTAATTTTTTGTCATCCCACCTTAATGTTTGTTTTAATATCCCCTCCCCTTTTTTTGTTGAATAAATTTTAGTAAACTCAGGTGGTTTGTGTTGTGGTTCCTTCTTTCTTTGGTCACATAGTATATTTTAGCTATCGTCTATATATATGTGTTTCACCTTGCCTCCTTAGCCGAATTTCCCTGACGATCCGTTTAGGTGAAACCTAGGTAGGTTTGTTTGGCTCACTAGGTGTATCTATATATCTATCTATCTATCTATCTATATATATATATATATATCAGTTTCATACCTTCAAACCAAATGAGGGTTGCTGACAATCACCAGTGTTGATTAAGATGTCCACACTGTCTATATATATATATATATATATATATATATATATATATAAAAATTTTAAACAATATGTGTATCATTGATTGATTTGTTCTCTATGGCTTATTCAACATTTGCAAGTTATTTAAAGCCAGAAAAGTATTTAATAATACAAGTCTTACTAATTAACCAAGAGCTGGGTGGAAAAGGGGTGAATTCATACCTTTCCCAAAGGTATTTATAATGAATATAACTAAAATTGGAACGTGGCTCTCCAATTATCAATTCCGCTTCATTATACCACCTGCACATATAAGCTTACATCACCTGGTATACCCATGTTTTTTTAACTTTGGTGATCATATGAAAACTGGTATTTCAATGTGACATGGTCATTAACCTATATATATATATATATATATATATATATATATTTATATATTAGATAGGGTTACTGTGCATTACTTTACTGGCATGACATCCTATAGCTTAACAGTAACACATGCTTGACTTGAAAATGGTTTCCCAGGTTAAAAAGTGAATACACATTTAATTTCTATCAGGAAGAACAATTTTTTTAATAAGACTTTCAGTCTCTAGGCCAGTAGAAACTAATTTCACTGTTTAAAATAAAAGAAATATCTATTCAAACATATGTACCCATTAAATACAATTTTTATAGTATTAAGAAATAATTTTGGGTTAAAATATCCATTAACTTCTTACACATATCTGCATATTCCTTTTCTTAAGTATATAAAAGTGTTCTATTTTAAATACTTTTAAGTATATATATATATATATATATATATATATATATATATATATATATATATATATAAAAAAGTGGTTATTGAACAGTCAACACCCAGAGGCGACAGTCTGCTTCATGCTAAATTCAACCATCAGACTCTATCCCTGATACTGAGTACTTTAACCCATAAATATATCATACTTTAAAAGTATATTTTATATATATATATATATATATTCTAGTAGTAGTAGGTATCTATTTATCTTGTGAGACTGTAGTAGTACCTTGTTTGGTCAAAATATTTTAGTGGTAAGACTGGAGTGACCTCTCCAGAGTGAAGGCCTAGAAGATGGTATATGGAGACTGTGTGCTACCCAGGCTACAATGCTCTCCTGTCTCAGTCATACTGACAAAATCCAGAAGAATGTAAACTATCACATTTGGGGACAGCTTGTTACAATATCTATCAACACTACAACCTTCTTCCAACTCTTGCAGCCAAATATAAAATAGTGCTCATATAATAAATATACAAGGTATGTCCAAAAAGTAATAAAATTGGATGTGCTGTGTGACCTATGGACATCATCCACAGTAACTTCTCACCACAGGGTCCAGACAATTATTAAGCAAGTCTGCAAAGAGATCCGGTGAAGTTTGCTTTGCATAGTGTACAAAAAAGAGATGAGAGTTGTGGTAGGACAAATTGCAGCTGCCTCACCACAACAATGAACCTGCTCACAATGCCCTGAGCATGCAGCAATTCCTGGTCAAAAAGAACATTGCTGTATTGAAATAACCTCTACATTCACCTGATTTTGTTCCATGTGACATTTTTCTTTTCCCAAGCGCAAGGGGACCATCAAGAGGAACCATTTTGAAGGCATGAAGGACATCAAGAGGGTCATAACAATGGAACTGAGGAGGCATACTGGAAGAATCCTTCCAGCAGTGCATAGAAGCATGGCATAGAAGGTTGGAAAAGTGCATTAAACTCAAGAGGGATTACTTTGAAGGGTAAACTATGCAGTTTGTTGTTTGGAATTGAAATAAATTATTTGTAACACCAGTGTTCTTACTTTTCAGACAGACCTTGTATAATATGACTGATATAGCTTACAAATTACCCCAAAGTCCACCATACCCAAATACATTCTTATTGCTTAACTTAATTTTCTTGCAAAATACTTTTTTTTATTATTGGTAGATGATGTTCTAGAATGAACTTTATGAAAATTAAAAAGTAAGAAAATTACAAAAAAAAGATATATACTTTTTCAAATTTATTTATTTTTTGTCACAAATTAGGAAGTGAATTAATAATTTTTAGTAATCAAATAAATTCTCATGCAAATGTCTTTCAGACAAAGTAGTGATCTGTCAGCATGAAAAATGATATGTCTTGTCTCATGAAATAAAGCCATAAACTAAGAAGTTAGCAGGCAAGGAAAAATAATTTACAAGAGGAGAAAAACAGATAAACAAAAAGTAAAAGAAAAAATTAAAGAAAAATAGAATATTAATACACTATTTTACATACTTCTGAATTACGTTCTTTTTTACTATGATAGTCAAGTAAAAAAATATGTAAAAGTGAACAATAAATTAGTTGATGCTATAACTTGAACTCAAATATTAAATATGCATACATGTGTATAATTATATACACATTCTTTCTGTCTTCTATATAAACATATTTTAATGTACATATATACTTGCTCATACAGATACATACACTTTCTCATTGAGTTTTGGTCTTTTCTTTACAGCTCTATGCATGAATGAATAAAAGCTAATATCATAAGATATTGCCACTTAAAAATGAAATCTAATGATTTAACCACCAAGCTTTGGTATATTTTTAGCCCAAGTTTTGTATGAGTAAGTTTTGGTACTATATCTCTATGTTGAACCTCATAAGAATCAGGAAGAAATAGATTGTTAATAATCTCAAATTAATGCCAGCATTACTGACAGGCAAAACAGACATATATGATGTATTATTCTTTGAAGCAGTACAGAAAAGTTCTCAACATGACCCACTTTCTGAAAAGAGAATGAACATCAGAATGTTTTTAACTCCATCACAGTTGAGCACTTTACAGTACCCTATGTACATCCAATCCTAAAGAGATACTTTAACATTTGTTTATATTTCTGAGATGAGTTATTGTAACTACAGGGTGCCCAGTAAAAAAACAGTAAATTCAGAAAGAAATTTATTTAGCTATCATGATTCATGCACAAACTGAACAATTATCATAGATGTTTGAAATATTTGCCTAAATGTTCAACACAAAGTTGTAAATGTGGTAAACAGGAGGTAATAGCTTTACGGATAGTGCCAAGAGGAATTTCATTCCAAGTTTCAGTGAATTTTTTTTTACTGTATTTACACTATATACTTTTTACAAACTATTGTCCTCATCCTTATTATCATATTTACAATGTTTTAACCAATATAGGCTCTGGCTTTCTTCAGGTGATATATGTTGGAACTTCCCCAAGGCCACATGGTCCAGTGAATAAAAGCATTGGTTAAAGTACTCCAGAGACATGACCCAAAGAGTTGTGAGTTCAATACTTGGCCATAGCAGAGGTGAACAAATACTTGGAGAGTTGAGTTACTAAAGGGAAATTACTAAAACTGATATATCCAGAAAAGGTATGGCATGTGGAACTAGAACAATCTACCTCAGTAGACAAAATAAATGGTTTGGTTCAAAATTCCAACATATCTCATCTGAAGAAGGCTGAAGTGTACAACAGCTGAAATATTGTGAATATGGCAATAAAGATGAGAACAACAGTTCCAACAATGTAAATAGAGATATTTTAATTATAATAAAAGCTTTTGTTTTTTGAATGTTCATAATAATATCATTGGTTTAGAGAGTTAAACCATAAGGCAATTTTCCCATTTTTGCCTTCTTTTGTCTCTTTTTCTCACATCTTTCTCACTATTTTTTTTCTCCTTCTCCCATTAATCTTTCTTCCCCATCTCTCTCTCCCTCTCTCACTCAGATATCTTTTTTCTTTGATCTTTCTCTTACATGCATAAACTATTCACTATTTCCTTTTAGTTTTTATATTTTTAAGCAACAGTTGGGCTCTGTTGGTATCAATTCTTATCTAATAATTGATTTTATTGTTTTAATATATACCAAATAAAAAAAACCATGGCCTTCTGAATATTGATAATGTATTAAACTATATATTTAGATTGAGTCTCACAAACCTTTTCAAATTGATTAATGTATATATAAGTGGATTACACGAGAGGAAACTTTTTCAGGAGCTTTCTCTCCACCCAACTCATATACCATTGTCCAGAATATCCCAATCCTATATCTAATAAGGTTATGTTCATAGGACTATTTCTTCAAGATAAAAAAAAAACACAAATTTAATAAATCCATAGCAAATATCTTCTAGTGATTATCTACATATATTAACATAAAAAGCAAGTATTTTCTGCTTCATCACAGATGAAGAGAAAACAATGCAACAGAGATGTGGGCTATAAAGTATGATATCATAGACAAAGCATGTGAACAACAGGGAAGTTTTAAGGAAAATTGAAATGAAAAGGACATTTAGAATCAGAAGGGGTTAGCTGAAATTTCTGGGACATAATAAGGAAAGAGGGTTTGGAGAATTTGACACTCACAGGACATATTGAGGGTAAGCAGGAAACAGTGAGTAACCTACCTAATGAGCTCATTTTAATGTATGGCAGAACAGGAACAGGGATAGATAGTAAAGAGACAAATGTTACTTAAAGCTACAAAGAATAGGAAGTTGTGGGAGCCCTGATAACACATGTCCTGAAGGGGTACAATACATAAAAGAAGATCCAAGTCAACCATATGTGTCAAAAGAGCAGTGTAATAAAATCTCATTATACTGCTCTTTTGATATATTTCCATATACAAGGTATATACTCATCTAAATATCTACAATCATAAAATCTTGTATATATATAATGTTATAAATCAACCAAATATGAATAGACAGATTCTCCTTACCTTTCAATTTTTTGTAGTCATTTTACCCCAACCAAAGAAATAATGCTGCTAAAATGCAATGGGTTATTGAGTGGAAAGAATGTGAGAAAAAGAACAAAAAAATAAATAAAAGAAATTAAGTAGACAGATGATAACAACTAACATTGCATTTAAATTTTTGAAAATCAATGACAATTGGAAAGCAAGAAGCTAGAAGAGAGATCCACAAGCAGTGTGAGAGAAGAAACTGTTAGCATAGAACTTATTTTTTGAAATGAAAAAGTTTCAAGAAAAAAGAGGTAAGATAAACAATATTTATTTTATATACACACAGTCAAAGACCAATTTTTTTCTGATATTATATATATATAAATATATATATATTTGTATAAAGAAAAGTCCATATTACAATTTTACCAATGTCATCAGTTGGTGAAGAGAACCAATGAACAAATAGTTAATAACTGCTAATTATATTACTGGGTTATATGTCAGGACATATATGAAAATGTATGAGCCTGTTCATGTGAGTGCGATGGGTTTATTTAAAATTATTTTTTTTTTTAACTTGGCATCAAAATCCTACAAAATACAGCATTCTACTTTTCAGAAAAACTTTTTCCTGAAAAACTTTGTTACGCTTTATTATAATTACTATGAAAATATTTTTTTTTGATTGAAATGAAAAACCAACAGCATAAAGGCCCCACATCATGACACAAATATAACTTTGGAACAAAAGGAGATAAAAAATTATATTAGTCAACAGATTGAAGAGAAAAAGATGGAAATCAGAATTTAAAAAAGAGGATGCTACCTAAGAGAATGCTATCATCGTTATAACCAACTAGATGAAATATTAATAAGCAGTAGTGAAAATACCAAGAAAGCAAGATCTGATACAACTTGAAATCAAAGTTTTTCACTTGCTCCTGCAGGATGTAATGCCAAAGAAAATCTTTAATTTCTTGCTTTTCTTTATCATTTTGATCTCATCCAACACACACAGACACATGCTTAAACATAAAAATGCACACTAATACTTATACAAAAGTACACCTTTTGAGCCTCAAATGATGCTCAAATAATTCTTTCAATAAGGAAATGCTGACTACAAGTTTTCAACATGAATATTTGTAATGTAAGTTATATCAGTATTGTGAAAACATAGACATTCACTTTCACTTGCTTCTATCTCCATTGCCATTCATAAGTACATGTAGAATATGTTGATTATGGCAGCCCATTGATTATTCAATAACAACTATGAATTTAATACAAAGATCCAAAAATGGTTGCATTTTAGTAATTAATTCAATGTTCACTTTCATTGAACCAACAACTGAAAGAAAGCATCTTGCAATTTAGTTCAATGATAGTATTTGTGAATTAGAAAATAATCCAGTGATTAACCTCCTGAGTATTAATTATTAACAAGAAATTAATAAAATAAAAAATGTCAGCTGGTTGCTGAAATTAGTCCTTAAATAAACAAATCTAATTTTATAAATTGCAATAATTTCTATAGATTTATGGTAACTTAAAAAAAATTACTGCAGTTACATTTCTTTTTTTGATAAATAATAATCTTTTTAGTAGTTTGTTGAAATAGTATTTTTCATTTGTTTTGTAAAGGTTAGATTGGTACAGGGAGCTTCCAGAACAGAGCCAAGTTGTTATTTGTGATTTTTGAGCCCCTTGGATAATTTTCAGTTCAATAATGGAACTGTATTATTTTTATTTATGCTTAAGAAGAAGATTAATGCAAAACTTTCACATTTCTAATTAGAAATAGGGATTTAAGTCTATGTAGAAACTCTGGTTTCCAGTGAAAACACAAAATTCCCAAAAAGAAATTAATTGTTACATTTTACCCATTTAGACTTCTATTTGGGGTTTTCTCAGTATCAAAAATGGATTCTCAACCCCCAAAATCATAGGAATAGAGATCTAGATCATGATTTTCTGATAAATACAAAGTAAGTTATGTTGAAAACTGATATTTGGTGCCTGGCAAATGATGCTACAAGCAGGTAATGATCAATTTAATATATTTTTTTAAAAATGAGTAGATTTTAAATATCTTTCCAAGAAAAAATTTCTTACATTTTGCAGATTTAAATTATTCTAATATTTGAAAATTTACACCAAAAAGCAGAAAAAGGCTATTTTTGTTAGTGTTATTTGCATTTGAGAAGGGGACTCAGAGACAAAAATCAGACAAAATAGGACAAAGGTTTAAAGGCCCTAAAATCTATTTGATATAGATAATTTTTGAAAAACAAGTATCTTGTTATAACATTCAACAAGATTCCAAGCAAAAAAGAAACAGAAAAAAGCAACTATCCAGAACTGATCATCAAAAAAACAAATAATTCATGTTAGTTTTGATTAACTTCTAAAAATCATTACTTGACAAATACTTAGGACAAAGTTAGGCCCATTCTGAAACCCTGAGACTGTCTACTTTCAGATGAGATATAGCAAATATCACTTGGGAAATGTTTCACATGTACCAAATGTGCACTTTTGAGCCGAACTGTGATAGCAGCTGTGAACCACATAGCAAACTCAGCAGATAGTCAACTGATTGAAGTTTAAGGAGACATAAAATCCCAGGAGAGAGTAAACTTTTACTCTCTACCAGCTGAATGTTCAAATAATTCTTAATGCAATACTGACCTGATTAAATGGTGATTTAATTGGTTAAACTGACTGATTAGAAATAAAACCTATTAAAATCAAGTAGTTTTCACAAAGATCTTTTTTGTTTGAAGAGAGATCAGGAAAGATAAAGATAGGACATTGTATTCTCCAGTCACAATTGTTATTTATTACAAGTTAGAGAACAAACACAAGCCATATCTTAAAGCTGCATCTCCACAGATTTTGATTTGTTTTACTTTGTAAAGCTTAAAATTTCTTTTAATAGTTATCTATTCTGCTTTAACAAAGTACAACATTCTTTTGCCTGGTTTACTAATTGGGAAATTAAATTAAAAAAAAATATTGAAACTACTGAGAAAATGTGATTTGTGGCAAACATTTTCCCCTTTGTTCTTAGCTTTAGAATTTGAATAATGGGTAATGCTTTATACAGACACTCACTCAAGCTAGCTTTGTATGTTGGTTCTCTTTTCTTGAAGAGAACTTACAATAAGACCTGAAATAGACCAAAAAGGATTAGCAATTCTGAGACAGAAATAGACAGGAGATATGTCTTGATGAGTTAATGAATGCTCTTATTTTTATAAATACTTTTAGATTAAAGTTCACAATCTTTGCTTTTTCCTCAAGTTATTACTGAGAGAACCTGTGTCAATTTCACTTGTATCATAACAGAAAAAAAAATATACCATATATACTCATGTATTATGCAACCCCCAAATTTTCACTTAAAAAAAAATGATTTTATCATGTATCTCAAGTATCATGTGAGTTCGTTTTTTGAGTGATAAAATTACAATAAACTAAGCTCTTTTCCTCTATCTATAATGCTATACTTATTGCTTAGATGCATACGGCCATAAACAACCGAACAAGAAACAGCTAAACATCTCATAAATGTAAATAATGGAAAAAATGCATATTAGCTATGTCTGTATTTTATAATATGATACTAATATGTGAATATTACATGCATTATTATTGGATACAATTAAGTAAAACATCACTTTTATCAAAATCATGTTTATTTTAAATATAGCAGTACTTTTTTACTGCAGTAAATGGATATATATTTTTGTCAGGGCCAGCAGTAAATATGCTAATTTTATATTTTGTGTATGATGTGACCTCCTTTAAATTAGGTCTTCAAAATTTGCATGATACACGAGTATATACAGTATTCAGCTTCAATTTAATTCTCTAAAAAACACCCAAATGATGAAAAAAATTGTTTTGAACAAATCAAATGTTATGACATTTCACTCTTAAAAAAATAGCTGGTATCCCCAAATTGCATATACAAGATTATTCAGTCATTCAAAGCTCTTCTTTATATTTTTGTTGTTGACAATTTTTTGGCTGTTCCATTCTACAGCTTTCTTCAATTGTAATTAATGTGTGAGGAAAAGCAAAGAAAATTCTAACAGGTTGTTGTATCCTGTTGAAACTCCCACATTTTTTAAAAACAACCAGAATAAAAAGCTTATCCAGCATTGCTGTAAGACTGATTCAGGATATAAAGAGTCCTCAGAGAAAGTTAAAACAGGTGTTCTACAGTCATGATGAGAATCAAAGTGTAGTATCTGTTCTTTCTAGCAGCAGCTGACAGCCAGTTCCACAGCTCCAGCCATCTCAGCAGTTCCAGCTAGCTATCAACATCTCCAGTTCTCCATTGGCTGCCACTCCAGCCATCTCCATTATGCCTCCAGCTCTTGCCATCCTTGCCAGCAGCAATGATTTGCATTAAACTATCCTTTTCAGGACGACACTCTTCACCAATTACAAAATTGTCTTTTTCAGGATATAACTTGCCCCACTTTCTACATGAGCTTGCAGTTATTTTTTGCCTAGTGCATTGTAACATTATTTTTCTTTTATGTATTTCTTTTAACAAAAATAAACTTGGCAATATATTTTTTTTTACTCAAGTCTTTGTTTTGTTTATTGTTGTCTTCCATTAATCAGTATCTGTTTATGGGCCAATATACCACCCACAATGTAACAGAAATTGTTCACCATGGAAGGTATCCTAACTGCCTAGGTTTCTTTTTACTCATGGATTATACCTAAAAAATGGATTAGTTAAAATGTTGTCATAACAACAGCAAAAATGCAAAGAGATTCAAGTGTCTGAATATATAATGATTAGATATTTTAATTACTTTTCACAAAATTATAACCAATAAAACAAATTGCCTTCAGAAATATGTATAGTTGTATAAAAACAGTTTACTGTGAATGTTATGCTCAGATTAAAATGTTTATTTCTCTTGTTCTTTTTAAAAGAAGATTTTCAGTTATTTTACAAATGCCACAGAACCGATTAATAAGGTTTATGCATAAAAAAAGACCACTAAACAAATTATAAGCATTTTCTCAATATTTCTATCCTATCAGTTAATTTTTAGAAATATGTCCATAATATATCTGAGAGTAATGAAATACAATTAAAAGTTCTCTGAAAAGCATTTAATGGAGAGGTGCTGAAAAGTTCTTGGCCTGTCCAAATTGCTCTCCAACCCCTGATAAAAAAAAGCCATAATGTTTGATTTGTCAGATTTTGGAAAGTGTGTCAAAGAAAGAACTTTTCAGCATCTCCTTATAATTCTATAACGTATCAATATACACTTTGCAGTGAAGAGACCCAAGCCGAATTTTGATGTGAGAATTAAACAAATGAGAATAGGCTCGTCTTATAATCATTTGTTTTTTTTGTTTTTAAATTTTGAAACAAAGACATTTTGACAATGAGCAGATCATCAAAAATGCCAAGTGTCAGAAGCATACTTAACCAAACATGCTAATTTGACTGCATTACTTTGAAAAGAGGTTTAATAAATAATATTCTTCTTCTTCTTCTCCCCTCTCCCCCCCCCCAGTAAATATTATAGTATCTAGATTGTCTCAATTCCTCATACCCACAATTATTTATCAGTATTGTTATGGTTATATTAATGCATTATTATTACTAGGGCTGTTTTTATAATTGCATTTATTGTTACAGGTTTTCTTTGTCTTGTTTTTATTGTAACCTATTCTGTTATGAAATACTATAGAAGATACTGCTAGAGGATGAGTCATACAAAGTATTACCAACTTTTGATTAATATTAGTTTTGTTATACTCATTGATTATATTTTTTATCATTTTCATACCATTATGGGATTTTGTTATACTTTCCTGGTGACAAACATTGCACTCAATTTGTGCAAATTTTAACAATTTTTTTATGTTTCTAGTTAATGACTATACTGTTGATGAGTTTAATATCTTTTTCAAAGTTTTTCCTATTATTATAACATGATGAAAAATGTATTGAACAGAAATTTGTTTTATATATGTAACAAAAACTGGCTTTGAAAAAAAAAAGGGTGTATTCCTGGAGGATAATGTCTTAAAGTCAAGCAGTCTTTGTAAATAAAGTCCTGAATATTAAGAAACAGAGCATTAATAGTGAACAAATTTTTAAAAAGTTCTAAAGACTATCTCCCTCCCAACTTCAAGTTTCACAGAAATTAGCTTGCTTATCAAGGGTAAGATAAATACATTCTTATTTAAATTATTGATTTATCTCCCCTTCCTGCCAATGAGTGGAGTTATTTCAGTGAAACTTGAAGTTGGCAGATAAGTTTTAGAATTTTTTATTTTATTTACCCATTTGGATAAATACCAACAGAAATTATTTGTTAAGAATGTTTTGTTTTCTTAAGTTTTGCATCATTTTCCTAATTTGAATATGAACTATCCAATGTCTGCATATCAAAAGGTTTTTGTTAATAATATTGCAACAAGATGTATCTATTGTGTTATTTTTGTTTTTGCTATGTTAATTTTAACTTTTTTTCAAATATCACACTATCACACATTATGTCAATTTTAACATTTTTCAAATATCATGTCATCATACATCATGCCAATTTTTATATTGCCTCTTCATGTGCCAATTTGTGTTGTGTCTTTTTCTTTTTTTTTATGAATTCATTTCCTCATCTGGAGAATGTCTCTCTAATAATAAATCAAATAACACATTCATTGGTTATCCAACCACTACATTATTGCTCTGATTGCCATACCATTTATCCAATAATATTTCAATTAAATCACATATCACAAACTAATACAACAAAAAAGCACAAGCCAACAAATACTAATATTACAAGGGTGTAAAAAAACGACTACAAATATTAAAATAAATAGTATATATTGTATAAAAAAACAAACAACCCAACAGCAAAAAGATGTTATCAAATTTAGGAACAAACATACTAAACATATTTTATAAATAAATAATTCCAACAAATCCTTACCAATCACACAAAAATATATCACATAAACTGTTTAAAATTACTACAAACATTAAATGTATTAAGACCCATAAAACCCAATATCAAGAAAATGTTAATTAAATGTAGGAACAAGCATAATAAATATAATTAATAATTAAATAGATAAAAAATAATGAAATCCATCAAATCCTTAACATTCACATAAAATATTATATCACATAAACTGTAACAACAACTACAGATACTAGATGTATTAAGCTTAAAACTCCCGAAAAACTAAACATCAATAAAATGTTATTAAATTTAAGAGCAAATGTACTTAAAATATTTCATAAATAAGTAGATAAAGAATAAAAAAATCCAACAAATCCTCACCAATCAAAACAAAAATACCATATCTCATAAACTGTAAAAAGAACAAGCATGCTAAAACATAACTAAAAACAAAACAAAAATATGACAGCACAAACTTATGTTTGAAGATGCAAAGCTTTAAAAAACATGATGCAATATTTGAAGGAAGATAAAATCAACATAGCACATAGAACCCAATGGATCATGGCTTATAAAATCTGAAAATGCTCAGGCAATTGACAATTTATATCCCAATTTTCACTGCAAAGCAAGAAAATGGTTTGAAATAAAAAAGATTTAAAATATCCTTGACAAAGAACTTGTGTTAGTCTTCAGTCAAAGGTGGATAAATTAAAAATTGCTGTTCAAATACACCAAATATATAATAGGTAATTAGCACATCATTTCTTTTAATCATTTCACTCCAAGCAAGACAATAAAGCTACAAAGATTCAAAAAATGTGAGAGAATATGAGAAAAATGATTGACATTGCATTTAAATTTTTGAAGACCAAAGTTGACTGGAATGCAAGAAACCAGAAGAGAGTTACATATTTGAGAAGTGTGAGAGAAGAAACTGTGAACATAGAACTTATGGTTACATCTAACCATTTCAACTGTAAAATGATGAGACTTTTCTGCCAATCTAGCCATCTTCTTCTGGATGTTGGCTATAATGGCTCTCCACAACTTCCAGTCCTTTGTAGCCCTTAATAAGTTTTATCTTTTTGCCATCTTTCCCCAAAACCTTCTCTGCCATCCATTTACTCAAGCTCACTAAGTATGTTATACATTGTTTTCCTCTGTCCCTCTTGCTGTCATTCTGTCCTGTGAGTATCAAATTTTCAAAGCCCTCTTTACTCATTATGTACCTAAAAAATGTCAACTGTCTCTTCATGATGTTAAGCATAAGTGTCCTTTTTGCTGTCATTGTCCCAAAAAAACTTTGTCACTGGTCACATCAGCCAAACTAATAATGTACTTAAATTCATAAAATCTAGGTACCAAAGAGGAAAGCTCATCAGAACAATTAACATGAAAATATTTATAGAAAAGGTAAAAAAAAGCTATGTCATAGGGGTGGGAAGGTGACAGAAGCTGTGTTACCAAGTCAGAACCAATAACATTGCAGATTCTTCTTTGAATTTCATCAAGAATCTTTAAATACATAGTAGAATCACCAAACCAGATTTGGCACTAATGTTTAATGCATAGATGAATGGTAGACTTATAAATGCCTAAGGTAGATTCTGGTGAGAAAAATTGTCTAGCATAACACAGAAAGCTAACTTTATTAGGAGCCATCCATGTTTATCTTTCTACCCACCAAGAAAATTGTTTTTTTCATTTAATTATAAACATTAACATATTATAAACATTATTTATAGAGTTAAATAATCTTCCTCAAAGAATGAAACATTAAATGCAAATTTTGTTATCAGTCATTTCAAAGAGTTGTTTGATTTCATCTTGTGTTAGGCTTACAGCTATATCATGTTGAAACACTGGTTCTCATATAATCACCAAAGTTAAGCAACATCAAGCCTAGATGGGTAACTGTTTGGGAATAGCAGGTATTGTAAGCTTGGATATGCAGGTTGTGTAATAAATGATGGCCTGGAATTGAAAATCAGAGAATTGAGTTCCAATTCCAGTCAAGCTCATTATATTCACATATGAAAATACCCTTGAAAAGGGTATGAATTCAACTCTTCCCCTGTCCCAGATAAGGTTTAATTAGTAAGAATTTTATTAGTAAATCATTATTATCTCAAAAAAATTCTTATAATATCAAAATAATTTCTGACTTTAAATAATCTGTGAAAGGTTGATAAACTGTTAAAAAACAAATCAATCTTGTGTTTTTAATTAACAAACTAACAAGCAGAAATTAATATAAGAATTATTAATATAATATAAATTAATATAAGAATTATTAATATCATTATTATTGCTACTATAATTGTTATTTTTTCTTTTTCTTATATTTAACAATGTTATTGCTTCTTTTTTTCACCAATTTATTATTTTGTTATTCTTAAATTTATTCAGATACTAAAAGAGAAAATAAAATGTAGGAAAAGGAGACACAAAAAGAAAAATAAGATGAGCAAATGACCAAGGATGATAAAATAGGGATGGATTAAAAGAACAAGAATGAAAAGCTAACACATAAATAAACAAAGATTACCTGAGGCACAGGTGTGCTCTCAAATGTTATTCTTACACACCCAGGTGGAACCAATCAAGAGATTCAATGCAAGAATAGAAAAAAACGTCAACTTATTTCTTTTTGCTCACATAACATCTCATAATCTACCCAATCAGATTAAAGAACTGTCAGACAATTTTATATCTTGACAAAGAGAAAGAATTAGAAATAAGATAAAACCTGGGACAGACAATTAAAAGATGAGGTGTCAATAAAGCTGCTTGTTAATCAGTGTTGAAACATCTACAAATGGTTCACAGAGATTTGACTATGACAGTGTTTGTTTTGGTCATTTTCTCCTTAGTTTAAAAAACAAATTTACTCTTCATTTTGGACTATGGATGTGTGAAATAAGAGAGAATCTCATATTGATTAATTTCTGTTTATGTTCGAGATGAGATTAACATTATCAGTTGTTGTTGTTGCTCAACTGTCATTTTCATGTTAAATCAGTTTTGGGGGTTGGGAACACAAGATGAAAAAATATCAGATTTGTCATTGTTTCTTGAATAAAACATCCCAGATTTAAGATTGTAAATGAAAGCAACAGATACAAAGTAAACAAGATTTTATGAAAGCAGATTTGAATTGTATTTATTGATTCTTTTGAATTCTTCATCTATTTGTTTTCTTTTTTTGTCAGGAATATTTTAATTTGCAAGAGGATTTTAAAGCCAGAAATAGCATAAAAAGTGCAGATATATTAATAAAAGGATAAAACTGAATTTTAATAGTTTTCTGTTACTTCATGTTTCACTGATTTGTTATCATCTATATATATCCTATTTACTTATATAAAAGTAATGTAAATGCCAAAACACTCGAATTTCGGAATTTAAAAAATATTTAATTTTCCTTAAACTAAAGACAGTTTGTCTGAATGGCAAAGAAATGCATAACAAGGTTCAGAAATCCTTCTTCTGAAAAGATACTTTTTCTCCCAAATAACAAACCAACAACTGAGTTACATATCCTCCTTTTTCTTTCATATGCCATGCTACTTCAAGATATGAAGGCTCTTCACAATTTCCTGTCTTTTGTTGCTCTAGGTAACTCTTAGCCTTTTCCTACCACTCTTTTTCTTTGTTCTATCATCCATTCATTCAAACATATCAGGTGAGTTTTCGCTGTTTCTCCTTACTTCTCTGGTTTCCAATATGACCTGTGAGTGTTAAATTCTCCAAACCTTCTTTACTCATCATGTGTCCCAGAATTTTCAGTTGTCTCCTTCTGAATGGTACTAATAGTTTCCCTGTATTTCCTATTCTCCTTAAAATATCCTTATTACATTTTCTGTCCATTGTATTTTCAGCATTCGTTTGTAAAGCACATGGAACTAGAACAGTCTACCCCAGTGAGCGAAATAAAAGGTTCAGTTTGACATTCCAACCACCTGAAGAAGGCCGGGGCATACACTGGTGAAAACATTGTGATAAACATGGCAACAAAGATGAGGACAATAGTCCAAATAATGTAAATAGTGTACATAGACACATGTGTATTCATGCAAGTGAATTTAATTTTTGTTACATTTTTCCAGCTTGCATACAAGTTATCATGCATCCAGATCAAA
This sequence comes from Acanthosepion pharaonis, assembly GCA_903632075.3. Lineage (NCBI taxonomy): Eukaryota > Metazoa > Mollusca > Cephalopoda > Sepiida > Sepiidae > Acanthosepion > Acanthosepion pharaonis. The sequence continues at coordinate 2,664,121 of CAHIKZ030003076.1, forward strand.
TATATGAAGAAACTGTTCAAAGCCTATAATGATTTTGTTCAAGTACTTTCAATCATCTCATGTTATTTATCAGCTAATATTATTAATGTCACAGAGAATGTTTTTGTATTAGCTTCATCCTAGCATTTGTCAGAATATTACATTTCTAATTTAAATATACATGGAGAGTATGCAAGTGACATCATACATAGGATCTATTAGGAGTATCAAAAAAACTGAAAGTACCCCACAACAAAAACATTGAATTCTTTAAATTCAGTTTAAATTGTTATATATCAAAAGTCCCTTTAGGTATATAACTGTCAATGAAACTCTAGATATGTTGGTATTATAAATCAAATTATTTTCTCAGAAATAAAAATCTTATTTGTTCCTGCACAACATTCTTAATTGAGGATCAACTTTGTAAGTTAATTATTTTTGGATCTATCAAGTACATTTTATATCAGAACAGTTATTGCTTTTTAACCAATAAAAATTGTTTAGGTATAATTACAGTTTGGTAATGGCAATGGTAATATTAGCAGTTTCTTTATAAGGAAACATTCAACATTCACCAGTACTACTAACAGTTGAAATTTATAAAATCTTTGTCTTAAAGCAATTTATTAGAAAAATAGTTTTCCTAAGTCACAAAGTTGAATAAAATCAGTTTGACATTGCTGAGCAGTAGGAATTGGGAAAATGGGAGAGAGAAGTGGGGGGTAAGATTTTGCAAGTATTCCAGACTTTCATGTTTGTTAAGCACTAATTAAAAAAAACAAAAAAAAAGTTGTGTGTAATTTTTTAAAAGAATCATCAATTCTCAAAATGTCGGAGAAAAAAATGTGCCCCACATTAATTGATGCAGGACATATCTTTGAGCATCAAAATGTAATAAAATCTCACAACAGTTGGTAACCCTAGTTTTAATAAGACTAGTTTTAATAAGACTTTATATTTTCGCAAACCAAATTTAGCACACACATTAAAATCATTTAAATAACTCTTCAACCTTTTCCTTCTTTGAAATTTTAACTTCTAAAAGAGACTATGATAAAATATCATATAATCTGAGTTTTTCATATTTTGGCATTAAGAAGAATTTTTTATTATTAATTATTACTGCCTATTACAAACACAAATTTTCTTTTTGAAGATATTCTTTGCACTGGCTTTTTTTTCCAGTTATAAAATTTATTATTTTGTTAGCTTATTCTGTCTCCTTGTTCTTTTATTCATCAGAAATTATTTTCAAGATGAGTTTGTGTTTTTATGATTTAGAACCCGCCTCTGTTTTAAATTCATTTTTAAACACAGTGGTGGGTAACCAACAGATATAATAATAAAACATTTATATAAACATTCTCTGCTCTCACCTCCCAATATTAAAACAACAATTTTTTGTAAACATCTATTATGCATGATACAAGTATCTTTTTTTTATGTTCATTATGGTAACATTTATGCACAGACTGGTGAAGTATCTACAGAGCCACTTATTAGTGTTTCTTTATCTAAACTTCTATGTGGCTCACTAAGGAAACAAAACCTTTCATAATTTTGTCAAACCTGTGACTTATGCTTGGTAGATTGATGACCTATTCATATTAAAGAAAAGACCTTTAAGCATTAAAAAAACAAACTTACAATCATAAGACCATTGAAGAAAAATATATTCTACACTTTAATTATGAACATAATAAATGAATCCCCTTCCTTAATATAAATACAGAATTTTAAATATCTGGGAAGTGTTTTAACAAAGGATGGAAAATGTGACACTGAAATCTGAATTCTCTTCCAAGAGTTAAACAAAGTTAAAAAGCTAAATTTAGAAAAAAAAGGAAAGAGAACTGAATTTTTATATAATATCAATCTGTCTATATGGCAGTGAATACTGGACAATTTCCTTAGAGTTGAAGTGAAAACTTGAGGCAACAGAAATGTGGTTGATTAGAATACCATGGAAAGAGTCTGTAAGCAACAAAAACATTTTAAGGAAAATAGAAGCAAAAAGGACACTTACATTTAGAATCCTTTTGAAATGATGCATAATGAGAAAAGAAAGCTTGAAAAGATTGACACACATGGGACATATCAAAAGCAAGAAGGATTGGGGAAAAAATGAAAGAACCTTTTTTTTATTTAATCACTATCACTCCCTGCAAGGCCGTAAAGCCACTAGGAGAAAAAGGGTTACTGGGTGTGGAAAAATTAGGAACATAATAATGAGCAGGAAGACAAAAGAATAATCAGGCGGACAATCGATAGTGATTGACACTGCATTTAAATTTTTGTAGATTAAAGTTAGCTGGAAAGCATGGAGCAAGAATGGAGATTCACAAACATGAAGTATGAGAAAAGAAACTGTGAGCATAGAATTTATGGTTACATCTAGCCAGCTCAACTATTAATTGGTGAGGCCTCATTGCCAGTCTAGTACTGTGCTTAAATTAAAAAATTCTAGGTACCAGACAGAAGACCTAATTAACTTTTTAAATAGATGACAGAACAGGGAGTGGTAGTGATAATAAAAAGACAACAATTACTGTGTTACAAAGGATAGGAAGTTGTGGAGAGCCATGGTCGTCTATGTCTTGAAGGCACATGACACATATAAGAACTTTAATCTGTCAGTAGATTTTAGCCTTCAAAATGTTATACCTTCACTCTGTAAAATCCCAGGATGAAAACTTCTTATCTACTCATTTACTAAAGTGAATGTCCTCACAGGTATAAACTGGCAGTTATAAAGATTATGATTTACTATGCTGAAAGAATTTCTTCTTTATACACATTATTTTATAAAGAACTGAGCAATGCAATACAAATCCTTATTAATAATAGATTCCCAATTATGTCATCAATGAACAAATAAAATTGGCTTCAAAGAATTTGAGAAAACCAACACATCAACCGTCAGGATATAAAAAAAAAATCATTATCTTATGTAACCAGATGCACCATAACTATAAACAATTAAAAAGTCATTAAAATATAATTTGCCAGTACATATCACATTATGATTGTAACAGATACCTAAGACTAGTAATTTATTCCAAAAAGTTTAAAACATTTAATCTAACCATTAGCAAAGGACAACAAAAATCACTTTTATATAAAAACTACTGTGTTCAAGAATTCTCATGATCTTTGGGAGATTGCATAAGCATCATATTATTCTGCTTATTAGTGTTGTAATTGTATAACCGATGGAAGAATTTAATGTTTTTTTACACCTTTAGCTTCTTACATTGGTCAGCCACCATACTCCCTTATAAGTTAACATGACAGAGTGTAGTTGTTGTGTGACCAATGTAAGATTTTAATGTTTTTTTTACAATATTAAATTCTTACTTTGGTCACACATTCACCACACTCTCTTGTAGGTTAATTTTCACTTATCATAAATTAGTGCAATTCATACACATGTCAATTATTACACCTATACCCAATATATGATTATTAACATAAAACAAATATTAATGCTTAAATACTATACAGCATGCACTGCAAAGAAAAATTCAAAATTTTTATACAAAAGAAACAACCTACCAATATAAAATATTTTTCAATGGTAGGTTTGGCATTTTAAATGCGTTTAAAAAATATCTTCATTTTGGTGTTCTTTCAAGTTTTGAAACCCCTAACAGACAAATTAAAAACAAAAAGAATCCTGCCCATGACATCACTTGTATAAGATACACATATTTAAATTAAAAATGTAGCATTCCCAAAATTGCTAGGATGAAGCTAATAAAAAGTCTTCTTTGCATCACTGGTAACATTATTTCTTGCTAATGACTGCATTGGGTTTCAAAAACATAAGCAAAAACATTATGAACTTTGGACAGCTTATCCATGAATTTGATTCAGATATGCAACAAAGTATATGCAAACTGGAAAAATCTAATGGAAAAATTAGACCAACCTTTAAGGAAATCTTGCTGACTATATAAATCTATTAGATTGAATCAAAAGTAATTTGTTTTTGGGAACCAATTGTAATATTTTTAAGAACAAAGTCAATAAACAAAGAAATTATGTATAAATAAACATAAGTTATTTATGACACAATATATAAGCTGAAAAGCTCCTAAAACAATGTGTAAGTACCCATAATGTATCCCCCACTGATCCCAGTAAAAAAATAAAACTAATTATATACTATAATAAATTTAATTTAACCAACTTAATCATCCACAATAACTCTTCTCTGTCAACTAATATTTTGCAAAAGACAAACATTGTATATCAATTTAAATGTCCTTTGGGAATGTGTATATCTGAAAAAAGTAAATATATATATTCATTTCATGACAACAACATTATCGAGCAGACTTACATTACATTATTTACACCCTTTATATAAGAATAATACAACCAACACTAAATAAGATTAATTTCATAATTAATCTTATTTGGTGTTGGTTGTATTATTCTCATAGAAACAATGTTTTAAAATGTCTATAACAGCAAGGTTTTAAAATATCTAAATTGTAATTTTTTTTAAATTACAATTATAACAGCAATGTTTTAAAATACTTAATTTGTAATTTTTTATTTTTTACAAATATAAATTAAGTTGCCTCCCTTAAATAACATTAATTTCAAGTTAACAGAGCATGTTTCATGCGTGTTTATAAAAAATTAAATTTTTTATAAACACACATTAATTTTTGTTTTGGTAATTCACCTCTGAAGATGATCTTGGATGAAATTGAAAGTCCTTGGGAAAATAAAAGAAATGAAAAAAAAACTATGGCACCTTCCTTAATGAGTTTAATGAGAATATTAAGAAATTGATCCATGAATTTGAGAGGATTAAAATAAAAATAAACATAATATGTCTAAATTATTCAACCAAATGAACTTGAATGAAGATATGCTTCCTATATATATATATATATATATATACACACACACACACATTAACATATATTTGGGCAGCAACCTTTCTTTTAAACATCTTTCATTGAATATGACAAAAAAGGAAAATTGAATTAATTTTTTATTTAGTTTTTCCAACATCTTTACATTTTTTTGTTTGATGGGATTTAGGGAGTGCAAAAATTGTCTATATTGTCCATTGTTCCAAGGCTTTAAGACACTTTTTTTAGCCATTTTCAAGGGGGTTTGTTTTAGGTGTTGTTAATTTCTCTTCATATTATGACTGATGAAGATGTATTTTATTGTGTGTGGGTTGTTGTTATTGTTGTTTTGAATACTAGTAGGATCATTTATCCCAAGCCTGGCATGTTAAACATGGCTGGAATAAAAGTGATCATTTTTTTTTTAAAACGTTTAACACACCATTCCCACTGTTAAATAAGCTGAGGTTGATAGTGGGAGAGAGATACTTAATATACCAAGCCTCTCTTATTGCAAGATGTTTCCAGCAATATGATTTATATAGAATTTTAGTGTTTTCAACCAGAATTTGTCTTAAGGATTCTTGTAAATTATGAGTAGGTAAATGTTTTTTTTATAGTACTTTGATTGGATAAGTGACATATGACGCATTTACTCAAGGAGGTGGTAGTATGTTCAATACAGGTAATTGATTTGACAAGAAATATAGTCTTGTACTGGGCAGTGAAATTAATACACTATATTGGTTGTTGCTAGTTTTGAAAATTAAAATTATTGTTGACTAAGGTTTGTTTTATGTATTTTAGTCTGCTCAGAAATATTCTTTAGGAAGAGGAATTTAGGTGTGCTCTATTTTAGGAAGTTTTTAGGAAGAGCTCTGAACGCTCCTCCCCTACTATGTGTTGGCTGTGAATGGCTCTTCAGATCCAACATAGGAATCATTTCACACAGAAGGAAATATCTGCGATGAACACCCCAATACTTAGCAACATGTTTCACCAACAATGATGATGATATATATATATCAGAAACAAATGGATTTTTTATTTATTAATCCAACAAATTTTTATTACTTAACTGTTATTTTTTGTTTTTCTGATAAGATTTCTCAAATATTCAGGCCTGTAGACAAACATAAATACTGTTTAATAAATAAATAGAGCATCTACACAAATAGAAGTATCCACTAAAAATAATCTTTAAGTAATAAAATATATATATATATATATATATATATATATATATATATATATATCCAGCACTTCCCCTATATATATATATATGTATATATGTATATGTGCTGTAAATCTCATCCAATCTATCATGACAGATTGATGTCAACACATTCATACATAAATATCTTCATTCACAGAGACACTGACATCTTGATCCACCTCTACACACACATATTTTCTACTAAATTATTCCCAAGTAAGTTTGTGCAGAATAAATGTATAAAGTGAAAATAAGAAAAATCATCAAGAAAACAATGATAAAAGCTAAAAGGTACAAATCACAAGAAATATGTCACATAAACTCAAAGTCAGCCTCAGAAAAGACAAAAGTGAATAAAAACAAATGTAAACTGATGTCACTAGGTTGTCTTGCAGAAAAACCAAGCATTGAAATTGGTTGATAGCTTGACATTTGCAGAACAAATGAAAACGTGGACTTTTCAGAAGTCTAATAAACAATTTTTAGTGTATTTCTTTTTTTCTTTTTAGGTATAATCTTTTCACACAAGTAAAATCCTTTTGAATGCATCCAGGTGTAATATTGATTTTAATTGAATTACACAAAGGCATGCCTCTATATGTTATATTAAAAATAGCTGATAACAATAACAATGACAGTAATATTGTAATGATGATGATAAGTATGACAAATATTAAAAATTATTATGATAATACTGAATAAAAATAATTAGATTATTTGTAGATTGATTACGATCATATTATTATGATTATATTGATATTATGGCACTAGCTACAGCAATAATCAAGATACCATACCATCAATGGTATTTCTCACCAATAACCATGTCAATGATATCATACTCTGTACTAAATAGAGATAATTTTTTCCAGTTTTATGATTTCTGTGGAATAGAACAAATTTAAATCATTATTAACCCGGATAACATAAAAATGTTACACAGCTGTAAAGGTTATTCGGCTTTCTAGTGAAAGCAAATTTATGATCATAAGGTACTTTTCTCTTAGGCTAAAAGAAGCAACATGTTTACAATAGTGCTGGGTTTCTCAGCAATTAATTATGATCCCATCCACAACTACAAGGGAATCACATGCTACTAACAACACCAAGAAAAATGTATCTGAAGTGATCCAGATATGTACAAATGAGAGATGGCCAGCATAAAGGGCAACCTTCAAAGAAACAACTAGCTTTCAAATATAATATCAGCAACAGCAATCTCACAGGTTCAAAAAAACACACTGTAATGGAAGAGAGCTATGGTAGAAAGATTTATTCTCCCATTCCACACAGCAGAATCTGACCAGAGGTAGGACAAGAACAGTGTGGCTTTGTTAAAGATGCCAGAACAAGGAACACAATATACATGCTTAGAATGTTATCAGAAAGAACAATACAAATGCAGAAGGACATGTATCTATGTTTCATAGACTATGCAAATGCATTCAACAAAGTATGCCACAAAGATCTGCTGGAACTGCTCAGTGACCTTGATATATTTGAATAATCAAAAACCTATACTGGCAGCAAATGGCATGTATGCAGATTGAGAATGAGTTCAGCAAATATACAAAAATTGAAATGAGTGTAAGGTAAGTATGTGTCTTCTCACCTGACCTGTTCAACCTATACAGCAAAGCAATTCTGAGAGAATTAGAAACCTTACTGGGATTTAGCATTGGTGGCCACAACCTTAACAACATAAGATATGTAGATGACACAGTAATGATAACAGACACAAAAGAGAAATTACAAAATCTCCTACAGTAGGTAGAGACAGAGAGTGAGAAGAAAGGACTAAGCATAAACTACAAGCAGACAGAATGCATGGTCATCAGTAAGAGGAAGAGCCTGAAATGCGATTTGCAGGTTAGGAACGGTAGAATCAAGCAGACACAGAAGTCTAAATATCTGGGAAGTGTTTTGACAGAGGACAGTAGGTGCAATGCTGAGATCCAAAAATGGATTGAGATCACCAAGGATGTATTCCAAAAGCTGGGCAGAGTACTGCAACACAAGAGGATTTCTTTGGTGACAAAGAAAAGAGTACTGAGCTTCTACATGACATCTGTCCTCCTATATGGCAGTGAATGTTAAATGGTCTCTTCAAAGATGAAGAAGCGACTCGAGGCAGCAGAAATGTGGTTATACAGAAGGATGCTAAGGATATCATAAAGTGAGCAGCACAATGAGGACCTGGAGAACTTGATACTTACAGGTCAAATAAAGGGATAAAGAGACAAGGGAAAGCAATGCATGGCAGGCTTAAGCAAGTGGATGGCAGAACATGGTCTGGTAGAGTTGGCAGAGGCACAAAACTTATTGAGAGCCACAAGGGATAGGAGGAAGTCAAGAGCCATGATCACCTACATCCTGAAAGGACATGGCACATAAAAAGAAAGAAATGTATTTCCCCTATTATGGGCGTTATTATATCCATAATATAATATCACTGTACTTCATGGACAGAACAGAATGGCTAAAAAGGAAATTGAATGACAAACATGCTTGGTTCTGAGAGTGACTTTTATATACACATACGAAACTATATACAGATATATACTCATGTGACCCATGCAGAGAATAATATAACACATATATCTACACAGCAAAGCAGAGTGTAAGGAGAAACAAAAAGGAAGGGTATTACATATAATACGGAGATACTTATGTGTCTGGAGAAGCCATATTTAGGACCCTAGATTTTAACAGGTCAGATTTATCTATAGCCCAGGCAAGGACATATTCCATGAATGTGAAACAGTGAGTCTTGGGTTTTTCCAAATTGAGGACTGTGAGCTGAGGTTTCATTCTCTATCTGGAAAAGATATATTCCCAACGCGAAATGGTACCATGGACTTGTAAGCTGCTGGAGAGACAGATTTAGCCTCTGCCCAGGCTATAGTGGGGGTCAAAATAAAGCAGTCTTTCAACTTTGCTACTGTAAGCCAAATTTGACTGCCACTTTTGTCACTGTATGGAGTGACATCACTAAGTGGCTGTCATTTGACTCATGTGACTATCTCCACCAATAGGAAATAAGTGCCTTCTTATCCCTACAACACAATAGCTAGCCACAGCCATTCTACAATAGATCAAAGTGATGTCAATAATCTAGGGAATATACAATTTGTAAAATATTAGGGCATCTCACCAAAGTGGAAATCTCAATGAAAGGAAAACATGACTAACAAATGCAGGTATAATAGTTTATAGATTTCTTGCAGAGAATAGAAAGATGAAATCAGGTACTCTCTAAAAAAATAAGACTAGTGGAAGACTGAAAGATTATACCAGAAAGAGACACTTTAAAATCTGATTTAGTTGGCTATGCATGGAAGGGGATATACCAAGCTTTTTTTTTTCAAAATAATAAACAGAGAGGAGCAATATCAAATATGAAAATTGAAGGAATTTGGCCATAAATTAAGCTCAGATGAAACCCATAAGCAAATCATGTTTTGATATCATAGCAAGTAGGTATCACTTATCAGAAAACAAGAGACAATAAAGTTGGGATTCCATGAATGTAACTGTTCATACAAAACTCAAGGAGCAGTCAAAAGCACAATCAGGGGAGGACATGTAAATGTCTAAAGCTGATTTTGCTATGTTTAAGTCATATGTTTAAAATCAAATTTTACTACTCATGAAACCATGTTTATCTTAACCTTTATAAAAATCCTGGAAACTTTATTTATTTATTAAATTTTCATTCCTTCTCTTTAAACAATTGATGCAGTAGATTATTATTTTGTTAAAGTTGTATGAAGATTTTACTTTTTATCGTGTCAAACAAGAGTAAGGTTTATCATAATAAAATAATTTTAGCAAATGTATTTAGTAAAGAGAATAATGTTTTGATTAATATTATTAAAATTGGATCTAAAAGAAGCATTTTTCTTCTATATGCCATGTCATTTCAGGACACTGGTAATCATTGATCTCCACAATTTTCTGTCCTTTGTAGCTCTTAATAAGTTTTATATTTTTGTTATGTCTCCTAAACCTTGCTCTGCCATCCATTTACTAAAGTTCACTAGGCATTGTTTACCTCTGCCTTCTCTTGCCATCAATCTGTCCTGTGAATATCAAATCTTTTCAAGCCCTCTTACCTCATTATGTGCCCTAGAAATTTCAACTACCTCTTTCTGATGTTAAGCATAAGTGTCTTTTTTATTTCCATTTTCTCTAAAACACTGTTTGCAGAGTGAGTATCCATGGGCAAGTGCAAAATAAGTAACACAACTGTCCAACAAACAGAATTGACAAAGTTTGCAATAACAAGAAAAAGGAAAGAAAAGAACAGGGCAAAAAATAATATAAAGCAAGCAAACAATATATGCAATGAAAATTAACAATAATAAAGCAAAGTAACAGTAATATGGCAAAAACTAAGAATTGGGGTTGACACACAAAAGCAAGTTTGGACAAGCAACATAGCATTCTGACTTCAAAACAAGACTGTCTGGAACTGAGTCAGATGAAACTGAGAAATGCCCTATTTTATTGTCTATGAAAATATCTTCATATGAATTTGTGTGCTTCTGCCTATAAATTAGGGAGGGGCACGTTTAGTCCATGATTTTCTCAGCACCCTTCTGTAGCCTCACATTTCTGTTGCTTAAAGTTTATTCTTCATCTATGAGGAGATTTTCCAGCATTAACTACCATATAGGAGAACTGATATTACATATGCCTTCCTTCTCCACCAACACCACCACCAACACCGCCACCACCACAACTAATAGGCACGAAGGGTTAGAAAGAAAAAACATTTAAATTTAGGTTTCTGATTATCAGCTATTAAAATTTTTGGCTCTGATCAGATACTGAAGAGTGAATTGCTCTTTCGATATTAACCAAGAAAGTCAAGGTAAGATGTTTTGAATTTTTTATAATAATAATGATGATGATAATGATTATAATGATAATAATGATGATGATGATTGAATTTTGGTTTTGTTAAAATCAAAACAAAGGATTTATGTTCACATCTTTGATTCACCAATTAATTTTTCTGCACAACCAAATCTTTTAACATGGGCTTAGGTCATCGAACTTCAGACTAGTTTTGCCCCTGTTGTTTGTGGCTTCCTTTTATTAGGGATGCATCATAAGTAACTTTCTCAAAGTTTTCATCATTGAAAATGGGAAAGTTTTTTTAAAGATGGGTAAATAATTTGGAATAAATATCATCACTATGAGTATCACTAAAAATAATGTAGAAGGTTAACTGTAAAAAAAAAACTTTTTATTGATTACTTCCCAAATAGCATTCTTTCTATTGTTTTATCATTGTAACTGTATTTGGCTATTTGGTCATGAGAAGTAGAGGTCCTCACTATGGTAACATTTTTTTGAGGATGATATCAGCTATTCTCCAAATATTCAAAAAATGGTTACCATTTTAATAAAATGATCAAATTTAAGGAGGAATTATGTTTTTGACAACCAGGCTTTTACTTGGATAATTAAAAGAAAATGAGACTAATAAATGAGAGCCAGAATCGAAACATTTTTGTTGACTCCAACACATCAAGACATATCAGTCCTCAAGAAAATCTGCTAAAAGACAAAAGTTCATAGCTATTTTCTATTTAGCAATGATAGCCAGAATATTTGCTATTTTAGAGTAATTAATAGAAAACATTAATACTATATGAGCAACCCTCACATACTTATCATATAAACTGATATATTATGAAAGCTATTATTACAAAATAATTCATGATTTAAGAGATATTTTATTGGCAATCATAATGTCCACTTGGCCAATAAGTGTTGGAAAATTAATTTTCTTTATTTGAATTTGGGCATATTTGTAAGTTTACAAGAATCATAGATTATTGATAGATTATTTTTCTTTATTGAAAAGAGATTAAAATCATTTTATTAATTTAAAATCTATTTGTAGAAAACTTCTGAAATTGATTTAGAACATACACATCTATTTTGAAATAATAAATAATCATGTCAGATTTAATTTCTTTTGGGGAACATATAGACCAAAAGAATGAACTTCTTTATTTTAATACGATTCATTTTATATATTTATGTCAATCTATCAGAGCTAACAGAACCATGTAAATCAATACTACTTGCCACATAGGTTGTTGGCAATAATAAACTGGTTTCCCAACTGGACTGTACTGCTTTCCTGGTGATGAGAGTGGCAAAATTCAAAACAAGATTTGTCAAAGAAAAGATGTACCTTCTTGTAGGATCAACTACCATTTAGCAATGTGTGGTAGACTGGGCTCCATAGCTATGTATGGCATCACAAAGCAGAGAGCATCCAAGATTGGTCAACAGTTGCAGTGGAGGTTTCCTCACCAGATTCAATAGACATGTGTCTGTGACTAAGGTAAGCCTTGAAGTTGGAAGACATCAGCAGTGAATTGATCTGGAGAGAGATGGGCTCCACCAGGTTTAATTACCCAAAACATGCTATGCATGAATGTATAACTCTACAACTTTCAACCCAGATATGTGAAAGGAACTGATCAGGTAGGTACTCACCTGTGAAGCAACCCTATCAGCACACTTGGCCATAGGCACTGTTGTTGGTGATTATTATATATAGTTTATTAATAATTGTACATATTTCAGTCTGTGTTCATTTTTTATCATTATTTTGATTCTATAACCCAGTCATAAGACTGAACAACAGCACAATCATTTACCAATAAAAAAATCCTAAAGAATTGATCAATAATCACAGTATAACTACCAAATCCAAAAGAAAATGATAAACACATTTTTCTTGAGAGACAAATTGTCTCTTTACTAAAATGTATACTTTGTCTTCATTATGAATTATACAAGGAAAGGGTTTAATAAACTGACTATTTATTTTTTTACTTGGCTAAATACTGACTTGGTGACTTGCCCTATGACTAATTAATATTTAATCTAAAAGTTTAACCGCTAGACTCCATCTGAGATCTAACCTGTTGCATCTTTATGTGTGACTAGGTTTCTGTTGTTTAGCATGATTTTTTAATCAGTTTCACACCATACAAGGCAGTAAAGCCACTAAGACACAAGGGGTTATTGGGTGTGAAAGATTTAAGAACAGAAACATTAATAATGAGTGGAAAGAGAAAAGAGTAATCAGGAGGACAATAGATACTGATTGACATTGTATTTAAATTTTTGCGGATTAAAGTTGGCTGGAAATCATGGAGCTGGAAGGGAGTTCCACAAGTAATAAACGTGAGAAAAGAAACTGTTAGCATAGAATTTACAGCTACAACTAGCCAGCTCAACTGTAAATTGATTAGATCATGATGCCAGTCTAGTACTATGCTTAAATTCAAAATGTCTAGCTACTATAGCAAAGAGCTCATCTGAACAATTACCATGAAAGCATTTATAGAAAAGATACAGAGAGGCAACGTTATGGTGGTGGAAAAGTAACTGAAGCCAAATTGCCAAATCAGGACTGATAATATTGTTGATTCTTCTTTGGATTTTATCAAGAAGTAAATAGCAGGGGCACCAGACTGTATGTGGCAGCCATATTCTAAGCACAAGCAAATGGTAGACTTATAGATACATATGATAGATTCTGGAGAAATAATTGTATAAGGAAACTATTCTTCAGTCAATTTTTTTCCAACACTTTGAGCTTTGACTATTTGTTATCCAAATTCCAATCTCACCCACCAAAATATAATGACGAGAAGTTAAAAATTATTCAATAGAAAGCTAATAAAATGGCAGATCATTTGAAATAATGCACACACACATGTATATACACTAAATTAAGTCTATCAGTAGATTCAGTTGGATCCATTATGGTGAAAGTATTAACAAACATTATATTAACTAGACTCTCATCATTTTATGAATGATCCAATCTGCTTTTTTTTTTCTGGTAAGGAATGTAATGATGGTATATATTTCATCAAACAACTCCAGAAAGTTGCATATTTCTCCAGTAGAAATTTGCATACATGCTACATCAACCTAACAGCATCATATAATCATATCAATAGAGACATCCTCTTCTCATGTACCTAGAATCTGCTTTCAAAGTGCCAAATCCACTGAATGCATTGATCTAATAGAGGAACTTTATCAATCCACAAAATCTTACATGTCTGATGAGGATCCCAATAGGGAAAAATTTCAAACCTCATTAGAAGTACGACAAGGAGGAAATGAGAGCCCCAGTCTATTTAATCTGTTCTTAGATAGCACATTTACAAGTACAGAAATTTTCTCCTTAGAACCTTGACTGCATAAATTTAAGTGTGCTACTAGACTGTCAACAAGATCACACTATTTTAATGTTGAATGAGCTTGATGCAACCGTCAGTTCTACTCTAGTAGTTTCTTTTCTCACACTTCTCACCTGTGGAACTCCATTATTGCTTCCCTGCCACCCAAAATCTTAAAAAAATTTAAATGCAATGTCAATCACTGTTTTCCAGAATCCTGTTCTGTTATTGTCCATTTCTTCTCTTCTCCTCACTAAAGTCTTCTCATTCTCTTTCACTCCCTGTAACCCCTTTCATCTTAGTAACATTATTGCCTTGCTTGGGCTGAAAGGAAATTTGGTTCTAGGTGGAAAAACAGATAAAGATACTCCAGATTAATCAAAAATGGAAGTGAAAGAGAATTTATGTGCCAAGTATTCTGTTTTATCAGCACTAGATGTCAGTACTTCAAACAAATTGAAGAGAGAAGTAATTGAGGATTTCCCCATGTTTAACACACTCAGAAGGCATGGTAAAGTAATGGATTGCAGTTTGGATTGAGGAATTGGAGAGCTGAGTTTGAATTCCAGTTGAGTTCATTACATTCACTTATGTGCTAATATCCTTGGGAGAAGTATGAATCCCCCCATCCCCCCCCATCTATGAGTAAATAGCTGGATAGACTGGGTTCTATAAGCCTTGGGTGACAACTGGTCTAGGAGAAGGAAAACTCTGAATTCAAAACTGTATGTAGCCCTGGTGAAGGACATACTACGCAGCTAAGAAAAGTATTGTTTGCATTCACTCAACTACACTTGACTCCTTTTTTTTTAAAAGCACTCTTACAGAACTGCCAATAATCAGACTTGTAAGAGGCTATACAGTGTCTCATTCTATCAGTGAACAGTTATTTAGCCTCTTTGAGAACACATCTAAAAGCAGACACAGAGAGGAGTCTTTTATGATCTGAACCATTACATTTGTATAGCCAGTCTGTTTCCTTGAATCCTATTTTATTTTTATTGTCCTGTTTCTTTCACTCTCAGTATCTCCTTGCATCTTAGTAGCTTTAAACCCCTAAATAAAGTGGAATGATTAAAACTAAATAGAAATACACAAATACAGGAATTCAAACATGCATATATATACCATATATACTCACATATCATGCAACTTTTGAAGACCTAATTTTGAAGCTAATTTTAAGGGGGTCACATCATTCATGAGATATAAAATTATCATATGTACTGCTAACCCTGGTTACACCATTGACCAAACTATATATCCATTTAATGTAGTCAAATTAGCTTAAAAACTGAGTCTTCAAAAGTCACATGATACATGAGTACATTACTTACAAAATAAAATGTATAAACATTTGTATGCATATACATGTTATTATTCATCTATGAATAAAGATGCAATAATATTTGGAAACATTCATATGCACATAAATACACAATCATGAAAAAAAATTTCTTAATGCTTAAACAAAACCAAGTTAAACACACATTGCATTCAAATAAACTGATAATAAAAATGATAAAAGAAATAGGAAAAATGAGTAGGTTATATTTTTTGTGTAAATTCAATTTTGTTGATCTCAATAAAGTCACCTGTTCCTTCTTTGGGCATCAATTTCTCCAGATTTGAAAATTAAAAAAAAAAAACCCAAAAAACTTGAAGATGCAGAGAAATGAGAATTTGAATTGTCTTGAGTAATTGATTCTTCATCACTCAATAACTTTCTGAAGCCTTTCTGTATCCAAAGTGGTAATTAGCTTTAACCCTTCCTTGACCAATTGCCACCTAGAGACTGAACCTAGAAGTGGAAATACTTTTTGTGATTATAACAAGTTCTAGACTAACTTCATCAAATAATGGGTCTTTTTTTCAAACAATTCATGGCAATTAGTTTCAACTGATTTAATATTCTGAACAGTTTCAGAAAGTTCAGAAATCAGTCAATTAATGCTTTAACTAATGAGCTAAATTATCAACATAATTTTTATAGACTAAACTTATTTCTACTTACATTATTTGCATTCAGACTAATGTTTTCATCTTGTTATCATTCCAATATTTTGATCATTGTGCTCTCTGGCATTCTTCAGGTGTTTGTCAATACAGGTAACCTTCAGGAAATTTAAAACTTAAACCTTTACAAGAGTAGATTGATTTTTCTCCACTGTCCATGTCTAAAGATATCTTCTCTTATTCTTTTTTAGTGTTATTCAGTTTGGCTCAGTATATTTCCACATATAAGACAATCTTTACATCCCCAAAATCATCCTAAAAAATTGTGGGTCATCTTATACTACAATTCTAAAAAACTAACCTTAAATTCTGGGTGATATTTGTTGGTAGGCTAAACTTGGTCTCAGTGCAATAACCAATAACATACATGAAAAGATTCACATTATCAAATAAACTGATAATAAAAATAATAAAACTATTTCTAGCTTATATATTACTGGCATAGCTTCATAATAAATTACCTATTTGAAGAATAAATCCATATTAATGAAATCAACTTGTATCCATGCAAGCTCAATTGAGAAAATGTAAACATCAAGTTATGATTGCAAATAAAAAAAATGTTGAAAGTGGAATGTACTATTATTGTACATTATCATACAGTTATTAGCAATATTTTGTCATTGTCGATGAAGTATAAGTCAATGGTCATTAGTACACCAGGCTGTTTGTAACTGTTTAGATATAGAAGAAGAATCAGTATTCACAAGAGATCATGTGAAGAAAGGTAAACAAAACAATGATTTCCCTTTTAGGAGACTTGTGTTGAAAACACATAATATAGAATCAGTTTTTTATTATTTCAATTATTTTGGATTTCTAAGGATACAGTAACAGCATTTCCAATAATATCATCTTTATATAATCAATAAGTAGTCATCTTATACTACAGGTATTGGATAAGTTCATGAAAATTTTGCTATATTTTTTAACCTCGAGTTAAATGTTGCCTTATATGTGGAAATATACTGGTACTAACCAGCCCAGGGATTGAACTCATAATTAACATGTCATCATATTAAACAAACCAACATTGTAGGGCAATCCTGAACCTAAAACTTGAAGGCTTAAACCTAATATTCTTATTACCCATTTGGCTACCTGCAGTTGTCACTGCTGTTGCTATTGTTACATTTGACCTCCTTGCTGTTACCTCTTATTACTACTGCTGCAGAAGCCTTGTTTTGAAGTCTATCTCTCTGTCTCTCCTTCTCTCAGGGGTGTAATGATTGCATATATGTTATCAAACAACTCCAGAAAATTTCTGTCTGCTTGTAGTTTATGCTTAGTCCTTTCTTCTCACTCTCCGTCTCTACCTACTGTAGGAGATTTTGTAACTTCTCTTCCGTTCTGTTATCAGTACTGTGTCATCTACATATCTTATGTTGTTAAGGTAGTGGCCACCAATGCTAAATCCCAGTAGGGTTTCCAATTCTCTCAGAATTGCCTTGCTGTATAGGTTAAACAGGTCAGGTGAGAAGACGCATCCTTGTCTTATGCCCATTTCTATTTTTGTATATTCACTGAACTTGTTCCCTATGCATATACATGCTGTTTGCTGCCAGTATAGGTTCTTGATTATTCTGATATCCCACCCGAATATATCAAGGTTTCTGAGCAGTTGCATCAGATCCTTGTGGCATGCTTTGTTGAAGGCCTTTGCATAGTCTATGAAATATAGGTACACGTCCTTCTGCATTTATATCACTCTTTCTGATAACATTCTGAGTATGAATATCACACTCCTTGTTCCAGTGTCTTTAACAAACCCGCACTCTTTTTGTCCTATCTCTGACCTGATTCTGCTGCATGCTCTATTCAACAGTATACAGATGATGAGTTTTGTTATGTGGCTCATCAGGCTTATTGCTTGGTGGAATTTGCATTCATTTGCACCTGGTTTCTTAGGTATAGCTATGAAGATAGATCTGCTGAGGTTTTCTGGTATATTCCCACTGTTGTAGATTTCATTTGTTACTTCAGTGATCTATGTCATAGTCATCTAAGGCTGTCAGCATTTCTGCTACAATTCTGTCTGGCCCAGCTGCCTTCTTTTTGTTCAATTTGGCCAGTGTGGCTTTTACTTCGGTTTTCAGAATCCAGGTCTGTCAGTAGTTCTGTGTATTAGTGGTTGTTCGCTTTTGTCATGGAAGAGTTCTCCAATATACTCACTCCAGCATTGAAGAATTTTTTCCTTCTGTAATATAAGAAGGTGATGTTTGCTTCTGCAGTCAACACTTGGGTAGGTTTTGCAGTGAACCTATCTTATAAAAAGATGTTTTTTTACCTTTACTTATAAAATGTTAGCAATGAATAAATGTCCAATCATCTAGGTTGTTTTTTTTAACACACAGTGTATTTTTATGAGGGTCAGACAGTTTGTGTAAAAAATTGTTACACTTGTATATCTTTATTTGGCTGAGTGGTTAAAACCTGCCAAATTGTGAAGAATCCATTTCTAATTCATGAAAAATTATTTGCGAAAGACACACTAAAGATTTCATGCAAAGTCTGATGATAACTTGAGATAACTGAAGGACTTATAAATAAGAAAAAAGATTACAAAAAAAGAATATATTAAACATTCCAAATTGAATATGTTCGGTTATAGTAGCCACATTATAATTCACCCATATCAAGTCAACTAACAAAATATGTTGATATTCTGAGATATTACTAGATTAGTGTTAATGATCTTTTCAGCTCCAAAATGAGCTTGAACCCAAGCTTATTGTAAGAAGAAAAATTTGTAAGGAAGACTGCTACAGATGCATTTCACCATCTATGATTTGTGTAGAATTGTTTTAAAAAAGTGTACTGAATGTAGAGTAATGAATGTAGACATGGTTAAATTTAATTGGTAGAAATTCCCAACAAACAGAACTGACAAAGTTTCTAATAAGTAATAACAAAATAAAGAAAAAATAGGCCAAAAAGTAATATGAAGCAAACAATATGTATGTATGTATATATATATATATATTAGTACAAGTAATCAATCCATTGGTATATAATCTGGGTGGATCCTAGTAATATCAATTATTAAAACTGATCCACAGAGAGCTCAATGTATTTATTATAACAGAATACATATATTAAAACATAATTGGGGCTCATATAAGAAAATGCCACATAGTAGGAACCGATATTTAGCTACAAACAACAAAAGGCCCTAGCCATAAATAAAGTCCAACCCCAGACTACTTCCCCAGAATAAGTTATTTTATGACTTCCGCCAGTTGCTAATGCAAGCCTCATCACATTAATAAAGCATCTACCAGAGGAGGACTGACATTGAAAATAAATTTAAAACAATGCTCCAAGACAGAGACTTAGGGGCTGATGATAGCCATATACAGAATGGCTTGAGATAGACTATCCCCATGTTGAGGTAATTTTTGTTTTTTGCTGTAAACACACACATACACAGAGAAAATATATATATATATATATATATATATATATATATATATATATATATATATATACTAGCCAAGGTACACAATGTTGCCAGGGTGTACATAACTGCAATTGTATAACCATGCCCCACTGTCTAAAAAGGTGTGCCTGCATCCCCTCTTGCATGCATCATCTACTGGTATACTAAGCAACTCCCCACCTCATCTTTTTTATGGCATATCCATCACAAGTGTTTGGTTGTTCTTAATAAATGAATTCTATCAATAAAAATTTCTTGTGGGGTCATTGCTTAGGGTTAAATTGTTTCAATGTTTTAGATATTCAGTAAATTTCCTATGGCCATAACAACTTTCAAATAGTATGGCATTGTTCACAAATCTAATAATCAAACAAAAACAGTAATGAAGTGTCAGAACTAGTGCAAACATATGAACGCCCCTCTCTTTTTTTGCAAGTTTACTGTAAATCTGGGGTTAATAAGAGGTTCTTCTGGTATTTTCCCCTTTAATGCTTCAATAATCCTTCTCAAACAATCTTTTAATCAAAGGTTGTTTGAATGCCAATTTAGGATGGAATCATATGAAGAAACTATTGGTTAAATGGCAAAAACAGATTTTGGACCTAGTTTGTCACAGATTTCCACTTAATAGAAATAATCTAAACCAAACATTCACACAAAACAATTTGTGTGTCATATGTAATTTACATGGTAAATTTGGAAAGCATTGGATGAAAAACCAGGTAATTATGGCCAAAAAATATGCATTTTGTACAGTTTTTTTTTTGTTTTTCATTATACACCAGGAAACGAACAGGATTAAAACTACACTATCTTATTTCTTGCTTGATGGCAAATTTCTGTGACATGCTTGAAGAAAATTAGATAAAAAATGTGGAAGATATTGAAGATTTTATTTTAAGTAGTATGAAAATCCTGATTTTTTCAGTTTTTTGTATTGTCACAGGCAAACTATCAGGCACTCCATATAAACCTCATTACATGAGCTATGTCTTGCATTAAGTGCAAAGAACATCAACTCATCCAGTAAAAGTTTGTTTGCATATAACTTTGCCTTGGTTTTTGAAAAAAGTCATACCCACATTCAGTTTTATGACTTCTTCTGCCAAAGCCAGGAGACTTGGAGATTGAAACGTTAGTCTTGAAATATACTAATAAATTTGTAATATGTGTGTACAATTTCATCGAAAACGGTCAAGAAATGTTGACGTGCATAAACAGCATACACACACGCAGACATCTTCTGTTTTATTTATATATATATATATATATATATATATATATATATATGCAAGAAAAAGTAGGCAAAGCAACTTTAATAAGGTAAAAAGTATACAAAGAATGGTATTAACAGACAAAAGGGATACAGACAAGTGATCTCAGCATTCTGACTTCAAGACAAGAAAGAACAGAAATATGGCAGATGAAACTGAGAAGTGGTCTCTCTTAATGGCTAGGAAGAAATCCCAGCATGTATTTGTACAATTTGTCTATAAATTTAGCAGAGGAGGACGTTTTTTGAAGTCATTCCTACAGTGATTGGAACCAACAAGAAAAAAGATTCAGAAAAAAATGTTTGTAGGTAATGCTTATTGCATTGACAAATAAGAGACAGAAAATGTAATATTGTGCTGCTTATTTTCCCAGCATTATACAAGAATCAGAGTAAAAGTAATCTGCTATCTTTTTTGTAAGGAGATTAAAATAAATGAAAATAAATCACTCAAATAAAAAATAAAACCACTACCTTATCACTACAGTCTTACAAGTGAGAGAAAAATTTCCACATTAAAAGCAACTAACTTAAAAAAAGAAAACATGATGGAAAAAAGGTTTGATGAAAGAAGAAAGTTGATAAACCAATTGAGAACATTTGTCACTTTTATTTGAAGCAATAGTATTAAACAAATTCTTGAAGAAAAAAATCTGTTTACAGTTTGAAGGCAAGAATTTGAAAGTGGATAATAATCATTAGAAATACGGTTATGTTTTTCTTGCCCTAAATAATTATTTATTTAACATTGTTCTTCAACATTGCCAAGAAAAAAAGTCTTCTGCCATGGTCTGCAAATAATATTCCATCACTTTGGTAAGTATACTGCATTTTAACTCTACTAACCAAGCATCTCACAAGGAAATTGTAACTGCAACACTTTTTTGTTCCCTAGAATTCTCCATCTACACCTGAGATTTTAACTAGTTGAAGCACATGCACATATGTGTGCATCTGTACAAGGGGGTGCTGAAATGTTCTCAACCAGATCCACTTCCAAAACTCTAACCAGATATTTCTGAAAGAGCTTCTTGATTGAGCCAAAACTTTTCAGCACCTCCTCATGCATAATTATATTTATGAGAGGAAGAGAGAAAGAATATTAAAAATCTCTGCTTGAATTAATTGCCATCCTAGCTAATTGGCAAAATGCTCTATAATCAAGAAACGATGGGTAAGTTCAATTCAGATTTGAGGCTTTCTTTTTATACGTAATTCCTACAAGTCAATATCTATTAAAATTTCTATAAAACAGACAATAAACTCTTTTCCATAAATCTTTCTATTTGACCAAGACAAGCCAAAGACCATTGCAATAATATTAACCAAAATAAATTATCAAATAAGCTTTTGTGTTTTTAATTTCATTTCAGGCAAATGTATAGAACTGTTATTTATTAATGAAGCCAGTTGAGTTGCTTCAGAATAAATTCAACAAATGAAATGTTTTGAATATTTCTAGACTTTAGTTAATTCAGCTTCTAGGTTTTTCAGCTTTTAATGAATCTAGACAAAAGTTTCAGGTTGCATTTTGTGTATTTGAGTAAGTAAAAAAAAAAAATGGACAGGACATGAAATTAATAAAAATGAAAAAAGAAATATCTAAAATGAAAAAATGAAGATATAAATAAAGTTAGATAATCAGATATTAAAAAAACATCAAGATAAGAAAACAAATAAAAACTGAAATAGAATGTAGAAAAAGAAATAATAATGAAAGAACAAAGAGTAAAAATGAAATGAATAAAACAAAAAAAGAAACATTTTTAGATATAAAATTGATGATAAAATGCATAAAAATTTGAAAATAAAATTACCTTAAAATAATATAAATAAAGCAAGTAACAATTCAAGAGGGACATTTTTATTTTAATTATTCTTGGAATAATGGTTAATTGGCCATCATCAGTGTTGTGTGCAAATAACATGAAGATTTTTCACTGTGTCACTTTAACGAAATAATTATTTCATGGAAGTATTGTTGTGAAGTGAGACACTGCCACCAATACACTCAGACATGGTGGCTTGAGGCTGCATTTGAAAACTTATCTCTCCAACACTGAACAATCTAAGTAGAAACTGAATAGAGGAGGAAAATTAAAAAAAGACAGAGACACAAGACAATTAAGACATTTTTGAAAACAACAAGAAATGCACATATACCATTCTTGGTTTTCAAGAGTTTTTATCAAGAACTTGGATTCAAATTTAAAATGAAAAATCACAACACACACAGACACACACACACATATATATATATATATATATATATATATATATATATAGATGCATACACACACACATATATATATATATATATATACTAACTCATATATATGTTGTGTTAATTTTTATAATTTCTAAATGGAAAGTTTTTAGTAAAATATATTTTCAGCATTATTAATACAATGTTTTGTTGATGACTGTACAATAATTAAACATTTTTATACTATGGATCATAGCAGACATAGCATACACAGAAAAGAAACTACAAGAACTCTTACAAAAGGTAGAAGAAAGAACTAAACCTCAATTGCAAGAAGACAGAATACATGGCTGTTAGCAAAAGGGTCAACCCAACATGAAAAATTTCAAATTGGAGATACCAAAAGCAAACAAGTACAACAATTTAAATATCTGGGAAATGTTTTAATAGAAAAATATCAGCCTGACCAAGAAGTCCTTCACAATATAATTTCTGATTTGAAATGTGTCATCAGCTGAATGACATGCATGGACTATTCTTTAGCCATCTGTGCAGGAGTGCAAATGACTATGTAGTTTGGTTAAAATTTAACTACCTAAAACTTAGTTCTGCATTTTGAAAAGAAATATACTTCACTGTGTTTAAAAATAGAAAGCAAATACATAAAAAAGTAATTAAAAAATGGAAGCATGTTACAGACTTGGCTTAATGGCAACAAGACATCTGTAATGTTATGTCATTTTATAAAAAATATTAACTCCTTCTGAGAAAAAAACTGTGAGAGGGGTCAATTTGTAAATTCCTTACTGGCCTTTTCTATTGGTAATCTATAGGTCAGGAAGGCCAAGAAGAAGCTGACAGCATCACCTGCAGAGGAGTAAGGCTCCCTCACAAAGAGCCACCTTCTGTATGGATGCTTGCAAACTCAAGTATAGACCTAACCAATGTTTATCTATAGACTCAAGTACAAACCTGGCCAATGTTTACCTATAGACAAGAGTATAGACCTGGCCAATGTTTATCTATATACTCAAGTATAAAATATAGTTGATGTCAAAAATTAATGTTTTTTTATGTAACATGCTTTAAATCATATATGACATCTGTTAATAATAAATTCTATGAATTTATCTTGCTCCTGAATAGTGGATTCATTTCTGTGAAACTCAGAGTTAGTTGATAAGTCTTGAACTTTTTATTTATTTATTTACTATGGACTCAACAATAATAACAAGCAGATTTCAACATTAAATATCTAAACAAGGGTTGATATGTCAGAAAATCCACCAACCCAACTCTTCTACTCAATGACATTTGATATACCTTCTTTTGGTTTCTGATAGATTTTAAATGTCATGAATTTGATGCTAATTACTCAAATGTGATTATATTATAGATGACAACACATTTCTTTTACTTTATTACAGAAGAGGAAAATTTATGTGTACCACAAAATAAATGAGAAACTGTTTGACATTAAGAGCAAATATATTTTTCCAGAAAAATGATAATAAAATATAATCATATGTTTTAATATGGAGTGCAGAAAAATTATTCTTATTCATCACTGTGAATTTGTAACCAAGTGCTGAAATGATGGCATTCTTGATTACACCCAGTCTTACTAACAACTTCTAAGTGATCTTGGAGGCTTTTATTTTTATTGGCCATGTGTTTGTCTTGAATGAAACATAAAGCTTTCAAGTTAAAACTTATAAAACTATGTTTACCATATGCATACAATGATTCAGAATAAACCAGAGTGACAGCCAAGAACCTAATGTTTTTCATTTAAGATATTTGTTTTGATAATACCATTTGCTTTTTCTTCCTCTTTGAAGCTAACAAAACATCAATGATGTTCAAAGGTTTTAAAATTCATATTCATACAGCACTAGTAATTCTTTACTGCTCATAATTCTACTATTGCTCTTAGAAAGTTGCCCAACGAAAGAATTAGTGCACAGAGAAATCAATTAAAGAAATTATCTAAGTTCTTTTCAGATGATGCACCATGAATCTTCCTTAATTCAAACTCTAAAAATCCTCGATGACTCTAGACCTTAATTACATCACATAATGTCAGTAACAACAACACCAATAATAATTCATTAATATAAACAGCTAGCATCAAATAAATACTGTTCCTATGCAATTACTGCTTAATGCTCAAGTGAAAATATTTTGCAACAAATCTTCAAATGAACTGACAGGAAAACAATTAATGTTATAATCACATGGTGCATTGAAAAAGTATTTGCAACAATCTGATATTCCCTGATTGGTTATTGAGTTAATTTGACTCATACATTGCCAGTATCAGCAAAAAGAAAACTTTTTTTTTCTTTTAGTAATGACCATATAACTTCATGTTGTCTATAAAGGAAGAAGATGAAATAAAAGACAAGCTACATATAATATTGGTTCAAAAATGACCATGAAGAGTTGTAATCACTAATTGGGCAAAAAGTATATAATTTAATCTTATTTGAAGTTGAAAAGAAAATTTGCCAGTTAAAGAATAAGAAGAAAATGTATACATTTCATAAACTTTATTTAACATTGCATACTGGTTTGCAGAGACAAAAATTCTCATATTTCTGCTGTATTGCAACATTATTTAGATGAGGGGTTTGCTGCATTTTTATACATGAAAACATGTGACCACTGAAATAAAGAAATTGGAAGGACTACATATATAGAAATAGTATTTTGAATAGGTTTACCATAATTTCCAGGTATCCAAGGTCAGTTTTCAATTTTTATAAATATTTTAATTTTCTTTTATAATAAATTGTTTTTATAACCCATAACCTTTTAAACTTCAAGGTTGATACACACAAAAAATTACCAATAGCTTATGTTGCCAGAGGAGGCCTGCTAAAATGGATTAACAAGGACATATGCTAAGCCTAATTCTGAACAATTTTCTGGTTTTAATACTTTATTTAGACTGTTTTTAATGCTTCAGTCAGTATTATTCTCACAAGACTATTGCAGCATTCAAAGCAAAGCTTAATCTTAAATAAGTCATAAGATTTTTATTTTTTAAAATGATGTTCACCTTGTACAAGGCCCAGGAACCACTGAAGGCTACAGAGTAAGAGATATAGTTTATGCAGATATGGGGGAAGAAAACAGTTAACCCTAAACTTGAACAGATTAAGATTGCAGTGATTGGAGAACCATCCTCTTGGGAGTCAGTTTCACAGAGCAGTGGTTCATGCGAAGAAGTTGCTCAATATGAACGCCAAAGAAATATGAAGAAAACGAGGGTAGTTTGCAACAATGGGTGTGGCATGGCAGGTCTTAGTGATGAGGAAAGAATTGGTGAAACTAAGGAATATAGTTCACCTGAGTACTTTCCATGGAAATAATGATAGAACAGTGAGAGGTTTGCAATGTCTCATCTCTGAAAAAGAGTTTATAGGATGGAAAATAATTTGTCACCCACAAGGATGCAGAGATTCTTTTGGACTATTGAAACTGGGAAGTGATGATTGGACAGTTCCTGCCCATATTTCTTGAAAATGAAATATAATGAAGGTAGACATGCTTATAGGTCCATTAGACAACAAAAGAGCTGAAATGGTTTTCATGAGAACTTAGAATGAAGAGTTTCTCAATAAATTTGCTTATTGTCTTTTACCTTGCCAAATATCAGATAATATTGAGATATCTTTCAATTCTTAAAATAGTACATGGTTCAATCTCTATTTTAAGATCATCAATGACAGAGTGGTATAAATATTAAACATACTATTATTATTTTTATTCGATCAAGCTAACTCAGACATTCATGAGTATCATGCCAACCAGTAGATCATTTTCTTTCACAGCAGTGTCATGCAAAGTGCATACTATGTTCACATAAGATTGTAGAAATATCAACGATGAGTCCATAAAACTGTGATTTGGTTGGATGATGTCTCCAAGAGATGTTAAGTATAGCTCTCAACATCTGAGTGTAGGTTCCATCAAGCTTAGGCTCAATGGTTTTAGTCAATGCCCAAGCAGTGGCACCATACATTAAATTTGACTCAACAGTGGCAGGAAAGTATCTCCAGATCAGATTTTCAGATTACACCCATTTTCACATCCTTTTCAGTAGAATTTATTTCACTTCCTAGTTATTTAAAATATTCAACAGATTTTATTGATTCATCTGAGACAGTTTGTACTGAGACTTAGTGGTAGGAGCTTATGAATTCAGTTTTAGAGGCATTGACATAAAGTCCAACATCATTAGCAGCTTTTTCTAGATGATGTAGAAGAGCTGTGGCTTTAGTAATGGTGTCTACAGTGATAGCAAGGTCATTTGAATAGTCAAGATCAGTTAACTTTTTTTGTAGGATAACAACTTGAGAGTCTTGGTGATAAATGAAAACTTAGATGTTGATGTTTGTCAAGGGAAGTTCTCGATACATACTCAAAGGTCATATCACTTTATTAAATGAAAGAGGGGCATGAAAAAAGAAAAAACTAAAGCAATCTTATTTAATGTACTATAGTTTAAGAAGTTACCATTACAAATCAAATTTTCACAGTTATCAATTAAGATTATCAATTTATCACTGCTAAAAGAAAAAATTAATTGTATTTATTTTCTTTTTTGTGTTTTAAATTAACACTGCAGTTGAACTCATTCATTTATATCTTGTCTTCAAATGCTTGAGCAATGGCCACAGTTCCAAAGATGCTTTAACTAATTTTTTGATTTATAATTGATCACATTTCATAAGATATGTTGATTTATAGGCAACTGAAATATGTCAGTTAAAACTTACTGATAATCATGGTGGAAGAATGTTAAGAAATGGCTTCAATTAGTGTAGAGTGAGTCGTCATAGTTAGATGTAAATAAATTACAGAACTGCCCAACAAACAGAATTTTGCAATAAGCAAGAAAAAAGAAAAGGGCAAAAATAAAATAAAGCAAGCAAATAATATGTTCAAGGCAAAGCAACAGTAATATGGCAAAAAGATCACAAACTAAGAATTGGGGTTGACACACAAGAGTGAATTCAGATAAATGAACATAGCATTCTGACTTCAAAACAAGACAGATCAGGACAGTCAGATGACACCAACAAGTAGCCTATTTTATTGGCTAGGAAGAGCTCTCAGAATGTATTTGTGATTGGGGAGAGGAAAGTGTTTTATAGTCATTCCTATTGAAATTGTCCCCTTTTTTTCATTTTGACTGGACCAGCATTTGATGTCTTCATCTCATAATTTATTTTATCTCTCCCCTGCCTTTAGTCAGCAAAATTCTTGATTCTGCTTATTAGCAGAATGCAGTAGCTGCTATTATTTTTGTAGAGTGGACAGGTCCTACTAAAATATTTCATTGTTTAGTTTGGATGGTTTATTATATTTTAGCTTCATTTTTGAGTTTATCCCCTCCCGACTCATTTCATATGAAATTTTTATATATTCTTCTAAAAAAATTGAGAAAAAATCCCAAAAGAACATTTTTACATTATGAAATTTTTATACCATGGATGTTTTTGTAAGATCCCAGTGAATATGTGGTATTGTGGTATATGTCAGATTGAATGGTGATGGATGAGTTCTTGTGGTGAATGAGTAATTTGTAATGTATGAATGGGTCATGAATCTGATTAGATGGGTCTAAGATAATGTAGACCAACATATCCCCACTTCCCCTTTGGCCTCATGACAAAATTGTACAAAAAACGCAATAAATACACATTCCCATTGGAACTGGAACCAACAATTGGTGATAAAGCTATTATTTTAATGAAACAACAGTTTATATGATATTCTATATCCTTGCCAGGTTTTGCTGCAGCAACTAAGTGATCTTAACCTCATATTGAGTAGCAGGCAGAATTTAATTATACTTTATTATAGAATTCCAAAAAGAAAATCATTATCTAACCCAAGGTGATGATGAGGGTTCCTTAAGAATAGCATGTGTGTAAGTGGACTTTAGGCATGTAACGTGTTGCACAGGAACAGACTGATCCTCTCAGCTTCCCCTTCAGGATCAAGTGGCAAGGTGCAGTCCATCATCAGTTGCAGTGAATGGCTTTAATATAAGGAATGCCATTCTTGTGTTTCATGACACTGGTCTGAATTCAATATTTTCTTTTTCCTAGACTGACTACCATCCAAGGCAAGAGAGTTCAGTTTACATATTGTTCAACTTTTAGATGGAAGAAGAGAGATGGATTCATGCCTTTCTCAAGGACTTTAGTGCAAAAGTGAATGTAACAGATTTTGTCAGATTTGAACTCAGCACCCTGACTCTACTTTCTATGCTAATAACCACTACACTATCTGTACATTCTATTTAAAAAAGAATGTATGACATAAATATAGAAGAGAAAGATGACTTTTCTGACCCCAGTGTACAATGATAACTATCTTGGTTCTTTTCTTTTAATGCATAATTATCAAATAGCGAACAGAATTTTTATTAATTTTTTTTTATTGTGCAGGGCTTGAATTAAGTTTATGGTGCAGGTCACATCTGCAGTAGTCATAATTCCGTTTAATTTTTGTGTCAACAATTGGCAGCTTTGAAATTCTTTTGTTTAATCTGTTATTCTTGTTATTTTCCTACAGTTGATTTTTTCACAGCTTTACTCGGATCCACTTTATCTCCAAGAAAAATGTGCAGAATTTCATTATATTCATTTTATATTATAACAACATGCAAAAGAAACATTATTGTAATTTATTTGAGTACAGAACACTGTAAGGTTCAACATAAGAAAGTAAATTGCACTGTTTTTATTTTGGTTGACTGTCATATTTGAATACTCCAAAGCATTCAATGGGGAAGCACAACTTTGTACAAGAAAAATGTTTTCTGAGAGGCAAAATTTTAACCTCAGTGCTACAATAGAAATATTTCTATAACCTTGCTTGATATAAATTAAACAAATGCTCCTTCATTATTTTTATAAAAACATACAAGTATAATATAATAGGGATATCCTTCATTATATTTATAATTATATATAATGGGAAGATAACAGTTAACCTTAGACATGAACATGTTAAGATTGTAGGAATTGGGGGTGCATCCTCTTGGGAGTCATTTCCACAAAATAGCAGTTCATGGTAAAAAGTTGTTTGAGGGGAATGAAGGCAGTTTACTACAATGTGCATGGTGGCATGGCTGTTTTAAACCATGAAGGTTAGAACTGGCAGAACTAAGGACTAGATCTCATATAAACACTTTCCATGGAAATAGCCACAGAGTAGCAAGAGGCTTGCAGTGTTTCATCTGTGGGAAAGGGGTTGTAGGGTGGAAAGTAATCCATTACCCATAAGGCCACAGAGGCATTTTAGGACTCTACAGACTGGAAAGTGAAGACTGAGCAGCTCCTGAACATATATGGCAGCAGTACTCCATTTTCAACATAATCTGTCTTTTGCAAAAAGCAGGTTTCAGGTACTTACTGGAGCAGTTCAGGAACCAATAATATTTCCAGCATTTTTAAGTATATACAAGTATGATATAATAGTGATATACCTCAATCTTCTTCCCAGATTTTAATCTGATAAAAATGTAAAATATCATTTTTGTTTTAACGTCAATTTTTAATTTAATATTTGATAATAATCTTAAACTTATTTGATATTTTTATGTTTTCTTCATAAATTTTAATTTTATAAAGATAGCAAATCTATTTAAAAAAATGCATTTACTATGACTGATACTGTTATACTGGAATCTATAAAACATTATTTTATTTAAGCATAAATTTACATTCAATAAAGCCAAGTTAAAAGAGAAGATGACGCTTTGTACAAATATAGTCATTGCTATCACAAGACGAAAATTAATATAATGAAGAAAACAAATTTAGACCCATTCAAAAAGTTTCTCAAATTATATAAACTAAAAGCTAGCATCAGATGTTTTTGAAAATGATTGAAAGTTGACCAAGTACAATAAATACAAAACTCTAAAGTGTTCCTGGGGCAAAAAATTAAATGACATTGTTTCAACTTAATTAGTAAAGTTCTTTTATGCAATGTTGGATTTTTACCTTATCATCTGCATATTGATAAAGATGACAGGTTGACAGTTCTACTAGAAAATAGCATTCAAAAAGTAAGTACCATGATATTCTAAAGATATATCTTCATGGTAAATGTTGCGTCTCCTATCAATTTTAGACTCTTTAACACCTAAACACACAGGCATTTATATGAATAAACAAAATCAGTCTGATAAAATGTATGGGTTCATTTTGTGAAATAAAACCAAGAAAATCATACATGAAAGTGTGCTTTGAAGAACTAATTATCATAGAATGATCTTTTAGATCAATAATAAAAGAAAATTTTAGGTTTTAATCTTTACTGTGTCATAACAGTGGTTACATATTTCTAAGTTTACTATTCAACCTTGCTTTGAATATTACTGCCAATTCTGGTCTGGTGCTCCTGCTATACATTTAAAAATGCTTGATAAAATCCCAAATCATCTGCAATGTTATTGGTCATGACTTGACATCTCGGCTTGACTTGTCATTTTCCCACTGCAGTAACATAACTTCCCTGTGCCTGTTCTATAAACACTTTCATGGTAATTGTTCTGATGAACTTTCCACGATGAAACCTAGACTTTATGAATTTAAGCACAGTACTAGATTGGCTGCTAAGTCTCATCATTTTACAGTTGAAATGTCTAGATGTTCTACACTAAGAGTTTCTTTTATCACACTTCTCATTTCTGAAAATCTTTTCCATCTTCTTGCATCCTAGTCAACTTTGATCTTCTAAAATTTAAATGCAATGTCAATTGTTATCTTCTGTCTTTTTGATTCTTATTCTTTTATTGTCCTCTCTCCTTAGTAGTAGTTTTTCTCATATTCTCTCATGCCCAATAACCCCTTGCATCTTAGTGGTTTTATTGCCTTATTCATGGTGAAAGAATAAAAAAAAACAAATGAAACTTAACTAATGTCTCAAATTAAAATCTTTCTTAAGTATTACGAGGTAGTAAATGAAAGTCAGAAGAAAAAAACTATCAATGAAAAGAAAACAGAATGAAGAGTTGTCAGCAAGAACGTCTTTTTATTTCTTTCTGGCAAAGTACTAGAGGTTCTAATCAATTCTGAATTGGTCAAGCATCTCACTTCACACACACTTCTTTCAGATAAACAATATATCTTTCCCTTCTCTAGGTCAACTGTTGATGTGTTAATGACTATTACTGAATATGTTTATCAGGCTTTAGATAAGAATGATATAGCTTTAAATATATCAAATGCATTTGACAGAGTTTGACATGCTGGCCTTCTTTGCAAGCTATATGGTCTATGGTGTCTCTGGTTGAATATTTGACTTAATCCAATCATTCTTAAAAAAAATCCTTTCCCTGTTGTGGAGATAAACACACCTCTCCAGAATATGACTTAGACTCATCTAAATAGCATATATACTGATGTTGAGAATCATCAGGAGAGAGCAAGCTGGGAGTGAGCCTTTTATCCTTACTACAGAATTCAGTAAGAGTACATTGACTTCAAACAACATTATATTGCATGATTCTGTTATCTTCATTGAATTGAATTCAATTTTCACTTATGAAAATAATGTTGAATGTTCATGCTACGAGATCCTTTCACAATGCAAAGGTCCTCCAGGGCTCAAACCTTGGACTTACACTGTTTCTTATCTTCTTTAACAACCTTCCCAATCTCATCACTTCTCAACTCAGTATTTATGCTGATGACACAACTATCTAGTCTTGTCTTAATAAGTCTGATAGGTCTGACAAAGTAGATCTGGCTGCTGCTCTTGAAAATGACCTCCAATCAGTTGTTAAAAGGAGCAAGAAATGGCTTGTAAATTTAAAGCAAATTATATAGGACCCATTTGCCTCCAAAGCAAATTATATAGGACCCATTGTTAAAAATACTTAAAAAATGGTCAGCTTCCTGTACCATTCCAGAAAGTACCTAATTCCTCCTGTCATGCTCTATCTCTACAACAGCCAGATCAAACCAAATATGGAGTATTAATGCCACATATGGGCCAGAGCTGCCAATCCTCAATTTCTAACCCCAACCAAATTCAAAACCATGGTAGATGTCTAGGTAAACTACATTCCCTGGTTTAGCTATTTCAGATCTTCAAAGTTATGACCCACCATACCACATGCACTGAATCAACTCATCCTTATTCTCTTCATATTCCATTGGTAAGGACTAAATTCCACTTAGACAGCTTCTTTCCCAGAACTGTGGCAATGTGGAAAAGACTCCCTAGGGGATGCTTCTCTGATCAATACAATCTTAATGTATTCAAGTCAAGGATCAATTGTTATGTATTTATATTATTTACATTGTTTAGACTGTTGTCTTCATCTTTATTTCCATATTCACTATGTTTTGGTTGCTGTATGCTCCAGCATTCTTCAGGTAATTGGAATTTCAAAGTGAACCCTTTATTTCATCCAGTGTGGTAGATTGTTCTAATTCCACATGCTGTGCCTTTTCCAAATGTCTCAGATATTTCCCTTTAACTCAACTCTCCAAGTTTTTGTTCACCACTGCAGTAGCCAGGTATTGAACTCACAACTCATTTGGTCAAGTCACTGAATCCAACCAACACTTATCCACAAAGACACATGGCCAGTAGATAAAAGTGTTGGTTGGATACAATGACTTGACCCAAAGAATTCTGAGTTCAATACCTGGCTACTGCAATCCCCTGGAGCATACAATGGCCAAAACATAATGAATATGGCAATAAAGATGAGGACAACAGTCCAAAAACTGTTATCTATCATATATATCCTCATAATATACAACCCTTGCTACCTTCCTATAGACCCTTACAACCTTTCCATTCAGTAACCCTCTACATTGAGCGGCTTTTAGGCCTTCTATTGGGTGAACCATGATAAATAAAAAAAGAGAGACAGAGGGAAACAATGAGTAACCTACCCAATGAGCTTGTGCAAATTGATGGCAGAACAAAGATGGGGGATAGTGAAAAAAATAAATATTGCAGTTGTTATAGCTATTCATTCTTAAGAGGAAACTAGATTCATGCACCTGGACATATAAAATTAAAACCATTAATCTTAAACAATAATCTACAGCAGAA
This sequence comes from Acanthosepion pharaonis, assembly GCA_903632075.3. Taxonomy (NCBI): domain Eukaryota; kingdom Metazoa; phylum Mollusca; class Cephalopoda; order Sepiida; family Sepiidae; genus Acanthosepion; species Acanthosepion pharaonis. The sequence goes on from CAHIKZ030003076.1 coordinate 2,698,455, forward strand.
TTGAACAAAAAACTTGGAGAGTTGAGTTAAACAAAAATAATTGAAATGTAGATATCTGGAAGAAGTATGGCACATGGAACTAGAATAATCTATCCTAGTAGATGAAATAAACGGTTTGGTTCAAAATTCCAATCACCTGAACAAGGACGAAGCATACAAGGGCCAAAAAGTTGTGAATATGAGAATAGTAAATAATTGAAACTTAGATATCTGGAAGAAGTATGGCATGTGGAACTAGAATAATCTACCCTAGTGGATGAAATAAAGGGTTTGGTTCAAAATTCCAATCACCTGAACAAGGACGAAGCATGGGAATAAAGATGCGAACAACAGTCCAAACAAGATAAATAGTATAAATAGTTTCAATACATCATGTCAGAAATATAAACAGATATAGATAACATTTACACTGCACAGGTAATGGATTATAGATATGGTTGTCTTTAGTTCTAAACATTGAAGTTTGAGGTGGTTCGAAGTAGTTAACAAACCTTTGCTTTTAAGCACTAACAATTGTGTGGTATAAATAAACAAGTATTAATGAACATTTGCAGCTTTCACTATCTAAGAAAGAACATGAAGCTATAAAGATTTTTCACTTATGTGTGACTTCTAAACTTCATTTAAATAAAACAGGTTTCAAATTAAACAAATGTCTCAAATACTTTGAATGAGCTTGGCATTTATATCTATTTGAGTCCTTCAATCTACTTTTTGTGATCTCAAGAGAATTCATTTCCTCATAACAATAAAAAAAATCATATTTTCTTGTAGTAATCAATATTTCATAATTTACATTCCAATATTCAATCTTGTATGCAGGGCTGCCATTGGCCAACAGATTTTTGCTATCAAAGAAGCCTTGCGTATCACCATAAATCTATTTACTTGCCTTTGATTGTGTTACAAGGATTCATCTGCTAATCCTGATCCAATAAATTAGAGGTCTTATCAAATTTACGTCAAGATCAATCTGCTTTAGCAGGGCAGCATATACTGTATCCCATCTTCTTGAAGATAGTTGACACAATGCAAATCTTTCAGTTGTTAGCAATTCCATGGAACATCTGTTAACCCTTGGCGACATGAAGTGTCAGCAAATACACAGCATGTTCTCTAATGTTGTTTCTTAGCTGTTTGAATATTATGACTATCTGAACAAATGAGTTAATGCCAATTTCAATTCCATGCTTATCAGACAAAATATTTATTCACAGTTATGAGAAGCATCACTGTGCATTGCCCAGATGTTCAGCATCATTATCTTTGTTGGGTAATTTTTTTCTTCTTGCTAATACCAGTTTTAACACAAGAATTTAGAAAAAATTAAATCTATGAGAGATGGAAAGGAAGACTTATTTATTAAATATTATTTTAACACTGTAACATTCATTTTTGCTGTAAATTTTATAGTTAATGGATACACATGTTTGAGTAGTATAAAAATCATTTCAATAAAAATGATAACTGTATTAAAAACAAATTAAGAAAATTAGAAATTTCCTAACACAGTTTCTTTTTTAAAGAAACCAACTTATATATATAAAAAAAAAATGGATGTGTAAAGATTTGGAAAAAAAATGCTCCAAATTGATGTCATAAAAAACTGCCAAAATGAGGTCAGATAGATTACATATTCCACGGAAAAAATTTTACAGAAAGGCCCTGGCTTTAAAGTTTTCAAAATCCAACAAAATTTGAATTGAAAATGGAAATGGTTTGATTGGATAATGACTTGATTTTTACCCAAGAGGGATAAAAAGTATATGCTTCCTATGGAATTGGTTTATGAGTTGGTTTTGATTCATGTGTATGCTATATAACAGGGAAAATTTTTACAGCAAAGACAGAACAAGATAGACCAGAAAGGAATAGACTATACACAGGCTGCTACTGTGGAACAGGGATTAGTTCATTTGGGTGAAGGACTGTCATCAGACAGAAAGTTCTGACTTTATTAGCATGTAAAGTCTAATGCTGCTACAAAAAGAAATAGACACTGTGATGATCTGGGTTGATGAATTCCTATAACCATTGTTGCTGTTGATGAAGAAAATAGAAGAAGAATCATAATGCAAAACCTGTGAGAGTTTATCTCAGACTAGAGAATGCTTGTTCCAAAAAACCTGAATATTTGTCAAAAGGACTCCAGAAATGCAGCCGTATCAAGGTATGTCAACCTTTTCTCACTCCTACTTTGAACTTCAACTTTCACATTTTAGTTTCAACTTTTAAAGTTTGTACTAGCAATAATGTAAATCATGAAAATATTGTAAAGGAAAACATTTGCTGTACACAGATTGTAGTTTTCTAAGAGAAAAATGATTTGTATTTGTTAACCTGCCATGATAATTTAAGGTACACAAGGAAAATTTTGTAGAAGAACAGTATTGTAATTTATACAATTTGTATATTGTGAAAAATACTTGTTTTTATAATGTTTGTTTCTTTACAAATTTCACACCAAAGTAAGTCTTGTGCATTTCCTTTTGCACCATTCAAAATAGATGGAATAAGAAATTTGACACAGTCTCATCTCCTTTTCTCAAAATAAATCTTTTTGTTCCTTTTATTAGAGAACTCTTTTTTTCTTTTTTTTTTTAAACAGTGAAATTTATGGCCTGGGCAATACTCTTAAATATCCAAGCCAGTAGACATGAATTAAACTGCTTAAAAAACAGTAATGTTTACACAAATATGTGTGTCTATTACATATGATGTTTATAGTAATAAAAATTAATGTTGGATTATTTATAAATTCAGGAATTCCTTAAAAATTATTGTAACAGATATTTTCTAACTTTTGTCTCAGTATCAGAGTATGTCAGCCTTTTTTCTTATTATGTGCCTCATTCTAATTCCAAGTATTAGTATTGTTTTGCTTTCCTTTTCCTTAAAACTTCCTTGTTATTCACATGCTCCATCTATAATATTCTCAGTCTTCTTCTGTAAAACATCTCTGATGCTTGTCTCCTACTGATTCCAAGTATTAGTATCCTTTTTGTTTTTGTTTTCCTTAAAACTTCCTCATTGCTCTCATGCTTCATCGATGATATTCCCATCATTCTTCCATAGAACCACATCTCTGATGCTTGCCACTTTCTGAGGCCAAGTATTAATATCCTTTTTGTTTTCTTTTTCCTTAAAACTTCCTTGTTATTCACATGCACCATCTATGGTATTTCCAGTCTTCTTCTGTAAAACATCTCTGATGCTTGTCTCCTACTGATTCCAAGTATTAGTATCCTGTTTGTTTTTGTTTTTGTTTTCCATAAAACTTCCTTGTTGATCTCATGCTTCATCTATGGTATTCTCATCCTTCTTCTGTAGAACCTCATCTCTGATGCTTGCCACTTTCTGATGCCAACTATTAGTAGATTTTTGTTTTTTTTTCTCCTTAAAACTTCCTTGTTATTCACATGCTTTGTCCATGGTATTCTCAGCCTTCTTCTGTAGAACCAAATCTCTTCCTACTCACATGCTCTGTCCATGGTATTCTCAGTAGCCTTATGTAGAACCATATCAGTATTTTCTTGTTTTAACACAGAAATTTTTATTATTTCAATCCCTAATAATAGTAATGGAAAGAATTAACCATTTCCATACAGCAAACATTTGGCATTCATTGACCAGTGTTATTCTTAATTAAAATTTATAAAATACCCATTAAAAACAGCTTAACCATTTTTCTAAAAAAAAAAAAATTCCAAATGAGAATATATATAAAATTTGATGAAAAATGTACCTCATAGTTTCTGACATATTAATATCAAATATGGACTCAAAATGAATTTTATATTTTGAATCAACATAAAAGTTCCTTGTCTCCCTCATCCCAAAAGAAAAAAACAGCCAAAAACAACAAATATGAATAAAATATAACTTCACATTCGCTCAGAAAATAGGGTATTTTAAAATTGTGTTAAATGCAAATGAAAATTTTAAAATAAACTGTATGCAACTTGTCAGTACACATGATCAAAAAGTTTAATTCATTAATTGGCACATTCCAACCAAATGCTTTGTTATAATTATCTAAAAGTATCCAGCTGTCTTTTCAAACCAAACACCTTATAAAAAATGCAATCAGTTCTTCTTTATAAAAAAAAACTTCCTTTTTAAGGCAATTTTAATTTGCTATTAAGCCTATCTATCATAACACAAATAAAGGAAAAGATTCAGTAAACAATCATAGTAGTATTAATAAAGTGATTTCTGTAATTTCCCCTTTTCAATAAAAAAATAAGCATTTTACTGAAAACTTTTTCTACTGTGATAGCATTACAATTATGACTGCCATGTCCATAAAATAATTAACAAATAAAAATTAATTATAATGCAAAAAATAATTATGATAAAATAATTATAACTATCATAATTATCATTAATTCACTTATTCTAAAACAATGAGAATCAACCCCACTTTTCTCATTTACACATAAAAACATGTGACATTCTCACTATTGGGCAAACAGTCAACATGAACAGGTCACCAACACATACATCAACAAAATTTCAGCTCCTTTTCTTTTTTTCAGGCCATAATTGTAAAATTTATCTTTTAGCAGTGAACTAAAATTCAAGGTAAGAAAATAAATTATCTGGACACTCGTTACATACATCTGTAAAAAAACATATGATAAAGTCTGTATACTCTTTTCTTATTCTTTGTCACATCCTTCTGTTGGTTTTTGATCCATAGTTGATCTACATTTGACCCTAAACTCACAATTTTACTCAGTAGTAATCTTGTTTCTACAACACCATATAACAACCAGATAATAATAGTCATTTTATTGTTTCCACATCTTGCTGTTTCTTATTTTTACAAGTATTTTTGTATATATAAATGTTAGAGTGTTTATAATTATTTACTCAGAGTTGTAACTCCCCTACACTTAAAACATCAGAAATCAAGATGAGTACAGCAGTATTTTGTTGCTGTCAGGCTATTTTTAGTATTAACTTACTACTTGTATGAATACAACTTCACTCAATTGGGCAGAATAAGTTGATTCAACCTTTTTCTAATGCCATATCCATGCAGGATCAAATTGATCATGACACTCCACAAATTATTTTTCTTTATTATTGGTGAATTGCCATGTGTACTTGTGGAAAGATAGTGGAGTAGTTTCCTATTGCCTTCTCTTCGGTTAGGAATTCTCTTAAACTGCATACCATCCAAGACTAGAAAGCCCAGCCTGTTAGCAGGAGAAATGATGGATTCATGCCTTTCTCAAAGGCATCAATGTTAAAGTGAACTTAACAGACTAGCTTGAAATTTGCATTTGCTTGCTTTCCATGTCAGTATATGCCACAGGGTGCATGATGATTCATCACTGCCGACTCAACACCACCAGTTCAACACAGCTGACTCATCTTCATGACAAGTCAACTCACTACTGCTGATGAATTATAGGAATGTTTGTCTACTTCCTTGATAATTGCTTCAAACTTTATATGAATCCTTGCACTTCACCTAGAGTCTTGGTCACAATGAAAAATTTTATGTAGCTGTTTCTTTTACAAAACTTATCAAATACAAATAAATGGACTTCATGTTCGAATTTTTCTTTTCCTCTTTGACCAAGAATTTCCATATTCGATGTGATGAAAAATTAGTCAAATAGGATGTTGTAACTAATAAATCACTAAAACAGCCAAACTTTCAAAATCTCTATGACACATAGCCAATCTTAGAGATCTGCACACTATGACATCCAACACCTGTCTGAAGCTATGAATTCAACACCAGTGTTGAGTTGTCCTCATGCTGAGTAGGTTGATGGTGAGTTTTCCTGGAGTTGAGTTGTCACAGATGAGTTTTGCAGTGTTGAGTCAGCAGTGATGAAATGCCCCCTCTTGCTTCAAGGAGTGTAGTCTTATGCATCACTCCAATTGTGAGTTGATGAGGCTATTTAATAGTCTGATTTTGAAAATTAAACACCAGTCAACCAAATAGGTTGTTGTAACTAATAAATCACTAAGACAAACAGCCAAACTTTCAAAATTTCTACAACCTAAGCTGACCTATGACAGCAATCACTGGTCTGAAGCTATGAATTCAATGCCAGCATTGAGTTGTCCTCATACTAAGTAGATGAGTTGGTGGTGTTGAGTCAGCAGTGATGAAATGACCCCTTTCGTGTCTAGTTGCATATCCTAAATTGTTACAATAGTACTTGAAATAATAGAGGAAGTTGACTGCCATTTATTGCACTGTTTTGTATATGTATGTTTTTTTTTTTTATCTTTGTTGTTGTGGTTGTTTCTTTTTTTTGTTTTACCTGCTCTGGACAAAGTTTATTGCCTGCCAATAATATTGATACTCATAAGTAGCTGTCACACTTGTTTTGTCTCTCAAGAATTTTAATTCAGATATCTTGGTCAATGAAAATCTTGAAGCAAAATTATCTTAGGTAAATCCCTCTCTCTCACACACACAGAGTCTTTTTGTTAAAACTAAGATATGACATTCTTAAACTTTCAAACCCATGCTCCTAACATAGTGCACACACCTCTTTGTAATTCAAGAATGAGTTATTAACAGCAAATTTTTTCTAATGAGGCTGTGTGAATATTAGTGTGTACGTGAGTTAATACATTCAGTGCATATACAGTATGCATGCATAAAAATATTTGTGTGTATGTATGTACATGTGTAATAGGAGTAGATGGGTTCACTTATCATCTGGTTCACACATCTTCACAGTCTTTTGAACAGTAGTAGAGGTGTATCCCTTGTTTTCTGTTTAGGATTGGGTTTCTGTTTCCTTAAAGTCTACTTCAGCTCTATCATCATAACACTTGTCTTTTCTTAAGTTAATACAACTCCACACAGCAACCCTCTGCCTTGAGTGGCATTTGGGCCTTGTATTGTATGAAAATTAGTAAATAAAAAAAATTAAGTATGTATTGTTTATTATATATATATATATATATATATATATATATATATATTAGTAACACAATATTTTTATAAATATAAAATTCTAAACTTAAATGATAATACTATTGCATATATACAGTCTCAAGTTCTTAAGTTAATGGTCTTTTAGGTTTCTTCTACTGCTTTAAACTCTATCCTAAATTATGTTTCTTGAATGCAAGAGTAAAATATAATATTTTGGTTCAAGGTAATAAAAACCTTCTACTAATGTATGAAACTCACAAAATCTTGTGCAATTATTAGGAAGAGAACATTTTATTTAATGAATTATCTTGCACTAAACATCACTTAAAAATTTAAAGTTATAAAATGCTTTTCAGTTGATTATTTCATAATTGTAATATTCATATTTCTATACATTTGCTCTTAATATTTTACCAAACAACCCAGCAAATATCAAAATGTCAAAAGAAAATATTGGACAGATAAGAAGTTAAATGAATAAAATAAGCTCCACGTCTGAAATAGTAGATAGGTTGTGTGTTGACATCAGAGAGTAAAAGTTGAAAAATAAGGAAATGAATGTTTAAAAGCATTTTTGATATATAATAAATGTAGAAAAAATAAAAAAAGGGAGGCATTTGTATCTCATCTAATTTAATGCTTTATCAGAGAAACAAGCTTAAGGCTCTTAAATTCAAATGAAATGGCAAAACTTGCTTTTATATTTTAAAATGACCCAAAACCAAAAGTGGATGGATGTGGAGATGAGTAGAAACTAAGGTAGAAGGATGATTGTAAACAGATAAGTAAACAGGCAGTTGATATTCACTCAAAGAATTACATACCTTACATACCTGACATATTAAAGGTACTTTGAATAAGTCAAATAAAATCTTGTGTGTGTGTGACTATACAAACTTGTAAAAAGAATAGATAGATATGAATAATCTAAGATAGGCAACAAACAGACCAAAAATATAAATAAATAGACACAAAAAAAGACAGGCATGAACAAATTAAAAAAATTATAAACAGAATGAAACAAACAGAAGATAACTTCATATAAAGAGTGATATAAGCAGATGACAACTAAGACAAGTATGAAAACAAACCAAACTTTTATACTTACATTAATAATGATTTAAATGTGCTTGAGATAAAATTGTATTTTACTATTCATGTGTATAAATTGAAATCTGTATATATATGTGGGTACATGTATATATGAGCAGCAACAGATTATTGTCTCTATCTATAAATCTATTGACCTCACTTTCCCAGGGCTGGATTATCCTTTTGGCTAGTTTAGGCTGCAGCCTAGGGCCCCTCAATTATAATTTTCTTCTGAATAATTTCATAAACTGAAATGATATCAATATGACAAACTCATATTTATTTGACTTTTCAGGAATCAAAGCAAAGAAAAGGATATTTTAGGTTGTGTTATTGTATTTCAAGTACATAACAGGCTTGATTTTAATTCAGAAATTTAAATCTTGGAAAATTTTACAAAGCAGTGATTTTAATTTTCTAAATGTTATAACTTCTAAATAGTTTCATAAACTGAAATAGTATCAGTATGACAAATTCATATTTATTTTGTTTTATTGTTATAATGCTGGTTATAAAAAATCAGTTTTTTTTTTTTTTTTTTACTATGGCTGTATTGAAATGTGCTAATTAGTTTGTAATAAATATTAAAATAGTGGTATTTCTTAAATAATATTTTTATTGACAAACAAAAGATAGCTATTCTAGTTTATTTAAAAAGTTTGCAATAAAAAAAAGGTATATCACTTATATATAGTTACAAACTGCCATACATTTGACATATATTTAAATAAGAAATACAATGTCCCTAAGAATGGTAAGATGAGGCTAATAAAAAATTCACTGTTGTAAGTGATAGCATTAACATTCCTAATAATGGCTAGAGATGGTTAAAGTTCTCAAGCAAAAATATTTTAAACTTTGGACATTTCCTCCACAACTTTGGAAATTTTCTTGCTGCCAAAGTGTGTGTGTGTGTATATGTGTGTGTAACTGTGCATGAGACTAATTGTATATATTTGTATGTTTCTGCAAATTTGCTTGCACATTTACAAGCTTATGTAAATTTCTATGAACCAGTCTATATCAATCTGTATATGTGTGTATATATATATATGTAGAGAGAGAGAGAGAAAGAGAGACTTTTATTGGGTCTATAAATTTATCAATATGTATGTGTCCTTATGCATATATAATTGTACGTATTTCTGTAAACATATGATTTTATTTCTGAATTAACAAAGCCATATGCAACTGGAATCATTCTTTTTACATTAATACATATGTTTCTACATGTCAGTGGATGTAGTGAAATGTTAACTGCTTAAGTGCTTCTAAAGCAGCATCTACTTTGTAAGCATGTTCTTTCAAAAAACAAAGAAACATGCCATAAACAGATTTATGACTAGCATTTGGCTCATTTTCTTTCTTTTTTCTACTTTCTCTTTTTCCATCACCAAAAGTGCATTGACATATTTATTTTCATCTTTTTCAGCCTTAATTTTTATTGCTCTTAAAACAACTCCAAATTTGGCATTCTTAGTCACAAACAGAAACAAAGAGCAGCTATAATGAGTAGCAATCAATAATAGAGAAAGGTAGAAAGAACGAAAAGAGAAAGATTGGCCAAAAAAAAAAAAAAAAGAAGCAAAGGAAAGAGAATAAGATGTATATAAGGAAATGGAAGAAGAGGAGAAAAATGTAAGATCAAGAGGATTCATAAGTGGGAGCAAAAATAAAAGAGAGAGAAACAGACAAGGATAGTGGTTTAAAGTAAAGGTGAAGTCAAAAGAAAGAGAAAGAAGAAAAAAAGAAATGACAGAAAGAAAGACAAAGAGAAAAACAATTTCATAGAAGAAATAGAACAAGATAAAGAGATAGAAAGACAAGGAGGAAACCAAAAGTAAACAAAAAGAAAAGAAACAAAGTGAGAAAAAGAGAATTAAAAAAAATAGAAAAGAAAAATGAGATACAAAGATAAGGAAAAGATAGAAAAAAAAAAGAAGTAAAAGATGATATAGCAAAGATATAAAGAATATAGAAAGAGGAAAGAAGGAAAAGTGGAGAGGGGAAAGGGAAAGAGAAAAAGAAGAATAGATAATGAAATAGTGATAAAAAGAAGTCTTTAAAGCTATTTTGCATTTGCCTCAAGGCTTATTTATTGGCTTGGCATGTCTTACTTGGTTCAGATCAGGAGTCTGCAAGGCTTTTGTCTGTGCATTATTGTCGACTCTGACAATGCTAAAAGATTCATTAATTTCACAATTGGCATGAAAACATGAGAAGTTTGTAGCAATTGTAATGTCAGCTCCATTATAACATTAATAATAATAAATAAAAGTAATGACACAATATTTTTAATTCTTTCCTGAAAACCACAACAATTATCATCTGCCATCATCAACAAACTGTGCCAGGTGTAATTCAAAGATAAACTATTCTCTAAGGTAGTATTGTGCAGTAATTAAAATATCAAGGAGCCAAGTATGATATTAAGCAGAGAAACTGTACAGTTCACACCATTTATGAAGTGGTAATTTTGAGCAAATATCATGAGGCAGTATAATGTGTAATTTACCAAGTATTATTTGTTATAAAATGAGGAGAGCCATGTGATACTGGGAAAAATGCTGAGTTGAAATTGATTTCAAGATGATAACAATCAAAGAGCATGATTTGCTTAGTACATTCAGAGTTATCTTCATTATTGGACATTGTTACAATCTTTCTGTTGTGTGATTGTAATTAACATAAATACAGGAATGAATTTAATGCACTTAGCATGGCTGAGCTTCAAGACCTTTGAGAGAGCCTACAGGATAAATTGAGAGCTGTTTATAAATTTAAATATCAGTGTGTGTGTGCAATTATCTGCAGAAACTTTTGCCAAGTATCATGCCACATCTCTGATGGATTTAGGGTAACTCATTCTGATGAGATAATTCTTTTCAAAAACCATCCATTTTAAGAATTCAGATTTGAGTTTTACTGCTAATCAAATCAAACAAAAACATTTTCTCTTAAACCTACACATAATGACAACTGAATTCTCTGAAATCCCACATTAACTCCCAGCAGCCTTAAACTGACAGCTAAACTCCAAGTTTACTGCCTCACATGCACAACCTAAACCTCTGACAATTAAATAACTATGAATAATAATAAAAAATAATTTCAATAATCTTTAAGTTTATTACTGATTTTGCATGGATAAATAATTTATTATGAGAAACCATGACAAGATTTCCCGGCTTCATATTTCTCATAAATACAAGATCTGTTGTTTACAATGTATTGTTTTTTGCTTGTTTCTTTTTTTTTTTTTTTGCAAAATATGAAAATACAACTTACTTCAACAATTAGAATAATTTTAAAAATAAAATCATTGCACATACAAATTTACACAAAATAATAAGCATCTCCTGCTATTTATCTAAAGCACCTTGATAAAATTCAAAGAAGAATCAGCAATATTATTGGTCCATATCTGGCATCACAGACTCGGTCACTTTCCCACTGCTGTGCCTTTTCTATAAATACTTTCGTGGTAATTGTCCAGATGAGCTCTTTGCTATGGTACCTAGACTTTTTTTAATTTAAGCGCAATACTGGACTGCAGATGAGGTCTCATCAATTTACAGTTGAGTCAGCTAGATGTAACATATTTTTATATATATATATATATAGAGAGAGAGAAGAGAGAGAGAGAGAGAGAGGGAGAAAGAGAAACTAACCCATAACTGTATTATTTATTCAAAAATTATAACATAAATCTTACTTATTATAAAACGCAGATTGTGTGTGTGTGTCTGTAACATTTATATATTGGATCGAATTTCCTACATTTTTCAACCGATTTCAACAAAACTTCACAGGACTACATAAAATTACCTTTTGGTGGTTCTAACAGCGCCAAAAATGGAAAAAATATAATTGTTTTTGCACAAAATCAATTTGAAAACAGGATTAAGAGACATCGGGAAAATGGAAGGGGGACAACTCACATTGGGTTGTTTGTGTGTGTGTGGGTTCCTTTAAATATGGGAGCAGATTTCCTATATTTTTCAGCCGATAAAACAAAACTTCACTTTTTTTTTTTTGGAAGGTAGTGTTTCTTATTCTCTTGCACACTTTTTTCTTTATTTTTAACATTCAGAATGCTTTAAAAATTCCATTTACAAGACAATCATTTATAATAAAATTCAATCGGGAGACTCATAACGATTGAAAACAATGTTTTTGTTTGAGCTTGGATTTGACCAATTCGTAAAAAATAAAAATAAAAAAAACTAATTAAGATATGCGTGTCCGTCAACCTTAAACAATAATCTAACGATCTATACTGATTGTACGAATACAAACATTGGAATAAATTCTTTATCTTTAGGGAAAGATAATGAAATCTAAACATACACAGGTCCTAACTAAAAATAATAACTGGAACGGGAAACTACTTTAAATACACATGGTGTCCAATCTTTTTACTGTATTCAATAAGTAAAAATCATAAATTGTAAAAGATTATTATTAAAGAAAGGCTACTAAATGAATAAGATTTGTTAGATCATAATTAATAAACCCAAATAAAGTTAATATTTTTTGTATTAGAAACAACAAGTGGAAAATATATTCAAATCAGAATTCTAATTATGAATACCACAAGCAAATTATGCAATTTTTTTACTGTATTCAATAAGTAAAAATCATAAATTGTAAAACTAAAAGATTACAGAAAGGCTACCTACATTTTTCAACCGATTTCAACAAAACTTCACTTTTTTTTTTGGCATGTAGTGTTTCTTATTGCACACTTTTTTCTTTATTTTTACATTCAGAATGCTTTAAAAATTCCATTTACAAGACAATTGTTTATAAAATTCTATTCAATCGGGAGACTCATAACGATTGAAAACAATGTTTTTGTTTGAGTTTGGGTTTGACCAATTCGTAAAAAATAAAAATAAAAAAAACTAATTAAGATATGCGTGTCCGTCAACCTTAAACAATAATCTTTGTCAATTTTATTTTTCAGTCTTTATGATGGTGGATACTTGATCTATCTCTTACTGTTATATCCCCGGGCAATGCCGGGCTCTACTGCTAGTATGTTATAAAATCACTACAAAAATAGCCATTTTGTTTCAACACCTTTGGTGTCTTTTCAAGTGATGATGTTGAATGTAGAATAAAGGGTTTTAAAAGGTTCCTATATATATATATAAACTGTTATGGGTTGGTTTCTCTGCATGCATTTTTGATTGGTGTTATTGTTACAGCTGTTTCTTGATATAGTTTCCCATTTTGGTTTTCTTGATTCCATAGACAGCACTGTTGGTTTTTGTTTAGGTATATATTTATTTCTTTTTTCTTTGTTGGCAGGCTTGGTAGGGTTGGTTTTGATACTTTCTCTTCACCTATTAATTTATTACATATATATATATATATATATATATAGATACACCTAGTGAGCCAGACAAACCTACCTAGGTTTCACCTAAACGGATCGTCAGGGAAAGTTTGGCCAAACTTTCCTGACGATCCATTTAGGGTGAAACCTAGGTAGGTTTGTCTGGCTCACTAAATATCTAGGTCTTCTCTACGGTTGTATTGAGCTCTTTTTGTTAGTTAGTTGTTACTCGTATCGGGGTTTTTTCTTTGGGCTTCAGACCTGCATCTGTGCGATTTTTTTTGTCGGCAGAAGTCCATGTTTGTAGCTCTTTCTTTTTTAAAACCTTTTTTTCCCTCGAGATTGATTTGATTAGCAAATCAAAAATTCAAGGGTTTTTCGAAATGAGTCTAGTTATCTATATTTATATGTATATATATATATATATATATATATATATATTGCTACTCTAAGTAGATGAAAGTTTATAAATTATAAGTAGTATAGTATAAAAGGTTTTAGAGGGGGAGGGGGATGACAGGGTAGCTAAATAAGGCAAAATTCTACTATAGAAATTAGAATTAGCTTTCAGTTTACGATGATGACATTTGAAGAGTTAGAGGAAATGGGAGTCGGGGAGTGATTTTGGGTCTTATGATTTATAAACTTTCATCTACTTAGAATATCTCCCTAAATCTCTTTGCATTAATCCCTTACATCTCTTTATGTATATTTTTTTAATTTATTTTTAGCTTAGTTTTTCATTTCTTCTTAAATTTTAAATTTAAGTTAAAAATTTGTATTTACTTCCAATATCCACAACTTGTCATCATAAGGTTAATATTCAGTTTTTTTTTATTCTTCTTCCCTTTTAGGTAGATACCTGCCACCCTCCTTTGACCCCTGTCTGATGCCTCGCATCTGTTTGAAACAATGAAAAGTGTAAACTTTGTATTAGATGTTTTTGGCAAGTTAAGTTTTAAGTTGACCCTATAGCATCCAGTATCAATTCCTCAGTTAACTGTTACATCCTGCTTCCGCCAACCTTACAGACATGAACTTCATTTCATTCCACACCTAGGTTGAAAAGACAGGTGACCACTTTCATCACCTGCCAAAATAGCCTATTCCCTATATGAGGTAAAATGATTTGTTTATTATATATATATATATATATATATATGTGCGTGTGTGTGTATGTATGGATATAAAATCCAGAAAGCAATTGTACAAAACGTGTTATGCATCATACTCATCAAGAATATGAATGTGATACATACTGTTATAAAATAAAATAAGACATATCTCGGCTGATTTACAGGCAAATACTCAAGAGCAAGAACCAGATGTGAACGGGACAAAGCCCCGTCACAAAATGACCATTATCTTTCTTTACAAATGTTCCCGACATACATGTTCTGGTCGAAAAATTAATATAATATTTAAAGTGCTCTATTTTTTGTCCAATAAAAATGCTTCCCTCCTAATTATACTCACTTCGTTTTCTCTGTTAAGCCATAAAAAACGCTATAAAAGGGGTCACACGGAAGTTCAACAGGCAGTCAACAGGTGGCCAGCGAACAGACCTGACGGTCGGGCCGAGCGATCAGCAGCAGGGGAGCATCAACCACCGTCAACATGTGTGAACTACTATGAGAGATCAACCAGACCCGAAAGCCGGCTTATGAACTTTACCACAAGGTAGCTGTCCCAAACCCTCACGTTCCTGTTGAAATAAACCACGTAAATCTATTTCTACTGTTGTCGTATCTCTTTCTTGCAACCATACGCTTGTCTATAACAATACCACCCACTGCAAAAAAAGTGTTTAAAAGTGATGGACATCCTAATTATAAAAATCAAGAAATAACATCACTTACAAACACTACCACAATGCATTGGCCATATTTGAAAATTAAGAATATATATATATCAAAGTAAAAGCTCAATACATCATTAAATAGTTTGATAATATTTTATTTCAGACAGACAACTGATCATCAGACTGGAGTTATAAAATGTTTATATATATATATATATATATATATATATATAGTAAGAATAATCATAGATTTGTTCTTCACTGCTTGATCCTACTCAAAGTTTCATGCATACAGTAATCCTCAGGCAAAAACACAGCATAAAAAGAAGCCCTCATGAACAGTCAAAAGAGTGATAACAACTATTGAAAAGATTTTATAAATTTCAACCAACAGCAGCACTGGCTGCTTAGTCAATAAATGATGAACATTTCTGTTTAAGGAAACAGCTAATATTACCATTACTATTACCATATATATAGCAAATGTCAAGTATTACCGGCACTTACTGCACACTACTTTTCATATATAAAATAAAATTACAGCACTCTGAAGGACAATGCTAATCTCACATGCATTCTTGAGAGGAGAATATATTCATATAAAATTTACAAAGTCTTCAGCCCTCTAGTAATGCAGTAATACTCATAACAGTTCAGGATCTGTTTCAGATGGATATGCATGTTGTGATAAGGTTCAGTTCAGCAAAAGAGTTTAGTGCAAGTAGATGTCATGCCACACCAATTCACATGTGATCCTTTTCTTGGAACAATCTGTTGGACATGATAAATTGGTGATACTTCAACCTTTTTAACAATGATCAAAGGAACATGCATGCCACCATAAACCAGCTTCTAAAGAACTGTTCACCAAAACCAACACATTGTAAGGCCAGAAGTAGCAGATTGTGCTGTATCTGCATTATTGATCAGAGGAAATGTGACCTCAAAAATGTCAACATGGAAAACCAGTTACTTGCAGAAAACTATGTCATACTATGTCATAACAAATAATCATTTAAACCACTACATTATCATGCATGTCTCCAGTGGTTTCATAAGAGAGTCACCTGGAGGTTTGAATTTTTCCTTGTAATGTTCAGTAACAAAAGAAGATTCTACAGCCATAAAAATGATGGGAACTGGAGAGTAGCATCTTCTCCATTGTATTTCCCACATCAAACAGGACCAACCCCAGCATCATGGCATGGTGGGCACAGGTTACAACTTTTGCTTACCTTTAGTATTTGTGTAGGGAATGTTTTTCCAGAAAATTGTTCAATTCCTTCTACTATCATTCCTGCAACAGAAAGGCAATATGTTGTTCTAGCAGGATGATATCCACTCACTTTACGTTCCTGCTACTCAACATGCTCTGCAAGATGTTTGGTAAATTTCCTAGTTGACATTATTGCCAGGTATGACTCTCAATGAACATGTATGTGACATTGATAGGAAGACATCTGACTCATTCAATTAGCCCATCTACAATTCTTGCTGTTTGAATCAAAAACTGCAAGTGGTGTGGAATAATGCATCACAGGATAGTATGCAAATGTACAGGCTGGTGTTAATGCCTAAAGAGGATTGGTCATTTAAGTGTCATATGTTATACACACTTGAGTAATCATGTCGCTTTTGATTTATGACTGACTATGCAGGTTTTCCCACAACAGGTTCTAAGAAGGATATATAGTGTATTAGTATGAGATCTGAACACTGTTGATATACCCCTTATTTTGGAATCCCTGTACATAGCGATCTGTATATGTGATAATTTACTCTAATCCATTTATACCTCCTGTATGTTTAATTGTAAATTGAAACATTCAGAGATTTGTAATTTTATTTTTAATTAGCACATGCATACACAGACACACATGTGTGTGCATATATATATATATATATATATATATATATATATATAGGAGCTACTGAAAC
The DNA here is from genome assembly GCA_903632075.3 of Acanthosepion pharaonis. Classification (NCBI taxonomy): domain Eukaryota; kingdom Metazoa; phylum Mollusca; class Cephalopoda; order Sepiida; family Sepiidae; genus Acanthosepion; species Acanthosepion pharaonis. The sequence continues at coordinate 2,715,546 of CAHIKZ030003076.1, forward strand.
ATTTAAAAAAATTGACAATCATAAAATTTCATTCAAATTAAATAGATATCTAAATATATATGGACTCAAAAAGAAAAAATATACCCACAAAAATCAAATGAAAAATAATAAAAAAAAAATACCTTCAAATAATATTAAAAAAAGAACATATAAATTATGCCAAGAAGAAAAATTATATATAATAATTTTTAACAGTCAAATCAAAAAAAAAATAACTGAATTAATGGGTAAATGTAGACATTTTTTCAAATATCTATTTTGTAACTTGAATACCAACATAACATAATTTTCATAAATTTTAACAAATATTTAATTATATATAGATGTTGGAATCATATATATATATATGTGTGTGTGTGTGTGTGTATGTATATGATTGTGGTACATATAAATATAAGAATCATATAACTAAAATTAAATTTAAATAATACAAAATAACATTAATTTATATTTGAAATATAATATACAAGGGTATTTATTTATATATATATATATATATATATATATATATATATATATATATATATAAAACAACAATGAAAATGTAATAATCATAATAATTATGAAAATACAAAAAATATATAATATTTAAAAAATACACAATGAAAAAACAATTATATTGGAAATGATGCATTTGTGGGGGTGTGAACATGCATGCATCTGTTGCATATTAGAAGTATACTCTTGAATGGATTAGTGCTCATGTAAATGTCAGCATGCATGCATCACTAACAGAGTCAAAGAAAAAATGCAAATATAAAAAAACAGACATTTAAAAAACATTACAAAAACTGCATAGTCAGAAGAAAAATATTAAAAAACAGATATTAATTTACAGTAAATAAATTTTTCAATTAAAAAAAATTATATATATATATATATATATATATATATGCTTGCACCATGAGGCAAGGTTATAAATGGAGAGGCTCAGATAATGGAGAACCAATTATAATATGAAGAAACAAAATGACATAAAATCTGTATACTTGTTCAATTTAGAAACTCCCACCCACAAAAAAGTTATTTTATAAAACGATCCTCAACCTTGAAATCTGGCTTATCTATAATGATGGCAGCCTTGAATGGGTCTTTGGTACAGAGGAGCTACTGGTTGCTCTCCCTCTTGATGATACTCCAGACATAGTATTACAGGGGATTCTAACCAGGAGAGCTAAGGGGTCACATTTTTACTGAGGATTTGACAAAGTTCATTAAAAGTCTTGTACAACTTTTATTGACTTATGTGGATAATGATGGATAAAGAAGAGTCCTGTTAGAATACATATGGCCACTCACCAGATCCTGGCTTTTATCACTGCAGCCAAAACCTCAGTGTAGATGGTGGCATTGACAGGTGAATATGGTGGATAAGTAAAAGCTTTCCAGTGATGTTAGTATAATATTTACCTTGTTAACAAACAAAAAATGCATCTAGCTTTACTCTAATGAAATATGTTATGCTGTATCTCTTAACTCATTCCAAGCATATTTTATTGACTGCTCCCTTCAACTGGTCTAATTTCAATTAAACTTGTTTAAATCAATTGTTGTAAGTTATATTTTTATTACCCAACATGATTTTCTAAAAAACATAAGAGAACCCTTAAATATTGTCCAAGTTTGTTTTTCACACATTAAAGCAACATAATTTTCTTTATTTTTTCTTTTTAATCATTTCATTCCAAATGCCACTAGTATGCAAGGGGTTACAGTGAGTGAAAATGAGAAAAAATACTGAGTATAGGGAGGATTGAGGCAAAGACAAAAGATGAATGGGATTCAAGAAGACAGAAGATGACAGAAGACATTGCATTTAAATTTTTGAAGATTGTTGTATTCAGGGAAGCAAGTAAACAGAAGGGAGTTCTACAGACAGGAAGTGCAAGAAAAGAAATTGTTGCATTTAGCTATTTCAACAGTAAATGAGTGGGACCTAGATGCCAATCTAGTAGCATACGTAAATTCATACAGTCGAGGCATTAAGGAAAAAAGCTTGTCAGAGCAATTGCCAGGAAATATTTGTAGAAAAGACAGAGAGAAGCCACATCACATAGGTGAGAAAGTGACTGAAGATCAATCACATTACAGATCCTGCTTTGGATTTTGTCAAGATCCCCAAGTTGAATGGCAACAATGCCAGACCAGATATTGCAGCAGTATTTAATGGCTGAATAGTAGATTTGTAAATATGCAAGATTGAATAAAGATGTTACATTTGATTTCCAATGTTTTATTTGAATATTTTCAGCAAACAGCTTATCCCCTGCATTATATAACATTGATTATTTCCAACCAATGTTTCAATTTGATTCAATCAACCTCAATAATTTAGGAGCATAATTTAGAAAGAAAATCAACATTTTCATATGTTTGATCAGAGTACTTTCTCTGTAAATTGCACAATTTCATTTTTTAACTTGAGTTAAAATTTTAAAACAATACTGAAAATTTCCTGTATGCTTAATTAAAAAAAAACTATGTGTATGTCCATGCAAAGCTGAAATATATATATACATGCATGGCAATTGTGTATTTAGGCAGAAATCCCTGTTTTATATAAGTTTCATTAAAGACAACTGACAACCTTTTTAACCTTTTTATTTAATGTTGAGATGTTGAGTGTTTCCGCATGCGTGTATTGAAATAAGGACAAACACATATGTAAGGAAAAATACTGGTATATCTGAAGAGGTATTTACAACAGAGAGATTAGTAGTCAAATGAACGCAGGTTAGTCAGTAACAATCAGAAAGAGTATAAAGTCCAACTGTATCTTCCAGTAGGGAGACAGAAGTGTGATGGTCACCTGATCTCTCCAGAACTCTATAGAACTGTCCTATTAGATCAGTCCATTCTGATGAGAAGGTGGGTGCGCCCCAACATTTAATTTTTCTTGTGTTTGTACAAGTGTTTTCTTTTCTGGACACAAAGTGTATAAAAACTGTCTAAAATTTCTGTATACCTGAGCATTTTTAGCTATTCTTTTACCCACTATCAAGGAAATTTTTTTATTTTTTAATGAATGTGTGGGTTTTTTATGTATGTATCTGAAGTTATAGGAATGTTTTTATTTTCTCTTATTTTTAATCTTTTTTTGCATGTGGATGAGGCTATTATACCTATATTTTCTACTAGGATGTTGCAAATGGAGTTTTGTAGGTTTCCATATGAGTCCTAATTCAGCTATGGATAGGTAGGTTTAACATGAGTCATCTTGATAGGCATGTAGAGGTATAACAATATAATTATTTATAAGTTTGGTTTGATCAGGGACACAGTTTCTTAAGGGGCATTTGAACTTGCAAATAATATTGGTTCTCTGTAATTTTGATATTGTAGGTGTGTTGCTATTGTTGACAATAAGGTTAGCTGTTTTAAATTTTTTGTAGTAGATAACTTAATTTTCTTATTCTGGTCAACTGGAGTTGTGTAAAAAATTAGAAATAAAAAATTAAATAAAAAGTTTAATCTCAGTACCTTGCCAGTCATTTTTAACAGAACACACATACACAAACACATATATATAGTGATTTACTAAGCATAGCTTAAATATGGCACAAGAGTAAAAGTAATGGTGCACCAAGTGAGAAATGAACTCACTACTCAGTTATAACTGATCTAATAAGAAAAACTTGCTAATCATTGAACCATATCAAAGTGTCCAAGCATGCACACACACACACACATATATACATATATATATATATATATATATATATATATATATATGAAATGGATTAAGTCCAACAATTATTTAATATATTCTCTGTTTATATCTATAAAATAATGTATAAACAGAATATATATATATATATATATATATATATATATATATATATATTTCTGATTTATTCACTTATACCTAAATGTACACAAATTCATGATTAAATATCTATTGAAGTTTTAGAGTACTTGTGCATACATGTTGTTATATATATTCACATAGATTGCAATTTATGCAAATGAAATTTTTCAAATATACATACTTACAGGTACATTATATAACTATGTCTCTAGTAAGGAATTAAATAATTGCAAGTTGTGTCTTCCATACAGATTCATCAGTGTATGTGCAAGTTGTACTGGGTACTTAACCAGAAGTGTAAGAACAAAGAAGAGGATGCCCCAGTGGACTTGCAGTGAGAAAAGGGATTTAGCAACTAAAGATCAGGTACATTGTTAATTGTCTAAACTTATGCCTGGAAGTTGCTAGTGGTAAGAACAAGGCAAAAGTTGATTGTTGACAGAGATCCAGGTCTAGATGACAGGAATTGAAGACAATAGCAGAGCTGTATGACCTTCTGATGGACGTCATCATGACAGCAGAACAATGACATAGATTCAGGGCAAAACAACTTAGAGTAGCACAAGGGTAGTACAGGGTTCATACATGACACTAGATAAAGAGAAACAGCATGGTGCATGATAGAGCAATTGTAAAACTACTTTCATTTCAGGAAGTGGAGAGAAATATGATAAGAAAGAACTTATTGTAGCAATTGAAAAAAAATTTTCAGTGCTTTCTAACTTGTATTCAAAACCTTTTCGGTGGGTGGGGGCACATGCAAAAGATGAAGTGTCAGTTTTATAATTTATATGTATTTTTATTATTATTATTATTATTATTATTATTATTATTATTATTATTTCAAAGTAAAATTACTTTGAATTTTTAAATTCAAATTGTTTTTTTTCATCTTTTTCATCATTCATTTTGAATTTTATGGGGAAAATGCAATGCAAATCAAATCCTGGACCTTCAAAGGAATTTTTTCTTTCTTTTTTCAGATTAAAATATATTAAATGCTTCTGTGCATGTACTTATAATTATTTCTTTATATAAATCAATACCCTTCTTTTTATATATTGCTAATTTATCTTGTTTGTTAGCATCTGCCTTACCACTTATTGTGCATTCACTACTTTAATCTTATATCCCTATCTCTTTCTTATTTTTCCATTTCATACTGCAAATGATTTTAAAATAATATAAATTCTACCAAAGTGAAAATACATTGATAGAAAAGTTTAAATTAAGCAATCTATTGAGGCCATCCATTCATTCTACTAAGTTAAACAAGCTGCTCTATAAATTTGAGTTTTAGTCAAACTATTTCTTCTAAGCAGCTGAGAACCACTCATTTTTATTTTCTCTGAATAAAACATATCAACAAATATCTATAAATATTTTACAATATTTTCTTCAAGCTCCCTAGCAATATAGCATTTATTTATACAAATTTTTTAAGTTGCTAATAAAGGTTTACCAATTCAGACACATATCTTATTTCTAATACATGACAAAAGTATATACATTTCAAAATTTTCAGATACCAGGAACATAAATGATTTAAAAGAATGCTTTAAAACTGTTTCAGCAATGTATCTCATTATTTCCATTTTAAACTAAAATCTTATACATCCCGATACACTGAAATAAAAATTAATTTTAATTTTTTTTTAATCAAGTCATGTCAAGCAAGGCGATAAGGCCACTAAGACACAATGGGTTACTGGGAGTGAAAGAGAATGAAAAGACTTTAGATGGAACTGGAAACCCAATCTTAAACCAGAAACAAGGGATAAACCTCTACTCCTGTTAAAAATCCAGGGAGGAGTGTGAACCTGGGGATAGGTGAACCTATCTTCTATTGAGCAGAAACAAAAATAAGTAAATAAAATTTCAGAGTTTAGGCTAAATATAGAGAGGAATTAGACTTTAGAAAGAACTGGAAACCCAATCCTAAACAGAAAACAAGGAATAAACCTCTACTCTCATTCAAAAGATTGGAGAGGAGTATGAACCAGGCAATGGGAAAAACTATCTACTAAAATAATAATCTATTTCATCTGCAAGACATTTTATCCTTGTATCCCTGAACTAAATGTGCAGCTTGTGTCATGTTTAGTGACTCAGAATGAGAAATTCATGAACCAATTTTTTTTTTTTTTTTTACACTAATTTTCACCCGATACAATGCCCAGGAGCCACTCAGGATAGAAGGTTACTGTGTGATGTTGTATGAGCATAAAAAAGTAAAAAGTACAGTTCATAAGGTCATTTATGTAAGATAACAATTAACCCTAAATTTGAAGAAGCCAAGATTGTAGTGATTGAGAAAACATCCTGCTGGGTCTGTTCCACAAAGCTGCAGTTCTTGGGAAGAAGCTGTCTGAGTGGAACTTACTTCTTATTAATGGAATACAAAGTCAGTGAGGACAATTTATTCATGTGTACATGGCATGGCAAATCACAGTTGCAAAGGTCAGGACTAGTAGAACCAAGGAATGTATCCACAGAAATAGTGACAGAGTAGCAAGAGGCTTGCAATGTTTCATCTGTGGGAAAGGTGTTATCGGAAAAAAAAATTATCACCCATAAGGTCACATAGACACTTTTAAACTATCAAGACTGGCAAGTGAGGACTGGACAGCTCCAGCTCACATATGGCAGCAATAATCCATTTTTGGTCTGACCTGGCTTTTGTAAAGACAGAGTATTGCAGGGTGGGGGAGTCAGATACTTACTAAAGTGCTACAATAAACCAACCATTTCTCTAGCATCTTTAGCAATAGATTGTATATATGAGTTCCACTTGTGGTCTGGGGTGAGCTTGAATCACAATAGATATTCAAGGCAAGGTGCCTCCTTGAGATAATATTCATCTATCATGATAGATGAAAGTTCAGAGTCTGAATTCTAACTGAATACATTGCACTTACTTTCACACAAATAACCTTGGTATAAGGTATGATTTCATCTCTTCTCCCCATTAGCTATGGGTTAAACAGCAGAGTAGACTAGGCTCTATACTCATGGTTACCAACTAGCCTAAGATAAGCTATATTAAGAGGGTTAAATATGAGTACAAATACTATGTAAACCTAAAAACAATAGATGATCCTACTGGGCAGAGTCAGTGCCTACTACTCCCAAACTCCAGATCAGGGGGGGGCAGTCTTGATTTGGATCCCCAGGCAATGCTTTGTGACCCTTGCTATCTTATCAACATTTGCTTTTTATAGCTACATTTATATATATATTACAAACTAAGCACAACTGACAAAGGATGAAAAATATTTTCAGATTTGGACATCATCCTGGGGTCTTTTTCTTTTGTCCATTTCCATAAATTTATTTTGCTCATGCTACATCTTGAAAAAAATTGCTATATAAAATTCAATATGTTTTAACTATAATGTTGAATGTGTTAAAATTATTAAAAACTGCCAGCAAACATTGTTGATTTATTTAAGATGGAATTATCTATTATGACATGTCTAATTTGTATGCATTGTATTTATTTTCAATTTTTCTAGTTGAATTGTTCACCTATATTACATATGATCCATTATTGTACATCATTAGGTGAAAATAAATTTGTATTTTATATGAATATTACCTTATGAAAATTGTGATGTAGTAGGGACCACTGTAGATTCAGAGAAGCCATGGGATCCTTCCATCAGCCCTATTACTGGAAAGTGTTATTCAGAATGTTGTTGATACCAATAAAAAGGAAGGAAGGATATAATCAGAAACACACTAATGTCAAATCAATCCACTACTCTGTTATTGATATTTGTTAATAACATTTTTTTGACAGAGAAAAAAAAATATTATATACTTTAAATATGGACAGTTGTATATAGATTAATTAAAGCAAGTAGAATAATAAATTTTAGTGAATATGTCTGCTATATTTAAAATAGCTGTCATGTTGAAGAGAGTGCATGTGTGTAATATAAAACAAAGAGAGTGTATGTGTGTGTAACATTAAACAAAGAGAGTGTATGTGTGTGTGTAATATAAAACAAAAGGACAAAACAGCAAATAATCATCAACTAAGCATAGCCCATACATCTACTGTCCATTTTCATCAACAAAATACCAAATGCCATTTGATATTTAAAGGAAGGTATAAAGGAAATTTAATATTCACAGGACCTACTGAGGGAAGGAGGGGTAGAGGTTAATTTAACTAATGAATGGCAGAGTAGGTACAAGGAGGGATGGTAAAAAGTCAAATGTTGATGAGAGATACATCTCAATGATGATTGCACTAGATACTTCAAAAGTCTTTGTTTTCTATTGGTGAGATGTAAGTTCTACGCGAGCAGCTTCTTCTCATGAACAGCTGCTCTGTGGAACTGACTCCCAAGAGGATGCTTCCCCAATCACTACAATCTTAACCTATTCAAATCTATGGTTAACCCATTATCTTTCCCACATATCTGCATAAACTGTGCCTTTACTCTGTAACCACACTACCTTGAGTGACTTCCAGGCCTTGTACAGGGTAAATATCATTGTGTAAAAAAAGAAAGAACTACATGGGAGAGAAAGTTGTGGAGGGCCATGACCTGAAGCAATGTGGCACATAAATGATGATTAAGGAAATGAATGAACAATCAGCTTACTTCCAAAAAATGAATTTCATTCAAAGCACATAGTGTATTTGTGCAGACAAAAGTAAATATTATTCACTGAGGAACTTTAAATGGAATATCTTTCATTAAATAGTAATGAGCATGTAACAGGAGTGAGCTAGGGAAGAAAGTTTTATTTGCGCATTTGAATTTCTATCATTATGGGCATTATTATATCCATGATATAACACCATACTTCACAGATGAAATAGAATAATATATCATACATATCTACACAGTGAAGCAGAGTGTAAGGAGAAATAAAAAGGAATTGTCTTACATATAATAGGAGATACTTCAGTCTGGAGGAGCCACATTTAGGACTCCAGATTCAAATGAGCTAGATTCATCTATGTCCCAAACAAGGACATATTCCATGAACAGGAAATAGGTTTTCCCAAATTGAGGACTGCAATCTGGAGTTTCTTTCTTTAACTGGGAATGATATATTCCCAGATAGAAATGGCAAAATGGACTTGTAAGCTGCTGGGGAGGCAGATTTAGCCTCTGCCTAGGCCATGGGGTGCCTGGGCTAAAGAAAGCAACCTCTCAGTTTTGCTACTGTAAACTGACTGAAATTGACTGTCACTCTTATGATTGTATGGAGTGATGACCATCACATGACTCATGTGACCTGTCTCCACCAAAGGGAGATAAACAGCTTCTTTATCCCTACAAGCAAATTTAAATTTAACCATTTCAGAAACCTGAACCACTACTGTCCCCAACAGGAAAATTGTTAAAACAAGTGACTGTCAGGCATATTTATCAGCTGCACAAAGAACATTTTTTAATACAGAGGAAATACTGAAATATATCCACAGTTAATTTTTACTATCACTTTACAAAACATATACTTAATAAATTAAACTATATGTCATGGGTGATGCCTGGCAGCATATCATCATTCTTCTGACAATCTTGTTATGATCACAGTAAATATATCTACAGAAAACCAGTCAAATATTACATAACACAACTGGTTAGAAAATCTTGATTTCTCATATTCCATGCAACAAATTCAATAAAAACATACATATATTCCAAAGGAATGCAGTGATTTTAATCATGTAATTCATATTACCATCATAGGAGATTGTAAATCCAAATGAACTGTCAAGATTTAAAACTGATCAAAAAACTGTCATTTCACTTACCTTGTACATATACACCTTTTTCAGGATGTTCTTTTAAGCACAAGGTGGCTTTGTTGTCTTTGCCCAATAAATCTCGTATTTCCTCATTATAGATTTCCAAGTAAGATGCTCGAATAAGGAACTTTGTGTTCTCAGTGACTGATACAGTTTCAAAAATGTGATCAAAGGCTCTAAAAATGAACAAAAAATTTCATGTATTACTTAATGGTATAATTTAACACTGGAAGAAATTCAAATAAACAATACTAAAACAAATATTTCTTTAATCTATATTAAATTACTGGTTTAAATTGAAACATAAGCAGTGTCCTAAGCCTCAAAGTATTCTCTAGTTACTTCTGTCCATTGACATAAATAACACAAAGAGGATGTTGAACATTTATTAATGAATTTTAAAAAATGTTTTCCAGATGAACTTCAGTAGAAAATCAATTTACATGAACCATATGTTTTCAAGAAAATTGTCTAATTTGTTTTTATAAGTATGCACACAATGGACCTGCATGCATTCTTATATATATATATATATAAAGTGGAAGTAAAGTCAACACAAAGTGGCAACAGTCTGTTTTATGCTTGAATGCGACTACCAGACCTGAAAATTGTGTTCAAGACTGAAACAGACTGTCACTGCATAGTGTTCATTTTTTTTTTTATATATATATATATATATATATCTATATTATTTTATATTTACATATATATATATATATATATATATATATATATATATATATATATATATATATATATATATATATATATATATATATATATATATATATATATATATATATATATATATACATATATATATATATATATATATATATATATATATATATATATATATATATATATATATATATATATATATATATATATATATATATATATATATATATATATATATATATATATATATATATATATATATATATATATATATATATATATATATATATATATATATATATATATATATATATATATATATATATATATATATATACTGACATGTCAAAAGTCAAGGGATAAGTGCCTAGTATCATGAAGGATCCCCTCTAGTCCACTCACTGTGACATCAATTGTACAAGTGGTCAGAGGACCACTAGAGAGATGTTTAGCCATGCCATCTTGATAGGCATCCACAGTTTTCTGATATTTGTAGGTGCTGAATTTTGCATACTAATAGATGTCTCTACCACATTCCATGAATACTCAATAGGGCTAATTTCAGGTGAACATTGTAGACACACCATTCATTAGAAATCTCTAGTATACTTCTCAAAATAATTCTAACCAACTTGAGCCTAATGACACAGTGTTGAAATTGCCCATCATTGCTAAGTTACCTGAAGTCTAGGCATGGATGCAAATAGTCACAGAGCAGTGCAACATTTACAGTCACTGTAGAGCAGCAAACCTCACCGCACTGTGTGAACATATCTTGCACCATTATTGAATTACCAGCTGACTGCACAGTACCTTGTTGACAAGTGGGGTCTCCATTACACTCAGCGTTCAATTAACAATGTCACAGACTCAGATGAGGTATTTTCTCTGGTGTCAAAGTGTTACAAAGGGCACTCTGGTCGAACTTCTGCTCCTATATTCCATCAAAGTTAAAGATTTCTGAGCTGAACTGCTGGATATGCATCTGGTGTACTCTGAATTGAATGTGGATGTGATTTGATCCAGCGTTACTTAAATGCTTCTGCAGACATTTCTAGTCAGATGCTTCTGGACAAAATCATTAAAAGGCACATGGATGGCCACTATACTGCCTATGGTGTGCAGTAATGACTTCCATCAGGTATTCCCAGTATTCCTGTGACATCACAGATTGAGTTATGTCAAATGTCCCCCTAATTTCAGAATTGTAATTTCCTGTCCAGCCCACTGCCCTATTGAAATTGCAATAATTCATGTCACCTTGCCATGAGCAGCCAACACAGTGTTTACAATGTCTCACTAGACATCAGAACACAACCAATATGGATTTAACCATTTCTATGATGTCAAGGTATGACATGGTGCCACCTATCATTATCTTTACATACTGCTATCTGATGGTTTTCATCATGTCATTGTATAAAGTGAAGTGCCAAAAAATGAGATGAAATGGATTCATCCTAATGCTATATATGGAATATGATAGGTACAGAGGTAGCGTAACATTTGAATCAATAGCATTTCAACAAAATTTAACACTGTTTGATTGGGGAATGTTTATTGGGGCCCAAAAGTTGCCACTATCTCCAAAATGGCAAATGCTCAAGGTCAGTCTTGGGCAACTGTCGCAAGAGTATATCAGCAATAAGTGAATACTGGACAGAAATCAACAGCATAGAAAAACCCACAGAAAATGCAAGAATATTTTTATGCAATTGACAAGAGGAGAAAATCAAGAGCACTTTGTATGACTAAAAAAAAAAATCACTCCTAGATATTTGTTTGTCAGTCATGAAATAGAAAGGATGAATAAAAAAATATGCTAAAATTATATCTATTATTTTATCAACATGAATTCCACTTTCCAGTGCTTTCTCTAAAATTAAGAACATTGATTACATTTTCAACAAGGCCCAATTTCTTACAATATTCCATTTAAAAATTGACCTAACAAAATAATTCAGTCTCAAAATTATTACAAAAAATACAAAGATTTCATTTCTAGTACTTTTAATGTAAATACAGAAATATTCAAATATAAAATGCACTTTTCCATTATATCCCATAAGGTTTGCATATAAAAGAGTATAAAATTGTTGTTCTCATTAAAAGCTCTCTTTCTGGTTAAAAATTTCCATAATCAACAACAGTGTGGCTGTAAGGTGTAGCATATTTCTAGTTGTTTTCCTATCTTTGTTGACTTCAAAATTTTAGTTTGCTGCTTTTTGCTCAGGAAATGAATTTTTATTTTAAATTTATGCTCAATCAAAACATTTCTGACTTGAGGAGCCTCCTCAACCAATATCTATCCTACATGTCCTCATAATCTGCATTTCTTACTGTATCTTCTTACAACAACTTTTCAATAACCCTCCACTTTGAGTGACTCTTGAGCCCTGTATTGAGTGAATAATAATATTAAAAAAGGAAGCATTACAATAAGGAAATTATTAACTTAAACACTCTGGAATTCTTTAATCTGATTTTTTTAATTCACTTGCTTATCTTACTCACTTAACTGCTAGCAGCAACTGATTGACAGCTTTGTATTATTTCTATTGGCTAAGTCTTCTAGTATTATTTATCAGACCACTAAGTCATCATAATGCAAAGATTGTCTATTTTAATATTCAGATGTCTGGTAATTTAAAGTAGCTAAGCAAAGTATAAAGAGAGAAGAAAATTCTCTTAAAACAAGGAAAAGAGTGCTGAACTGCTATAGAATATTTAATCTCCTATATGAAGGATGCTTATACTTAACATCAGGAAGAGCGAGTTGAAATTCTAGGTCACATAATGAGAAAAGTGGGCTTGGAGAATTTTGACAGACAGAAGGCAAGTGGTAAAGATTGAGAGATAACAAAAAGACAAAATTTATTAAGAGCTATAAAGAACAGGAAATTATGGAAAGCCATGATCACCAATGCCCTGAAGGGACAAGGTACATAAAAGAACAATAATATGGTAATGAATGTTGAATCATCTCTTCATAGATGAAGAGGAAACTAGAAATGACAGATATATGGTTCTAAAAATGAATGCTGAGAATATCATGGATAGAGTAACGAGAAAGTTTCAAGAAGAGTAACAAGAAAAATCTGACAATCAGAAAAAGACAGCTGAAATTTCTGGGAGACATAATGAGGAAAGATGTTTTGGAGATTTTAACACTAACAGAATATAGTGAAGGCAAGAGAAACAGTGGGTAGCCTACTTAATGAGTTTGAGTGACTGGATAGTAGAACAAGGACAAATTACTTTTAGTAACTTTTGGCTCTTTAAGACAAAAGTTACTTAGAATAATAAAAGAAAAAAGTTGTGGAGAGCTGGGAAGAGTCTTGATTGCCTGCCAACTAAAGATATTGTATATAAAAGAAAAAAAGAATTATTTGTTTAATCTTTGTGCTAATTTATATTTTGGTCATTTTACATTTAATATTTTTTCTTCTACTAAAGTGTGTTGAACCAGTTTAACTGACTGCATTAATAGTAATAATAATGGTAATATTAGCTGTTTCCCTACAAGGAAACATTTGGCATTCATTGAATGAGTAGCCAGTATTGCTTTTGGTTAAAATTTATAAAATCTTTCTCTTAAAACAATTTTTTAGGAAAACAGGTTTCTCAAGTTCAGTAGCTGTTATCACTCTTTTCAGTATTGATGGGGTTTTCCTTCTTAATCTTTTATTTGAAGTGGTGTGGAATGCTAACATCTTGATTATGTCATTATTTTCTCTTCGAGTTACATGTGATATCCATTTTAGTTGTTACTGCTATTGGCATTCCTCAAGTGACATGGCTTCTGTTATTTGGTACAGTTCTTTATTTTTGTAACTCTGTAGCATTCATCCACAAGGCTGACCTTTGCCAAGACTTTCAGGCTTTACTTGCACAAAGCCTTTTTTCACTATTGATCTTGGGAAGTGGTTGTATACAAATGACATAAATATTTCTGGATGAGTGTAGTGCCATGTATGACATTTATATGAAAGCCTCGATTGAAAGTATGAAGAGGTGTTGAAAAATTATCAGGTCAACCCACTTCCTAAAATCTGACTGAACTTGAAATTTTAGTGGGAAAAGGTTTCTTTGTTGGGTTGAAAAAATTTTCAGCACACCCTGATACAAATTTGGCAAAATTTATGAAAAGTTGTATACCAATATTTAATGTTTATCCATACAGTAACTGGTATGTATCCACAATTACTAGTTCCTTACCAAAAACAAGATTTGTAACATTGTTTCGATTTAAAAACTTATATCTTGTTTACATTATTCACATATTTTTATAAGAGTTTAAATTTTACAAGGTGATTGAAAACAAGAGAATGTTATGAGTGAATTTATTATGCCTTCTAATCTAAGCATATGTCAGTAAAGAATCAGTGGTGACAGTTTTTTGAATGAGTGATTCATCAGGACTTCTATATGACACATCCTTTCAAGGTGTGTGTGATCATGGCTCTCCAAAGCTTCCTATCCTTTGTGGCCCTCATCAGTTTTTCTCCCTTTGCTAAGGGTCCCACCACCTTTTCTGCCATCCATTTGCACAAGTTCATCAGGTAGGTGGCTCACTGCCTTCTCCTATCTCTTTTGCTCTAAATATGCCCTGTAAGAGTTAGGTTTTTCAAGCTCTAACTTCCTTATGTGCCCAAGGAATGTCAGCTTTCTCTTCCTGATTCTAAGTGTTCTTTTGGTTACCATTTACTTTAAGACTTCTATATTGCTTACTTGCTCTATCCATTGAATTCTCAATATCTTTCTGCAAAACCACATTTCTGCCACCTCCAGTTTTCTTTGTCTGTGCTACTTTGTTTCTAACTTTGCAGCACTTTTCTTAGCTTTTGGAATACATCTTTCAGTATTTCATTCCTGCATTTGTAATTCAGTTTCATATTTTCTGTTATACTCCACTTCAAATTAAATCTCTTTCTGATTTACTCTACATGTCAGCCACATGTGAATGCTAAGAAGGCAAAACTAAAGAATAAAAAAATTGTCCTCTACACAGGAGCTCTGATCATCATATCAGGCCCACAAAACAAAACCCCTCAAAAAAATATAAACACAAGTCAATCACAAATGTTACTGTCAAAGTAAAAAAAAGATGAGTCTAGGAGCCACCACATTTGCTTTAAGAAGGCCACTCATAAACAACAGCCAGCAAGTTCTCAGCATCACCACCTGGGACCTTGCTCAACCAACCTGACAAACAGAATCATGGGAAATAGCCCAGCTGCCAATGCCTGGCAAACTCTCAATGTCACCACCCATGAACTTGGTCAACTGACCCAACAAATGCATCAACTCCAGGCCTTACCAACTCTACTCACTCCCAAATCACTTTCCTTGCCCACATAGAGATATTCCACTTACATCCTCTGTATCAGTAATAAAAAGAATTTTATATTAACAATTGTTGTCATATTTTCTTTTCACCTCATTAAGTCTACACAAACAAATGCATACATCTTTTGGTGTAAGAAAAACAGTGCTCAATGCTAAATAACAGAGCTATTAAGTATATATTAGTAAAAATACATAATACACTATGCCAACAGTTTCATGCCAGGTACTGATCTTTGTTTACAGTTTGATTAATATCTTTGGGTCTTGCGAGTCCGTGATGTTGTTTGGATGAATTATTACTTCTGTTAAATATTTAATTGCACTATAATCTAATTTTGAATTTAAATTTAGGTTCAAACCTACATTTAAAGTTGAAATAAAAAATTTAAAAATTTTAATGTTCATTTAAAGAAGATGTTTACAGATGCTGTTGTAAACATATGTTTGAAAGTCATACTGTTGGCATAGTGTATTATATATTTATATATATATATATATATATATATCTCAAAAACAATATTGGTAAAAATTGTATGATAAAGTGGAAACAGTTTTCTTATGACATGTTTTGTCCTTTAGGACTTCATCAGACTAAATTTGTTATGTTGGTGCAAATCCACATATGCACAAACATGATGTAGGGAATTTTAAATTTAAAATATTTTTTTTTATCTAGCTGATTTCATTTAAATTATTTTTCTTTCTTTTTTTTCCAACACTTTTGTTAGTAGATATCCCACACTGTGATACTAGAAGTTCTGACAGGGATGGTGAAATGTTTTAAGAGCCCAAATATAAATTTACTGTGGATGATCTTGTGATCAAGACACTCTCTAGAATTTTTTGTCAGTGAATTGTTTTCTTCTTTGATCAGAGTAGTATTTTTTATGTCAAAAATTGTGGTAAATCTCAGTAGAATGGTCAACTGACTCATTTGATGTATTGTTCTGTAAAATGTCTCTTTTGTGTTCATATAATCTTTTATTTATATTCCTTGAGGTTTCTCCTATGTACTTTTGTGACAATTATTACTAGCGATCAAGTAAATTCCTCCTTCATGTTTTAGCTCATCGTTTTGTTTAGCATTGACTAAGTCTTTAATGTTTTATATATATTTTAAAATATTTACACATACAAGAAGGGGTATTGTGTGTGTGTGTGTGTGTGTGTGTATATATATATATATATATAGTCAACAACAAAATTATTTGTACACCCATCAATTTTGAATATTTTTATCCATTTCTCAGAATCTAATGCCAATATTATGCCAAGATTTTACATGTTAATAAGCACAAAAAAAAAGGAATATAAAACCAGTGGCATAGCTAGAGTAAACGTCACCTGGGGCGGTTCGCTCAAATGTCACCCCAATGACCCCAATTCACCCTATTACTGTTTATATGTATGATCCAAGACAAAATCCAATACCACAAAATAATCAGTTCAAATCAAAAGATTTTTAAAATGCAACTGTTCACTTTCAGAACAACTAAATACAAAACACGGCAATACACAAAAGAATGACATTCAATACTATGGTCTAAGAATGAATGTTTTCTTGTTTTCATTGTGGTAAACTGGTCAATGACATCATCAAAATCTGTTTGTCTTGTAAGATCGTTTTCAATGGACAGCACAGCCAGATCCGACAGTCTCGACTGGCTCATGGTTGACGTAATTTTCTGTTGCTAATTTTCCGGTGTCCAATTTTCCGTTGCATCATTTTCTGGGTACCATTTAATTATCAATGATGTTTGAAAGTATTTTTCTTGACAAAAATGTTCTATTTAATTTTTAAGTATTTTTCAGAACATTGTAAATCAACTGCATTCTTTTAAAGGTTACCTAGAGAATTTATGCAAAGTTTATTTTTTTGTTTTTCTTTATACAAGTAAAATAAATTTACATCGTATTTTGATGTTATTATGATTTTAGTTTTAGTGATAATTTAAAAACAATAAATATTTATCATTAGTACCAATAATGGAAAATTAAGTTAAAAATTTAAAAGAATCGTTTTTGGAATCGGAAAATAGGCACAAATTTTTCCAATTCCGATACCTCAAAAAGTTCCAATTTTTCCGATTCGATTCAGATTCTGATTAATCGTCTCTACACTAGTAGATATATTCAAAAGTATATCACTCACTCAATGGAAAATTGTATCTCAGTGAATTGATACACAGGCAAGACTGAAATTGTTGCACTTTTGGCTTTGTTATTATTAATGATGCAGAGTTAAAACACCATATCATCCGATAAAATGTTACACCAATGTCTCTTGTTAGTAACCAAGATTGTAGCAACTGAAACACATGAAAGCTGAAAACATTGCTATTTTTCCTACTTAAAAATTTCCTAACAATTTATTAGAAAATTTCTGAGGGGGGACAATACTGGGGGGTCATATGCCCGCCTGAGAAACCCTGTGTCTCCCCCACTGTTTTCAGACTATTTTTGGCACCTTAGCCTGGTTGAAAAATTTTGTTGGGGGTGACATTGTGTCACCCTCTCCTGTGCTGGCACCCGGGATGGAAGTTAATAATTCTCAGTAACATTAAGCTCCTTTATCTTCTCCATTATGTTGTTAATGTATGAATAATAATGATAACACTATGCTGAAATTATCGCAAATATTCTATTGAATATATAGTCTAGAAGGCTTCACAGATAAAATAATTATTTAAATTACTAAATACTTACATAAATCAATCAATTTAAAACAATATTCGCTAATGTACAAATAATTTTGTCTTTTCCTATTTTGCATAATTCACCTGTGAATTTTGTTGTATTTAACCTATTGTTCTGAAAATCGAGTTTTATATTCCTTTTTTTTTTGTGCTTATTAACATAAAACACCTGGCATCATATGCACATCAGATTCTGAGAAATGGATTAAAATATTCAAAATTGATGTGTACAAATAATTTTATCATTGACTCTGCATGTGTGTGCGTGTATATATATATATATATATATATATATATATATATATATATATATATATATATATATATATATATATATATACACACACACATACATCACACATATACACACACACAAGAAGTATTAGTGGTTCTCCACCAAACTTGAGTAGCTATAAAAGAGTGGTGGCTTACCTGAGTGCTTACTGATTCACTCAGCCTTTTGTCAATCATTGATGATACATTTGATAAAATATCTAGTGATGGGACAGAAAACAATAGTCAATTTATGTCTTTTGTAAAGGAATTGCATAAAGTGTCACCTCACTTGACTCCAAGAGATATTCAATTCTATATTCATCCAAAGTATACATTGGTAATACAGAAAATTTCATTTTAACATATCTTGTCTCCTTTTCTTTTCACCTTACCAGCAATACTTTTTATGTTTTTTCATTTGTTACTCTTGCAACTATATGCAGTATATACAACAATAATGTCAGAGAGAGAGTTATCAAATTTGAGGTAGAAATCAAGAAAAAATTGCAGGTTTTATGAAATAGCAAGAACACAAAAAATATGAATAGCAAATAGACAACTATAATTACTGATGCAGTAGAAATAATAATTAAAACAAAGGAAATAACAATAACAAAAGGAATTACTGCAAATCAACATTAGAACTGATGAAGAGAAATATATATGCTTGATTATCAATGTCTACAAATACATATCAATTGTTTGCATCAAAAGTCAGAAATAGAGAAGTTACTGAATATGTGGGAGGGGGCAACATATATTCAAATATTTAAATGAAACATAAAAAAAACAGCACCAGGCAAAGATGGCATAGTAACAGAACTTTTGAAAGATACAGGAGAATTCCATAAAGGCATCGAACAACTATTCACCCAATCCATTCAGAAAAAAATATTATCTCACAATTTAAGTCTGGAATAGCAATCCTGCTTTATAAAAAAATAGATAATAAAGAACTTTTCAGCTATCATCATGTCATATTACTGTTAAATATATAAAATAATCTTCTCAAAGTACTTACAATCTAGCTGTTACC
Source organism: Acanthosepion pharaonis (assembly GCA_903632075.3). Taxonomy (NCBI): domain Eukaryota; kingdom Metazoa; phylum Mollusca; class Cephalopoda; order Sepiida; family Sepiidae; genus Acanthosepion; species Acanthosepion pharaonis. The sequence continues at coordinate 2,735,168 of CAHIKZ030003076.1, forward strand.
CTGAAAGAAAACCAGCCATGTGACTTTTGTCCAATTGGACCAATTGAGAAAGCACCTATAGATTTCAACAGGTCTCAGCTTAATGTTGCTAGATATCAAAATATTTTATCTGGTGCCTTGCTTTCTTGTACAGAAGAAATTATTGGTACCAATTGACAGTACCAACAAGACAATTCTCCAATCCATTGGCACTATGATTTCAAAATCACAACATTGACCTTATTAGTTGGCCTTGTTCTCCTGACCTCAATCCAACTGAGAATCTATAGGGTATCCTTGCTTGTAATATGAATACTAATTTATCTAAGAATTAAAATAGTCTATACAAGATTCATCAGCTTGAAAAGAAAATTATCAATTGTGCAGATTGGTAGAAACATTGCAGAAGTACACGTTTCAAGTTATTTATCATCAGGGAGGTATTAAAGTTACTAAAAACAAAGATTTTTGAACATTCTATTATTGGTCTTATAATTTTGTAACAGATAATTTGGTTTGTCTTCTTTTTATCTACAAAGTACTTTTCAAAATAGAAAACATTTTCTCATAGCATTTGTATACAAAAATTCATAATATAGTTCCAAATCAGCTAAATTTAACCTCCAGAAATTGAAAGTTCAGCTGGTCTTATAAATCTGCACAATGCTGAAAATAGGGCAATTGATAATTTTAAAGAAAGTCCATAGAAATGAAATAAAAGAAAAACAGAAAATGAAAGGATGGAAAACATTTAATAAATCATAATGCCATAATGAAAAGCATCTAGTCATTATGCTTAAACTGCAAAGTGTATAATGAATGTATAATGTCATCTATGACATGTGGGGTGCAAAATATGGAAATTTACAAGACTGCTTGAAAACAGACTCACAAAATGTATAAATAACAATAGAATGATGATAAATCTAAGAGAATTGAGTCAACCTGAATAAGAGTATAGACCAAGCTATCAGAAGACAAAAATGGAGATGTGCTGGACACAGCAAGAAAAAAGACCAATCTAATATTAGTAGATGGATGGTTTGGTTTGGTTTGGTTTATTTTGTTTTATGGCATATCAACCTCAATGTGTTATTTAATGCCAACAAGATTTTTAGGATAGGTTCATATGAATAAAATAAGTAAGAATTCAGTTTGTAGATCAGATTTCATTGATGCATTTTTGTAAATAGGGTTTTTGCCAAGAGTCAAATGTGCTGGTAATATTTTTTTTCATGAATGTATTGCTGGTATTTTTACTATAAAAATCTATTTTTATACTTTCATAGTGTTTTAACCCCAATTTGGAGGTTAACTATTTGTCCATAGATGGGGCCCTAACAGATGCTACCACCCCAGGTCAGGGTGGACCTGGGGACAACAGCAATTAAGAGGTGGTTCCACATTCCTCAAAACCTCCCAGTCAGAGGCCTTGTGGGCCAGATGTAATTTATTGTCATACTCAGGACTATTAATAGATGAAGTAGGTTGTTTGATTGGTGCCCAGTGATTGGCAAATACGGCAGGAAGAGATCAGAAAGAAGAGGGACAAAATAGAAGGATTTTGCTAGTAAGAGATGACAGACAGTTATGGTCATTGTAAAAAAAATTTGAGAAGGCATACTCTTTATCAGACTGAAAGTGTAACAAGTTGAAAAAGATCTTTGGAAAGCTAACTGACTCTAGTATACAGTGGCATATCTTCTCTTTTCCCAGATGCTAGAAAAGACATTCCTGTTGATGAGGTTTAAAGTCATTATGACAACTGAATGAAAAAGAGCTCCCACCATCACCACCATACAATCACCAAAGTTAAGCAACATTGAGCCTGGTCAGTACCTAGATGGGTGACTGCTTGGTAATACCAGGCACTGTAAGCTTGGATGTGTAGATGGTGTAATGGATAATGGCTTGGAATTGTTAATCAGTGAGCCAAATTCCAATTTCTGTTGCATTTGTTATATTCACTTATGTGAAAATACTCTTGTGAAAGGTGTGAATCCACCTCTTCTCACCCCAGCTATGGGATAATTAGTAAAAATTGTATCACTAATCCATTATTATCTAAAAAAAAATTCTTACAATCTAAAAATATTTGCTGGCTCTAAATAACCTGTAAAGAGTTGATAAGCTATCTCACTAACTCTTCTGGCAACAGTGGAATTACTGATTTGTTTCTTTATCACTAAAATTTATGACAGCAGGTATGATCACGGACACTGAAAGCAGGACAACTGATTCACGCCAATGATTTGAACATTTCCCCTTTTAGCAATCAGTACACTTATTAGTATATGTGATGCAATCTTCTCTAATTTTCATGATGCTTTGTTTTAACATTGGCCTTATCTCAAAGTATCCTGCTTTTAAGTGTAAATGAAAAAATAGCCTACCTAGGGAATTGGTGTTTTACACTACTACAAAGTGCTCCTCTTGGGACCTCATGTATTCTAATATTACTTTCCAAATCCTTTATTGGGATTGCCATCAGCTACTGTGATGTGTTTTCATTAATTTCAAGATCTTTTATGCAGCATTTTGAGGACAACTTATTTTCTCACCCTAGTCTCTATCCCAGAGATACAACATTGCAAGCCTATCACTACTATGTTGCTATCTCCATGGCAAATGTTCATACAGGTGCCATTCTTTAGTGCCACCAACTCAGATATTTAGAGCCAAGACCAACCTTGCTCTGTCCACAGAGCTGAATCATCCTCATCCCCTGCATATTTACTTTGTAAAAAAATCATTCCACCTTGAAAGCTTCTTCCCAAGAACAGTTACTTTGTGGTACAGATTCCCATGTGGATGCTTTCCTGAACACTACAATGTCAACCTCTCTAAGTCATTCCTTATCTTCTGCCAGTATTAATATTGGGTGAACTATAGTTAAAAAAAAAAAACAATAAATTGACAATAGTCTGAAACTTATTTCCATAACAATTTAAGTTTTTGGAAAAGCCAGAAGTCACAGGTAATGAGGGTCATTCAGGTGATGAGAGATTTTGTCAAAAAAACCTGCAGACAGCATATAAAATGTTACAATCCTACTGAAGCTGTAAGTTACCACCACCCCTCAACATACCTTACCACATTTTATTGTGGCCCACAACTGACAAAGTGTTGTGTCGGAAACCTACACCCCTCTTGAAGATGAACTTGTCTGCGTCTGTGAACAAAGACTTTAAATAGTGGCATGTCAATTGACATGGAAAAGGACAGATAGACAGAGAAGTTCTTAGCTGAGCTAGTTATTGACTACTCAGGCAATTTCTGTACCTTTTTAACAAACTATTAACACCCTTTTTATTGTTACATGTTATTTGGTGTTTGTCTCTACTAACCCCAAATCAACATCATAACACAAAGACATTGCATGTAGTATTTCTTATTGCAAGGAGGAGTATATATATGTGATGGAATTAACTACATGATAAAAAAAAAACAAAGAAAATTTTAACAAAATCCAGGCATTACTACAGCATTGCTATGCCATCTTTCAATATAGAAACTCCATCAATTTCCATTGGGAAAACTGGAAATCTTTTCAAGGTTATGACTGTAGATTTAAGACATATCTCTAGTCATAAACTTTTTAAAAGAACTCTGGATCACTGGATTTGTACATAAAGAAGCTGCCAAACAAATTCTCATGCCAACTTCCTGTCAAAATCTCCATAGTCCTATGCAACTTGTGCATTAAGCTACTTTTACACTTGTGACAGAAGCTGCCAAACAAATTTTAATGCCAAGATCCTCTGTCAAAAACTCCATAGTCCTGTGCAATTTGCGCATGATGTTTCTTCTACTCTTGTGACAGAAGCTACCAAACAAAGTTTAATGCTAAGATCATCTATAAAAATCTTCATAAGGATCTTCTAATTTTCAGTTTTGTAATAATGGAGACCAATACATATTTAATATTTTCAAGTTTTTACTTGTTGAAGGCCTTAAAAAATTGAAACCATTTTCAATGATTTCTGCTTTGGTCCTAGGCAAATTACTATATGGGAGAAGATTAGTACAGAAACTGGGGCTATATGATAATAGAGATAAATGTTGTTAATGAGATTCTATTTGAAACTGCTGATGGACAACAGCAGTGATGAAAAAAATAATGGACAGGTGTAATATTAAGGACTATTGTAGAAACTGGAAATAATATTGTGTAGAGACACTCCAGAATGATCAAGGTCATAACTAAGAGGAGTCATATCTGGCCACATAAGCTGGTTTTTATATTATGTCAAACAGGAAGAGGAATCAGTGTCACAAAGAGTAGTATTTAGCTATGTGAAGCTGCATGCATGCATGAGCTATACTGTTAACTGATTAACTGGAATTATGTACTTTAAGCTACCCAGTGTTAAGTGTACTTCGCAAGGGGGATGGTTATAATGAATGACCAGTGCATGATTTTAGAAAAATATGTTTGTGGATGGAGTTTCTAAATACATCTTCTATGCCAAAGTATTTCATTCATTGATGAAGTGAATATAGAACAAGATGAGGTAGTTCAGGTTAAAGGCTCACAAATACAACAAAGAGAAAAGTGTTGTTGCTCTCATACATTATGGGAAATTGATTATCAACTCTTTGTGGATTATTTATAATCCAAAAATATTTTGGATTGTAAGACTTTCTTTTTTTATCAAGTCAATACTACATTAAGAATTTTCTGAGAATAACAATGATTTTTCTCAATACAAAACCTACTATTTGACTCATGGCTGAAGGAAAAGGGAGGAGGATATTTGCATGTAAGTAAATATAACAAACAAAACTCAGATTCAAACACTGCTCTCCAAATTCTCATTCCAAGCTGCCATACATTACACCACCTACACATCCACCAACTATGTGATGGAATATCAAAGAAAATAAACTTTAAATCAAAAATCTATTTTAATTAAGGTGATCTTTAAAATCAAGGGCAATGTAATAAAAAATTAAACTCATACATTCTTGACTTCATATTTGAAGAAAAGAAACTAGAGAGGTAATCTAGGGAGATAATTTATCTCTCTCTCTATATATAAAATTCTGAGACTTCCAATAGTCTTTTCATCATACCCTCTAAAATAGCCATTTCTTGACTGATAAAAACCAAATTTGGGGGAGAAGTGCTGCTGGCAAAGGAATACAAAGTACACTTAGCTTTACTAGGGTGCAGAGCTTAATACAATAAATATTAATTCATTTTTTGGAAAAATTAAAAGTTTTTATATCAAATTTCTTCAAGTAAAAACTGAAAATTGAAAAACGAAAGGCATAAACAAGGCAGAGCTGGCAATACTGACTTTTCATTGCTGTTGACAGTTTTTTTCTCTATTTGAGGCAAATAACTCATTGTGTGCACATGTATACTAATGGTTAGAAAATGTTTGAATTTGTGCAACGTTTGTACTTTTTCATTGCAAGGAGAAAAATATTTTTTTCCTTTGTAGAATATATATATGAGTGTGAAGTCATGCAGAAGAAATGACTTTATTATTTTTACCATGAAGGAAAATGTAAAAAAAACAATGCTGAATTAAAAACTCTTCAAATTATCCTCCTAAAATATTTCAATAATTTTCAGCTTTCAGTATTCCAAGATGTTATCTCCATTCAAATAAAATTATATGCAATAAATATAAAATTTTATGAATAACAGTATGTTCCAGTCTTATATTTATAAATTCTAGACAGGAAAATCTTTTCATAAAAGAGAGAAGAATCTAAGTTCTAATGTTGGATAAAAGACATCATAAAAATTTTGAACTTGTTCATAGATATAAACGGGTTTCATTTCTTTCTTTGTTCTAGTTGTCATCTTGTTTTGATAAACATGTTAAAAAAGGAATATGCTGAAAGAACATTACCCAGAATTACATAATGAAAACTAATTAATAATTCTGAATACGAAAAAGAATAACAACCAAAAGGAAAAATGATTTCTTTATTTTTGCTCATAATTCATTTCTCTGCAAGGAAGACATCATTTAATAAGATATATTTCTGTTAAAGACCAAATAAAAATATGAATGTATAAGAATCAGTCAAAAAGTAATGCCAGTTCATCTTTAATTACAACAGATTTAATAATAGAAGTGTACAAAGCATACCAGAATGAACACAAATGTCTCAAGATTCCAAATCTAGTTAACATAGCTTCCTTGCTTTCAATTGCAGTATTTCACATGTGAATGAGGACAGGTGTGTCCACATCATAGATGCATCTTGCCTGCTTTCTTAGCCAGATATGAGTTACCTCTTTCCTCCCATTATCATTGGAGAACTGCTGTCTTCTGAATACCATCTCCATGGTACAAGCAAATGAAAGTCTGAGGTTGCTAGGTAATTACTGACTAAATACAGCAAAGTTGTCCAACCATGTGCCATGATTGCTTGTCTAGACTTTAAGCAGCTGTGAGGCCTTGAATTGTCATGTTTCAAAAGCATATAAGAATCTCTAGTGAAAGAGTCCTTATAATCCTCAAATCTTTCCTACCAGGTAGATCCTTGAAGGTCATTGCTGATGACCAGGCTTCTGACACCTATGAAATCAATGTCACTGTCCCACATGGCTCACTACCATTCCTTCCCACTCTCTGGTTTATATTAATAATCTGATAAAAGAACATCAGATAGATAGGAGATAGATATGATGATACCAGAGTGTATGGGTGTACCTCCAAAAAACAAGATGACCAGAACCCAGCAGCTCATCTGACAGAGCTCTAACCGCCTAATGAAGAATATTCTTACTTCCCATTTGCCTTTGCTTGTCCTGATATGTCATCACAGTTATTAAATGCCTCACTCAACTCTTTGTAATCTTCAGTATGCCAATGTACATACATTTGGGCAGGGATTCCAGCTGAAGTGAAAACCTTCTTAAATGGGCATGGAATTCCAACTAGCCATACTACTCCATATAACCTCCAAGGTAATGGACAGTACAAGAGGTGTAATGGCATATTGTGGAAAGCAATAACTCTAGCACTCAAAACTCAATGCCTACCTATAAATCAATGGGAAAATCTTTTGCTGGATGCTTTACATACAATACACACACTACTTTCAACAGCTACAAATGCTACACCTCATGAATGGCTATTCAACTATCCTTGCCAATCCTCGAGTGGCTATTCTGTTCCAACATGGCTGTCAACTCCAGGAATGTTTCTTCTGAAATGACATGTCGGACAATCAAAGTATGACCCTAAAGTGGAGGAGGCAGAACTTATAGAAGCTAATCCTTGTTATGCACACATTTGTCTCCAAAACAGCAAAGAAACCATGGTATCACTCCAAGATCTTCCCCCACTGGTCTTGTACAAAACTATTCTCCTGAAATACAAGACTCTGACTTACCCACTCAAAACTCTGAGACATTAGATCTTGAACGGAAAATTCGAACACCTTACAACACTGAATCTATTAGTTATACTAGTAAATGAAATCGCAAATCCTTTACATTGATCAGAGCATTCATGTAAACCTCCTTACCACTTAGATCTATGAGTAAATATTTTACTGTTTTCCTTAAATCAGTTAAAATTATAAAAAGGAAAAAAAAAAGAGAGATACTTAAAAATTTTGAAATAAATCCCGCTAGGATTTAATCACTTCTTAATTTCAATTGACTAACTGCCACTAACTATTTCTGGTAGTAGGGGAGATTGTGATGAACATTCCTTTCCCTACCCCAATACCTTTCATTGTAAAATGGACTGCTCCTGCTTATAAATAGTCCTGTCTAAACTATTCATTTATATGTTAAATAAAGCCTAAATAATGTTTTTCTGCTGTGTATCTTTCATTACAATATGCCACTAAACAAAATCAACCAAACAACCAATATGAAAGAACTTTCAATACAGTAATCCATACAATCTCCTACAATTTCTTAAAAAAATCAAACTGTATTCAAAAATATAACTTCAACATAACTACAACATAAAACACACATATCACTGCCTCTAGTAATTACATCCATATAAACATGTATATGCACAAAAGCTGAATATTATATACCATGTATTCAATTGTGAAAGCAGAATAACAGATATTTTTATTACTTCAAATCTCCCAAGAAAATTAAATTTTGGCATTAAATGACCCATAAGGAGTTGATATGCCACTAAACTAAGAAATCAAATCAACAATCCATCACTAAAGATGCTGGAAAATGGAAAAAAAAATCTCCTTATAGCAATCCAGAAATAACCTGACTGCACCTGTTTTTACAAGAGCCAGATAAAACTATAAATGGAGTATTGCTGCCATATCTGGGCTGGAGTTGTCCAATTTTTTTCCAGTCTCAGCAAAATTCAAAAGCATTTATGTGGTCTTGTAGGTGAGGAATAATTTTCCCCCTTACAACTCCTCTCCTACAGACACAATACCACAAACTTCTCACTACTCTGTCACTTTTTTCCATGGAAAATTTTCTGATGAGCTACATTCTCTAGTTCTATCAGTTCGAACATTTTTTTAACTGATATGCAATACCATATACATAAAGGCAAACCATTCCCATACCTTTCATATTCCATTGGTTAGAATAAAATCCCATTTAGACAGCTTCTTCCCAAGAGCTACTACTTTATGGAACAGACTCCCAAGAGGATACTTCCTTGAACACTACAATCTTAAGCTCTTCAAGCCTATGTTTAACTCTTACCTAAGTATCCTCATAAGCTGTACTTATTTTCCCCTCCTCCCCAATGGTCCATACAACAACCTCATTTAATAAGCCTCTACTCAGTTTCTGTGACTTTCTTGCTTAGGAAAGTTTTATCAGTGTTATGCAGTTGCAAAATTTCATGGGGAGAAACCACCTTCTATCAGCATGATGGGACCTTATTTTACACAGATCTGAGTAGGCAATATATTGCACTAAACTAGTAAATTTCAGACACTACCATGGTTTATCTGAAGGCTTTCACAAAATTTTACAATAATGATTGCAAACTAGTCAACTGTAGTGAGAGAATTAGTTTGTTTGGCCTTATCCTCACTTGCAGCAGCTGCTGGCCTGCCACTGTTCAGCCTGTTACTAAAGTCAATTTCTTCTTTTTCTCTAAAATTACCATTAAACTCTACTGGGCCATTTTCTTATTATGCTTTCTTTTTTTTTTGCAATGATGTTTACCCTGTACAAGTACCAAGGACCACTCAGGGTAGAGATTTACAGAATAAGAGGCAAAGCTAATGCATATATGTATGGAAGATAACAGTTACCCCTACAGTTGAACAGGTTGAGATTTTAGTGATCAGGAAAGCAACTTCTTGGGAGTCAGTTCCACAGGCAGTGGTTTGTAGAAAGAAGCTGCTTGAGTAGAACTTACATATCACCAAAGAAATATGAAAGAAATGGTTCATTACAATGTGTGTGGCATGGTGAGTCTTAGCCATGAAAGTTAGGACTGGTGGAACTAAGGAATGTAGTTCATCTGACCACTTTCATTTTAGCCTTTCCATAAATATTCACTAATCTGGGCACTTCAACATAGTGTAATGGTTAGCAAGCTTGTCTCACTAGAACAATTATGACTGAGTAGAGAGTTTGAGCCTCACTGCTAACCCCATACTTTTGGCCTTGTGCCACATCTAAGCTATGCTTAGAAAATCACCATAAACAGTCACTAATCTTCTATGAATTTTATGCAGAAGTTTCTTCATACAGAAACAGAAATTTGATGAAAGCTGTTTGCTTTCTACATGCTTCCAGATAGGCAGCCATTTTGAAAGAGGATTATAGGTAGTGTGAGATAAAAGAGGATTATAGGTACTGTGAGATAAAAGAAGCTAACTCCACAATTTTTTACTACTAGGCTTCTAGACATTTTATGGTTTTATAGATAAAAAAATAAAATAAAGTAAAACCCTAAAAATCAGGCTGGTACTTTCAAAATTAGATTAGAACAGCCACTGCTTTTTCACTGAACCCTGTACATACAATCTCAAATAGTCAACTATCACAAGAAACAACATATAGACTTTTTTATGTATCTCAGAATATATATAGAACATATAGACTTTTTTATGTATCTTGGAACACTTCCTGGAGGAGCAAGCTAATAATTAAAGTACCAATGACATTAATATGTTATAGAATCAGTATAAAAAGTTGAAGAAAAGAATCAAAACTCAGTTACCAAAGCGATAAGTGAAGGAAGAAGAAATAGATTTTATGTTGTACATTAATAATGTATATCTGATGATACAAATAAATCATAACCTTCTGGGTAGAGAGTCCCATCACAAATAGAATGACTATTTAAATATAGATTTTATCTACTCTGTTCAATACCCAAAACCAACATTTAGCTATAAAGAGATTAGCATTAAGAAAGTCAGGTTTGATACAAAGGTATTTATAAGACTCACTTTGTAAATTAAACATGGAAGGTTAGAAAAAAAAATATTTTCCTTAACATGAGGAATAGTTAATCACATGATGATAGTTAAGGTGTTTCATTTAAATAGCACTGGTAAGCATATACTCTGAACTACAAATTCATTATTCAACCTACACAGTAAAAATATTATCATATTAAGTATTTTAGAATCCAGATTCAACATTGAGTTTTCTGCTAAATGATTTTTTAAAGAAAAAATAATGTTCATTTTTTGTTTTGTATTGTTTTGAAACTAAATGCCTTTGAAAAACTAAATCAAACATTCATCTTTAAAAAAAAATGAAAACAGTCCACATAAAAAATAATGTTTTAAAAGAAATGGTTCTGCACAATACATAAACAATTTCTCGTGTAACCATCTATAGTGAAGAACAACTCATGTGTTCAATTTATTTAAAATAGTTAACCTTTTGGGAATCAAGTGAAAAACAAATCTGTTCATTGAAACAGCATTCAACAACTTTGTGAATGACTAAGCAAATGATTTATATTCTGAAAAGTCAAAACAGTGTGCACAAGCAAAGCAATTATTAAAAGGAAAATAAATGGCCAATATATAAAGAGACAATATTTATATATGCATTTTTGTGCATTTATGTATGTATGCTAGTATGTGCTCTTACACATATCAACACACACATACACACACACACACACACACACACACACACACACACACACATATATATATATATATATGAAGACTAAGCTTTTATGGATGTAATGGCAAACATAAAAACTAACATAGTAATATAAATTGCAGGCAGTAATACACATTCATTACTGTGTATTTATCAAACATATATATATATATATATATATATATATATATATATATATATATAAAATTATATATCTAATGAAATGTACTCTGTATATATTTATATTATTATACAATTTGAAATATATATAGACAGATGCATATATTAGAATATATAGGCATACAAGCATTCATATTTGCAACTTTATTTTAACTTAAGAAATGTATGATTTTCAAGAATACTTCTAAATATAAATGTATATATTGTGTTTTGAGCAAGTATAAATATGTTTAGGAGTAAAAATATGTATACTAGGAACTTACATATGATCTTGTACATATGTGTGTGTGTGCATATATATATATATATATATATATATATATAATCACAAATTAAGAGCCCTTTTATATATGTATGTCAGTATATGTTGAGATATATATATATATATATATATAAATATATCCCAACATATACTGACATATATATATATATATATATATATATATATTCAATATACACATCTGTATATATATATATATATATATATATATACATATATATATATATACATTTACAATTAATGCCTATATATTTGTTTAACATATACATATATAAGCACATATATATTTTTACATGTATAGAAAGAAATATATATTTCTTTATATACTTACAAAAATATACATACACACACACACACATATATATATATATGCATGTGTATGCATATATGTATATTTTAGTTACAAATATTTTGAGGACTATCTCAGACCAATCAGTTGCCCACATATTGACACAAGCATACATCATTTCCTTTCAGATTCTGAAAAAAATTAATCTCAAAATCTGTCCACCTCATTGCACATTGCATCAACCAGAAACTTTCAGCATGAAGCCATTTATATGTGTGTGTGTGTGTGTGTGTGTTTACATTTGTGTGCATGCCTTTATTCATTTATATGTGCCAAGTCTTCCCATAAACTCAAAAGAACTTCCTTTTCCTCATTCTTCATGCTGACACTCTCCACTGTCCAGTCACGCATTGATTATTTGAGAGATTAAAATAAGCAAAAGACACAGAACGAGAAACCAACGCAAACATGATAAATAGATAGATAAAAATAAAAATGATAATCATGAGCTTTAAATGAAGATAGATTATTAGGCATGGCTCAAGAAGTGTTTATATGTATGTAACTAATACAGATAGATCAATGTATTGACCATTTTGTGTTATCAGCAGCAGGACTTAAAAAAATCAATAAATAATAAAATTAATGTTGTGATCACAATTTAATATTCAATAAGTTTTATACTATTTGAATGTTAAAGATATCATATGGAGAAAACTGGTTACTGTTTTAACCAGTACCAAACAGTAAGTAATTTTTCAAATGTCTGCCCTTGAAAATAGAAACTTCTTTCCTCACCACCAAAAAAAAAAAAAAAAACTCTTTAAATAAGTCTTATATTTCTTGACGCATCCTGATTTTAATTTCAACTACATGTATCTTGTGTCCTAGCACAAAACCCTATCTGGTTAAAATGTGATTTTTCATTATAGGTCTATAAGATTCAATGACTGAAAATACCTGGCAACAGAAAAATCTGGCCACAAAATAAGAACTCTAAGGTTAATCTTATAGTTGTAAAATTCCTAAGAATCAAGTTGCATAGCCACAAAACTATACAATGAAACATGATCTACACTCATAGGCTAAATCTTGCCTTCTTAAAAGTTAATCTTGTTTTCTAAATGAATTCTCTCACTGGAGAGTTAATGCCTCATTATGATGAACTTAACATGTCGTTTAGACATCTGTCTATATTTCTGAGATGAGTTATTGTAAATATTATACTATTTACATTCTTTGGACTGTTACCATCATCTTTACAATCTCATTCACAATGTTTCAGCCATTGTACAGGCATTATTTGTTAGAATTTTGAACTGAACTCTTTATTTAATCTACGGGGGCAGATTGTTCTAATTCCACATTCCACACTTTTGAGGATATCTCAGTTTTTAGTTAATTTGCCTTGATAATTCTCCAATTCTGAGGCCAGTCACTTTTTGGATTAATCAACCAACACTTATCCACTAGGTCATTTGTCCTTGAGGTCACTAGTGAGTTGATGTTTAGGACTTATAAATCTAATGTATCAGCATCCATTATTTTTACCAGAGCACATATTACAATTTTTTTATCTCATTTGTTATTGTTGTTTTTCTCTAACTCTCTGTATTACTGGTTCCCATATTGTATTCATTTCTATGCTTGGCCAACTTAGGAGATTTTTGTAGCAGATTTCTTTAGTTTTTGTATTTTCTAATAATGTTCTTTGTCTATTATTTCAACTTCATTCCACATAAATCTGACATGAATATCATAAGGAAAACAGCTCAAACAATGTAAATAGTGTAAATATGTAGTTTAGACTATGGACTGTAGTAATATTAAGGTTGTCATTATTGAATGATGTTTCTCTTTGAAAAGAGAAATGTAGGTAAGAGCTGAGGAATAATAGCTGATAAGTTTTAAGTTCCAAATCAAATAATGATGCTGATTTAATTCATTCTTATGAACCAATACTACAGAAGTAAAATTCTTTATTTAAAATAGAGTCATGGTTTCTTCACTTTGTTATTCTTTGTTTCTCTCAAACTCCAAACCTTTTCTTCTTCAACCGTCTGTAGCCATAGTCTTCTATCTCTTTTACTCTTTTAAAATAATTCATAAAACTCAGTTACAAACTCAAGACATGAAATACAAACAAATTTATAAGATGTAAACTAATAAAACAGCTTTAGACAGTATATAATGTATAGAAGAGGTTTACACAATAGTATAAAACTTAGAAAGAAAATTAAATATATATTTAAAGTGATAAAAATGGGGTGTATTGTCAGTAGTAGTACCTTTTTGCAGCAAAGAGGTTAACAGTATTTTACCCAGGTGAATTGGGATGTGTAACTTCAGGACCTACATCCAACTCTCACACATGATTCTAAGAAGTTATATGGGCGCTTCAATCTTCTGGCTAAACTGTGTGAGGATAATTGGAAGGGTTTTCTGATCTGACCAGTGAAGAGGGATGCTTCTCCCCAACCCAGCTGTGCCAAGCAGTCATCAGCCAGTCACCAGACTTGGGATTGGAGCTATGGCTCAGAGGTCAATGGCTTTACCAGTGGGCAGAGGAACTTCTGAAAGGAGGGACTGGGTAACCTCAACATCCCCAGTGCAAAAAGAACCATCAAGCCATTGTACTATTTTGCCTTGAATATCACCATGAACCACAACTAGAACAGAAATAAGGAGAGTAATGACCACAGCAGTGGAAAATTCAAAACTAACTGAATAAATGTATTAGTGATGATAAAAATGGGCATGTTAATGAAAGAAGATATTAACAAAAAAAGTAACAAAATATAACATTACCATGAAGCAGTAATATTGAAATGCAATTAGCAAAAAAGATTTGTTGTTAATCATGTTTCAATATTAACACTTTATGACATTTTTTTTAACATGTACATTTTTATCACTTTAATGAAATATATACTTTTCAAATGTAGTCATATTCTTATACAAACATAAGATTCATGGAGATTACTTTTCCTGTATTTTACTCTTTGATTTGTTTCATCAATTATTTACCATTTCTTTTGATGGCTTCAGGATCACACATTTTATTTACATATATATATATATATATATATATATATATATATATATATATAGAGAGAGAGAGAGAGAGAGAGAGAGAGAGTGACAATTTTGTCTATCATGAAACAACCTGTCACCTCTAGTTACATAAGATTCATGATTCACACAAAAAAATATCAGTGATGAAATTTTCCAAAATATAAAACTTTACATTCCTTGCTACTACATCTAAATTGTTAACATAAAACAGGTTGATATCAGACAGTTTCTAGACAGGGATATTCTAGCAGACTGACTCAGTAGGCTGGGTACCAAAGGGCATTGGCTACACATGCATTTTCACTGAATGGTACAATCATATTATGTACAGTCTAGAAATTTTCCAGTACAATATTGCACGTGTGCAAGTCTGCATTTTCTGCATGTTCCCACATCTGAAATAGCTGATCTGATCAATTCAGATACACTTTTAAATCCTTAAAGGAACCCTCTTTTTATCTGCAATAATCTCTTAAGATTTCTCAAGGAGATTACTTTTCATGTATTTTACTCTTTGATTTGTTTCATAATTATTTACCATTCCTTTTGATGGTTTCAGAATCACACACATACACACATACATACATACATACATACATATATATATATATATATATATATATATATATATATATATATATATATATATATATAGAGAGAGAGAGAGAGAGAGAAAGAGAGATATATAGATATATATGGCACCTGACAATTATGTTTATAATAAAACAGATTTGTTGTCTCTGGGTGTGGACTTCAATGCCCACTTTTCTGTTTACACACGCTCTATCCCTGATATAAACCACTTTAACCCATAAATATAGTATAACTATATATATATATATATATATATATATATAGTTATAAGGTATACTATATATATATATATATGAAATCTCTTCCAGTCAATATGACAATGAGATTTCTTTTTCCAGGATTTGATTCCAATTATTACATTAAAGATTTAAAACCACCATTTTTTTGTAGGCATATTAAAGATGTTGCTAAACTTTCAAATCCATAACCCTAAACATTTAAAATTATAACTCACCTCCTTTGATATACTTTCTACCCTCGTATATACCTTTCTACTAATCTATCTTAGATGATAAGTTTTAAAATGTTTTTTGCACATATATACCACTAGAAATAGTATCAGATAAATTGATTTATATCCATACTTATTCTAGAAGTTATACAGTCCGACAATAGGTTCAAATTTGCTTATAAAAGTTATATTAATATCCCATACTTTTATATACCTTTCTACTTATATCTTAAATTCTGAAGTAAAACTTATTGTTTTAAAAAAAAAAACTCAAATAACTTATATATTCAATATACCAAGAAAAAATCTCCACCTCTTAATTTATTAATTTACTAAATACATTCATTGATTACAAAACTAGTAGCAATAATTCCAGTCTAAATATATACATAATCCAGCTCTGGCTTCATCTTAAAGTTACCAAAAACATTTACAATTACTACTATAACCATCATTTTGAACTTATCCCTATTTCCTCTTTCAGTGTCTTACTCTCTCCCAGTCTCGCATTTCCACACCGACCCCTCACTCTTAGGAGGCCATGACCAATGTTCTCAATTTAAAAAAAAAATGGGGGGAGTTGAGCCATCACTTTAACACCTCAACAATCCTTCAACAAACTGATATCAACAAACACTATTGTTTCACTCTGTCACCCTTTTGCCTCTCCTATTTTTTTCTTTATCCTTATACGTCCCCTCTTAAAATGTAACTATTTTTTTTCTCAAATAAATTGAAAAAAAGGAAGTGATGTTCCACGTGCAGCCTGCTTACAAACAAAATTGTTCATAACCATTTTGGTTCTCACCAGTCAAGGTGCAACTAAATGCACTGAAACAAAGTTGCATCTTTGTTATGAGTATATTGTTTTTGTCTCTATGAATAAAATATAATAAATAATTATTCCTCTACTATCGTTATTGAGCCCTCTTTTGAATCAATGCTGTGAACGTTAGAATTTATATAGAATTAATATTTATATATTACATTCAGATATATATATGTGTTTGTGTGTGTGCATCAATATATTCATAAAACTTATGAACTGAAATATAGAAACTAAAAACATGGATGAGGATGTTAGTTCCAAACAAATCCCTGATTTGCTTTCTATTCAATGAAATCAGTTTTATTTTTCTATTAGCACATATTACCTTCTGATAGCCAATTCATTTCCTAACAAACAAAGGAACTAGCATGATAACAGAAAGGAAAAACAATTCACTCATTTATCTATTTAGTTTGAGCACAAAAGCCATTCTGCTTATTTATTCTTGCTAAGAAGGATCTTGTAATGCAGAAATAAAGAAAAAGAAAAAGGAAATGTTTTGAAAGTGCATGCAATTCCGTTAACAGCAATCCGTTTATTCAACACTTAGCTCCAAAGCTCTACAAGCTATTTTTCTATGTTCTGATTACCTACATTGTTCTAGCAATGGTCTATACATTTCTTAATTGAACATTCTTAATGCTTTGATTATATTTCTCATACAGCCCACTCCACTGTCTAATATTTACATCTTGCTTCTTTGCTTATTCGCAGAAAAGCCTTTTATTTGTTCCATTTGGTTCCATTCCATTATGCCAAACCTTTTATGTCTGTTTTTTCAACACGATTCCATTGATTGTATTCCTCTTTCATTTACCATTTGCCTATGCAGGGTCTTTGGCTTGTCCTTCCATCCAGCTTCTACATATACAGGCACACAGATACATAAAGGGAAGAAATCTTAAAACATGGCCTCCATCCCCTACTATTGCACACATTTTAGAAATTCATTCAATGATACAAAAAATAAATAAAATAAGGTAATTTAAATGCCTATGAGTGTATACCAGTATGTGTGTCTACCAGTATATAAATATATGTAAAGATAAAAAATATGTACATGTAGGCGCACATATGTACATATGTATTATCTTTTAAGTTTAGAAACTTCAATTTAAAATCAATCTGCACAAAGTTTCTAAAGAACTTTTTAAGTGTTAAAAAATTTGAAAAGATGAAAAGAAACTGGAAAGGCACATAGAGAGATAAATTAAAACTGAAGTTTTTATTTCTTTAAGTGATTGTAACCTCCTACCCTATGAAAAACTTGACTTGAACTTGTTGCCAGAAAAAGACCCTTTGAATTTCTCTTCTCCAATGTACTGGCAGTCTGTCGTAAAAAGCACATAACCTAAAGGGAGAGAATCAGGGCTGCACTGTGTGTGTCACTGCAAAGAGAACAGCTGTGCACACCTAATAAAACAGGAAGGGTATGCCTGAGGACAAAATCACCATGATTAGGGGTTGGGATGACTGAGGAAGATGACAAGGAAAGAATGAATGAAAGAGAAAAAATATAAAATAGAAACCATGGCATATCAAGAGGCAACTGTTCCTGCAGGCAGACAAACATGGAAGTGCAATATCTGTGATTTTGCCTCAGGAGAATCAACCAAATTGGGGCTGATTTTTTTTTTTTTTTTTTTTTTTTGGCGGGATATTTTTTCATTTTTGATTTCAAAATTGTTCAACACAACATATGGATTATTTTGTAAAATATTACTCAAAACTATTGATCTGTTTATCAATTATTCAATCACACTGTTAACCATTCAGAATATCATGCTCTTTTACCTTGGCACCCACTAGCCCTCTCTCCATCACAGCCTCTTTAGAGCTGACAGCCAATTATTAGGTGTCCTGAGAAATTGAAGAAAATGATAACGCAGAATGAATTACAGATTATATGAACTTTTATGATTTGATGGAAAGAAGAAAAAAAGAAGTTTTAAAAAAAGATGTCAAATAAAAATATTTGATTATAGCATAACCTTCAACATGATAATAGTTACTTATTTCATATTGTTTATTTGTGTATAACTTCTGTCTATTTATTGAATTGTGGTTCTATATATTGACATATCAATGATAAATGAAACTGAATTCCATTATTGCTTTTGAAAAAGAAATATTGAATTGACCAGCTGACACAATGAAATAATGACAGCATCAAGGAAAATTTTAAATATCTATATTTATCGAAATAAAAAAAAATTATTTTTAAATATTTTGATAACTATTCTTATTTGCTCTTCTGGCAAACTTTCCCAGGGGACATTAGCTTACTTGTGAATGACATGAGAGCATACTGACATTAAATTATACTCAGTTTATTAAATAAACTGATAACATACAAGACAAAATCTGTTAATGAATGTGCAATCAGCTAAACTCATCAAATAAAGATATTAATCCTACCTATACTAATTCAAATTTAGTTGATTCATGTTCAAACCCAAGAAAAGTTAGCTTTATTATAATTCATACACAAATAGCAACTATATTTAATCTACACTATTTAAATTGTTCGGGCTGTTGTCCTCATCTTTATTGTCATATTCACAATATTTCAACCATCGTATGCTTCGGCTTTCTTCAGGTGATATACATTAAAATTTTGAACCAAACCAAAAACTTTTATTTCATCCACCAGGTTTCTAGTTTCATGCTTTTTCTGGATATCTCCATTTCAGTTATTGCTCTCCAGTAACTCAACACTCAAAGTTTTTTTTTGTTCACATCTACTGTGGCCAGGTATTGAACTCACAATTCTTTGGATCAATTCACTGGATTACTTCAACCATGTGTCCTTGGGGACATTAGTGAATTAATTTTTGAGACTTATAAACCTAATGTCTCAGTAACCATTCTTTTTTACCAGAGCTCATATGTACAGAGTGAAACTTACTGAAAAAAGAAAAAATAGTTGTCATTATTGTTGTTTTTCCTACTACTTTGTATTAGCAGTTCCCATATAGTACATGGAACTAGAACAATCTACTCCAGTGGACTAAATAAAGGGTTTGGTTCATAATTCCAACGTATATCACATGAAGAAGGCCAGAGCATAAAATGGCCAAAACATCATGAATATGGCAATAAAGATGAGGATAACCGTTCAAACAATGTAAATAGTTATAACACCTCATCTCAGAAATATAGACAGATATATTTAATCGATCAGAAATCCCTTCAGGACATAGGTGATCATGACTTGCCACAGATTCTTTTTCTTTATTCTCTGTGAATTTCCATACATTCTTGGGAAAGATAGTAGAATGGGTTCCCATTGCCTTGCTAATAGTTTGAAATTCAGGTTTCTTTTTCTTACACTGGTTAGAAAGAGCCCAGTCTACCCTGCTATTTAACACAAAGCAGAGGGGGTAAAGACACACACATGCCTTTTCTAAAGGTATTTGTGTAAAAGGGAATGCAACAGAAACAACTAGAATTTGAACTCGGATCATTGATTTTACTCCCTGCACTGATTATCCTTTATACTACCCACATATCCTAGTCCATCCGAATAGGTATAAAATAAGCATTGCACAGAAATATTACAATATGAATCAAGATATTTAGTTCAATTTCAATTGAAAAGATATTAATATAAAAATCATTTTTAAAGATTATTTTCTTAAAACCAGCCTTTTCTTTTATTTGTTTATATAGGTTGCTTGAATTTCCCAGTTGACAATGAAATCTGCTTTCTCAAGCATATAGCATTTTTACAGTCAGTTTTACAATGTCATGGTGTGAGAAACTATCAAGTGAGGCCATGCTCCGAATTTTCTCATGAAGTGAAATTTATAAACTAATTTAAAGTTTTATCCCATACTTTATATCAACAAATAGTTTTAATTTCTTTCTATTTTTGAATATTGTTTTATGGTCTAAAATTTTGAAATAGGTGATGGCAAATTATCTCAAGTAATGAACAATCCAGGAAAATGAATTAATGTTGATAAATTGGTTATATTAAAATGCTGTTTACTTTGAACATTGACCTAAGTTGCTGTTTATTGTGTAATATTTGATTAAACAATAATCTAGTTTCATCTTTACATCATATTTAGATTGTATATATTAATTTGTTCTTTCCTTCTTCACTCCAGTTAAGAAACACAAGTTATTTTTTGTGATTATCTCCTGAATTCCTTTATGATAAAACACTAGGGTTCTACTGCTACAAACTTTGCCTTATTCAAGAGTGACTAATAACTAGCAAAAAAATATGATATATAGTGCACAATAGTGATAGACTGGTCATCTGTGAAAGTGGAAAAAATTTTTTCAGTCAATAATATCTGTATGGAATGTAAAAGTTGAAGGATTAGGTGCATTTTAAGTTGGTGTGTCACATGTAAACAATTAAAGAAGTCGCATTTTTTTTTTTTTTTAAGCATTACACCCCAAGCAAGGCGTGAAGCCACTAGGATGCAGAAGATTTGGAGCGAGAGCAGATAGGAGTGATAGAAGAAAGGATGAGGAGAAGGATAGTGGGTAGATCAAAGTAACTGGAGGTGTCGATTGACATTACATTTGAATAGTTGGAGATTATAGCTCTCAGGGAAACAGTAATTGGGAAGGGTGTTCCACAGGCGAGAGGTGTGAGGTATGAAGCTATTGGAGTAGAAGAGATGGCTACATTTAAAAGTTTCTACAGTGTAAGGGTGGGAGCGGGATGCCAGCCTCGTAGGGCGCTTGAATTCATGGAGTCTGGGAACCAGTGAGAGCAGCTCATCAGAACAATTACCATGAAAGTATTTGTAGAAAAGATAGAGAGAGGCAACGGCGCATCTGTGAGAGAGTGACTGTAGACGAGACGCCAGATCAGGGCCAATTATATTACATATCCGTCTCTGGATCTTGTCAAGAACTCCGAAGTAAACAGAAGGTGCCCCAGACCATATATGGCAGCAATACTCCATGCAAGGGCGAATGCAAAAACTTGGGTTTCTACTGATGTTTCCTGGGCCTGTCCAGGATGGTTTGAATTCAGAGTTTTTCCTGCTTCTAGACTGGCTGCAAATCAAGGCTACAGGACTCAGTCTGTCCTGTTATCTATAGTTGGCAGGGGAAAGATGGAGTCATACCTTTCCCAAGGAAATGAATGTGACTGGAATTCAAAGTCAGCTCTCTGATCCCTCAATTGGAACTGCTATCCAAGGTATAAACTTGACTGGAATTCAAACTCAGTTCTCCAATCCCTCAATGCAAATCACTGTCCATTATTCTGCCATGCCTCCAACATCAATACTGCTAAACTCAAAACTTTTATATAAGCAAAGCTACTTTAGAAGACTATCTTACTTTCTTACTAACAATTTAGAATGATAATCTTAGAAACTCCATCAATATTATATACAAAATTCACTTTACTTAAATATACAGTAGTATTATATGTGCTAGAAATCATGTAAAATCTGTTACAAACATCTCAAAGTAAATTCTAAAAAAAAAAACACAATAAAACTGTCGTAACTAAATTTTCATGTAAAATCTATGTTTGAACATAGAGCTTTTATGTTATTAGCTAATTAAATTCCAGTTCTAAGTCAGGTGACAGTCTGACAACATAAAATAAGCTAGGGATAACAGCAAGCCAATGGCCATTAGCCAATTGATATAAAGATATATATAAAAGGAATCAACTGTGTAGATGACCTGGAATATATGAGGTTCATTATTTCTTGAGAATGGCAAAGAAACTGCAAAATAAAAAAGAACTGAGACAAAAAGATTAGCAACAAAAAGATGCTGAGAAAAACTGAGTCAGTTAAAGATTAAATTATGCACAAAAGGTTTGTGTGTTTTTCGGTTTTTTTTCTTCAAAAAGAAATACAAATTAAGTGCAAATCAAGAAAACTATTTCTATACTGTGTAACTTCATTCTTGAAAATTAATTTATTTGAGTGAAATAAAAAGGTACTGGGAACACACATAGGTGCATTGTTCTAACATATTTTGTAGTGGTCAGAAATCTCTAATAAAATAATACTGGAAGATTTGGTTTAAGTACTATTACAACAGAGAGAATAAATAAAATATTTTCATTTAAATGCACATAAAATATTCTTTAAATAAAATTTTAAAAAAAGATATTTCAGGAGTATATTTTAGATTTGAATTTCCTACATTTTGTGATCATTTATGGTAGACTGACAGAATATTGTAGAGTAATTCGGAAAAAAAAATAATGCATTTAATTTGAGAAAATATGTAAGTTTTAAGAACTATAATAATTTATGTATATTTAATCATCAGTCTATATTTCTGAAATGAGGTACTGTAACTATGTACACTATTTACATTGTTTGGGCTGTTGTCCTCATCTTTATTGTTATATTCATGACATTTCTGCAGTTGTACTTCTTCAGGTGATATACATTGGAATTTCAAAACAAACTCTTTTTTCATTCACATAACCCGGTGGATAAAAGCATTGGTGACTTGACCCAAAGAGTTGTGAGTTCAGTACCTGACCACAGCAAAAACTTAGAGATTTCAGTTAATAAAAGAATATAACTGAAACTGTGATAGCCAGAAAAGGCATGGCATGTGGAACTAGAACAATCTACCCCAGTGGATGAAATAAAGGGTTCAGTTAAAAACTCCAACATATATCACCTGAAGAAGGCCGGAGTTTACACTGGCTGAAATGTTCTGAATATGACAATAAAGATGAGGACAACAGTTCAAAAAATGTAAATCATCATTGGAGTAATGGATAGCAGCTTGTTTTCAAAATTCAAAGAGCCAAATTTGAATTCCAGTCATTTACATGCTAATACCCTTACGAAAGGTATGAATCCTTCTCTTTTCCCTCCAGCTATGGTTAAAGAGTAGTACAGAGTCCTGTAGCCTTGGGTGGCAACCAGTCTAGGAGGAGAACACTGAATTCAAAACTTGAGGGTCTAGTTTTCAAACAGAGGATGACCAAAATTATATTTTGTTGTCTTCAACTGTCAGTCAAAAGCTTGGACAGGAGATGGATGTTGCTAAACTATCTGAAAGCACACTGAAAGGATTATGAGGAAAAAAGAATCAAAGTCTATTTCTTCTGTCCCTCAGGTCCTCTTGACAATTGAAGCAGCAGTCAAGAAACTGATGAAGAGGTTGAAGCATGGGACTTTCACAATTAGCAATGCTTTATGATAGAGAGCAAAGAACAAAACTTAAAGTATTTCAGAATATACAAATCAAATCACACCACCCCGTCAAGCCTGCAGTAATACTAAATACTTGAACTGAGTGTATACAATGATGAACACATTCTTTTTCCTGGCAACCTTTGTGGGTTACTCCACTTGACTTCATCAAATGCCCATGGGGTGGCACTGTTTAAGTTCTATAAAAAGACAAACATATTCTCTTTCTTTCTCTTACTCCAAGATGTAGCAACACATAGATGAAACATCCCTGCTGGAGCACGTTTGTTTCCCCAGTTGACTGATGACTAAACTCTTACATGTGTATCACACACACAAACAAGCACATTCTTAATAGCTAAGTTAATGTCTTTTCCTTTCCTTTCAACTGTGTACACATTAATGTATTTTTTTTTTGTTAATACATGCATTAATTGTTTGTTTAAAATCCATTATTGTGTTTTATTTTTACCCAGATTTATATAAACCTGCCAATATTGTTTGCAGGACAAACATACAAAGAGTTATTAAATATTTACTGAAAAACGTCCACACCATGCAACAAAGGTGGTGATTCCTGCAATACCATTTGGCAAGGTATTAAGTAACTTTTACAAGTGCACAACACCTAATAATTTTGAATAATTGAAAGTCAATCTGTCTATATTTCTGAGATGACGTATTCTAATTATTTACACTATATTGTTTCAACTGTTGTCCTCATCTTTGTCTTATTCACAACGTTGGAATTTTGAACCAAACCCTTTATATCATCCACTGAGGTAGATTGTTCTAGTTCCATGTGCTATGACCTTTTCTGGATATTTTAGTTTCAGTTATTTCTCTTTAGTAATTCAACTGTCCAAGTTTTTCTTCACCTCTGCTGTGGCCAGGTACGGAACTCACAACTCTTTGGGTCAAGTCACCATATTACTGATGAATATGACAATAAAGATGTGAACAACAGTCTGAATAATGTAAATAGTGTAAACTTGAAAGTCAATGTAATTCTAATTAAAAATCCTTACATGGCATTTTATAATCATAAAAGATAAATCTGTGATATTTCCTGATTTGTGTAGAAAAATATGATTATAGCAAAAGAAGAAACTAAGAAATAAATAAATACAACAAAAAAGATAATGATGATGAAGAGGTTATAAATCAATTTTAACGATGATGTAAAATATCTTTTAAGCGCCTTAAAAGCAATCAAATTTGGTTGCATACTTTTTGGGGGATACAAATACAAACAGCCATCATTTTTAAAATATTCCTGATGAAAGAAAAACTGTAAAATTACCAACTAGACTTTGTTTCCTGCTTCACATCAAATCTGAACATGCACACACACACACACATATATTTAGTTTTTCCTTCCAACTCAGCAATATGATAAATAAAATTTGACTTGATGTCTTTTTTGTGACTTTATATTAGTTTCTCTACTTTTGCAAAGGCTGTGGAAATGAAGAAGAATATATAATATATAGCATTGATTATAAGAGGCACCTAGTTGAGAGTTAATGATAGATGTAATGGTAATGTCATTGCAGAAATCGTTGGAAATGGAAATATTTATTGCAACCATTTATGGCTTTTTCCTTTCAAATCTATTTCATCAATGCAATTCCCAACATAATTAGCTCCTAGAGGCAATTATACTACCTCTCTCTCTATATATATATATATATATATATATATATATATATATATATATATATATATATATAGGTAGATAGATACTTATGCATATAATCTACATACATATTTCTTTGAAAGGTATAGATTCTTTCCTTCTATAAAAGTATTAATATACATATCAGATTACTAAACACACAAAGAATATACATTTTTGCAACTTCATGACTTTCCATATTGTTATTTGTATTGTGGGTGATATTATTGCTTATTATAGGTGAACATGATATATATATATATATATATATATATATATATATATATATATACACACACACACACACACTCACATATCAATTTTCACAAGAAAAATAAATGGCACATTAAGAGGCATGTACATATATATTCATCTTTAGCATGTTAGAATGTTATTTTATAAAATATATTAAATTTTCAAAATATGTTATTAAAACTGATGAAATTGCTTATTTGTCTTTACTCCCAAGCTGTGATTTAAATGCTAAGGTGGTTACCACTTTTGAGGCAGAAAATAGCTTTATTTGAATAACTAAACTGCTTGACTGTAAAAGCCACAATCAAATAGATGAAAAATGCTTTAAGAAAACAGTTATTTTTAAAAAATTGATTTCTAAAAGGTGAATATGTAAGTTCTTCTCCTATGTGCTGTATGCCTTCAGAAGATAGACGATCATGGCTCTTCTCAACTTATCCTTTGTAGTCTTTAGTAAAGTTTGTCTTTTTACTATAACTCCTAATATCCTTTTCTTCCAACCATTTACACTAGCCCATTAAGTAGGTTATGCACTGCTTTCTGCTGTCCTCCTTGCTTTCAATATATACTGTGAGTATCAAATTTTCCAAGCTCTCTTTCCTCATTATTTACCCTAGAAATATCAACTATTTCTTCATAATGCTACATATAGATGTCTTTTTTGTTTTCATTCTTTCTAAAACTTTGTTGTTGCTCATATGATCGGTCTATGTTATTTTCACCCTCCTTCTATAGAACCACATTTCTCTTTCATGTGTGAGGATATTGTCCCACATTAACACCCATATAAGAGTAATGATATCACATAACGGTTCAGTAATCTTCTTTGCTTAGGTTTGAAAGACAACTTTCACTACCTCAATGTGCCTTTGGGCTTTGGTATCACATTTTTCTGTCTCTGTTAGAAGATTTTATATGATTAATTTTAAAAATATACATGTTACTAAACATACAAACATTTTTGTTCAAGTTTATATATGTAGGTATAAACAGAGACAAGTATATTTGAATATCTGTAGAGAAATATAGGAGATAATGAAAAACTGGATTCTAAAACTTTGATCAAATGACCAAGTATCAGATTTTTTTTTGCTGGGGGAGGTTTTCTTGATTGGGCAAAGAAAATTACAGTAACCCCCTTGCATACATACCAGTCAATATAAATAAGTATGTTTTCACAGCTTCATACACATCTTTTCTCACTATTCTATAATTATCTCTCTAATATATATATATATATATATATAGATAGATAGATAGATAGATAGATAGATAGATAGATAGATTTACATTTATATCTATAAACAAAATTCCATTGAAGTTTGATCATTTTAATTTGCATGTGTATTTCTGTCTGTGTATCTGCCTGTATGGAAAAAAAGAGAAGATAATGTCTTGATGTTTAAGTGTGCTCATGCATGCATGCAAATAAGGATTTTTATGTGTTTATCAAATGTGTATAAATATATGAATGTGATTAACACCATCCAACTCAGATACTCAAGAGTAAAATAAACAGAACACACTATGCCATTGAGGTAAAATTCAATAAAAAAAATATGAGTTCGTGAAATCACTTATGACCATAAGTAGGATAATTAATCATATTCAGATTTCAATATATAAATGCCTCCTTCCACACATATGCTATTATACATATATAGGTGTTTAGTAAGCTTATATTAGTGCAGTAAGTACAAGTGAGATGTGATACATCCAAAGATTGAATTCACTATACAATAATAATACTTTTCAAGACTAGGTTGATAACTAGTATTATTGTGGTGCACAAATGGATAGATACATGTAAACGGATATATATTATTTTTATGCATGTTTCAGTGAAGAAGCAAATTTTTTTTAGTTTCTTACAGTTTCCCTTTCAGCAGGAGTTAAGAGAATGCAAGAATTATCCATAATGATTATTGTCCCAAGAGCTCTCAGCCAATTCATTGACCATTGAAAACATTAACAACAATCCCCTTGGAAATGCCTAATATATATATATATATATATATATGTCACAAGATATAAAATAATATATTTATGTAAGTGCATATTATATACATATCAGAGAAATGGCTGATAGGACTTAATTTACACTGATTCCAACACTTTCAAGTGATAATTGGAATTAAACTTACTCAAGACTGAAACACAATACTGTCTTTTAATCAACTGTTCAGATATTGCTGAATCTGATACATTAATGCACCAATAGTCCATATTTCCCTTACAAATATTGGCTGGTACTCATTGCTACCCCACCCCGTTTTTGCTATGAGGTGTGTATGTTGTAGATATGTGGGTAATGATGTGGGTAATGTAACAGTTGTTGATACAGAAAGTGGAAATGGAAAACCAAGTTCCAGCCCTGCCTGTTGCTTTCATTTCACATAGTAAAAACTATGAATTCATTTCTTCTTCTGACTATTACTTACAAAGCAGTGTAAACTGGCTCTCAGGACTTGGATGGCAGCCACTTTAAGGAGGAAGACAAATCTGAATTCAAAACCATGACGAAGACAATGAGAATAAACCCCACAAGTTTTTTTTCTCAAGTCATTGCAACTCAAAGACAAGGAAAAGAAATCTGTGTAGAAACATGATCATTTATTACCTAAAGGAAAATGCCATTTAAAATAAAAGTGTGTTGGCTTCTAAGAGTTATGGAAAATCAAATATGGACACCGATGCAACACCCAATGAAATAGTATTGACAAACATCCATCAGAGTGAAGCAGCCATTCAGCACTATTACCATATATACTCGTATATAAGCGAACTTCATGTATAGTGCAACCACTGAATTTTTTTGCATGAAATTTAACCCCTCTAGAAAAAATATTCCTGTGTATAGTGCAACTGGTCACCAAAAATGCATGATTTTAACCTCTTCAAAAAAAATTACCTGTGTATAGTGCAACCACCCACTATTTTTTGCATATAAAACTAATTATAAAACTTGCACTATACTCAAGTGTATACTATATACATGTTTTCTAAGGTTTTTCCAGTGCAAACCTACTGTGACAAATATGCAGCAGTACAGATGCAAAAGAGGCCTCAGATTGCATGCAGACATGTTTGCCACCACTAGTTGCATCCAGATTTTTCCCATTAGCAGTGGGATAGTTTGGCATGTCTAGATACGGGTCTCTCTGCAACTGATCAGCATCCTGATCTTTTTAAGATACCATATGCAACAAAAGCAGGGAGAAACCAGCAGTCAGCACTTAGCAAGACACAGTGTCTTGTGAAGTCAGTTCTGTGGACATTTTTGTTCCTCAAGTTGCTTTTGTTTCTAAGGCAGTTAAATTTTGTTACCTCTCGTTTCTTTTCCCTCTCTGCCTATTACCCCCATAGTTGCTGAGAGAGTTAGGTGTTTCCCCCAAACTAAACACACTCTTGCCATACAGTGCTACACCCTCTATACCATTTCTTGATTTTCGTCTTGGTAATAACAATCTATCAAGCTGTTTTTCACTTTACCTCATATCAGCATATGGGTGAGCATTGAATGAAAGATCAGTAATAGAGTAAATAGTAAGCTAACTCACAATTTGGATAAGCTATTAGGATATTTGGATTAGCTACTAGTTTGAAGAGCAGCAGGGCACTGGATCTGTCACTCAAGCTTTTACTCTCACTAGAAGATGTAAGACATACAAATAAAAGCAATACAGGTACATGGTAAATAATAAATCTCAACTAATTTGTAAAACAGACTAACCAACACTTTTCATCTACCTTTTTAAGTGTTAGTTAAGGGATTTAATTGTATTACTGCAATTGTCTTACTGCTAATTAACAGAGTCCTGTTGTCAGAAATCCTCTTCTGTAATTCCTGTTTGTAAAAACTGGGACAAAACATTTAATCCTGTGAACTATCAAACTATTAGTCTTCTATATCTTTTTGGCAAAGTACTAGAGGCTCAAATCAACTTTGGATAGACTAAGCAAATCACATCACTGGGTTTTCTTTCAGGCAAACAATATAGCTTTTGTTGCTTCTCTATGTGAGCTGCCAATGGTATAATGGTTATTGCTGAAAGACTCTGTCAAACTTTACATAAGAATGGTGAAGCTCAAAATGTTGCCTTAGATCTCTTGAAGGTATTTAATAGGGTGTGGCATGCTGGTCTTCTTTACTAATTGAAGGGTTATGGTGTTTTTAGCTGAATGTTTTATTTCATCCCAACCTTTCTTATCAAATTGTGAAATGAATATTGTTTTGAAAGACCACAGTTGTCCCTAATATTCATCAACAATCTTCCTGATGTCATCAGTTCTTGATTATCTATGCTGATGACACTAGTATTTATTCCTGTTTTAATAGTAAATCTGACAAGTTTGATAAAGTCTGATCAAATATCAAAAATGGCCTTCAATCTGTTGTTAACTGGGGTAAGAAATGTCTTGTTCATTTTAACAGTTCCAAAACTAAAACTGCTCTCCTTTAATCAAATAAGAGAATCTTTTTTGCTCTCTCAGTCTAACATTTTGCATTTACCTGAAATGAAACAATTATATTGAATCAATGTTTGGTCATTGAAATATTAGTTTTGGGAAATGTGCCATGCCAGGAACTTTTTAGCATCTCCTCATATATCAATATTAGCATTTACATGTATTATGTCACCATGTTAGAATATGTATTTAATTGTCTATACATATAGAGAGAGAAAGAGATACAGAGAGAAAGAGACATTTAATATAAAAATCTGTATAATATGTATGTATCCACTTTTCCATATGCTCAAATATACTATGAATATATACTTACACAAGTAATTTATATTTTCAAATAAATAATTGAATCAACAAATCCATAGTCTAACATATAGTTATTGGGCAAATTTTGATCAGAAATATTCTCTGTATCATCTTCAATTTATAATATTCTTATTTATTACAGTATTAAGTGTCTTGATAAAAAAAAATGAGATTATGTTGAAAAATACATATTTGTTGTGTAAAATGAGTGCTTTTTTCATCATAAGGCTACAAATTTATTGATTATAAATATGTATATATATATATATATAAAAAAATATATATATGTATGTATATATGTATTTATGAAGAAAGAGATAGATAGAAAGACAGACAGACAGACAGAGATCATATTTGTAAATGACACTGTTTTTTAAGTTTGCATCTTCTGAAATAAATTGCTGTTTTTTGTCCACAGTATCTGGTCCAGTAATTGTGAATATTGATAAATTGAAAGATCTCTATAGGCTGTGGATTGAATTGAAAAAAAAATATATTAAAAAGTTATTCATATTTTGTTAGATGTCTTTGTGTTTATGTCTCTTACCACCTGTTCAGCAATTGGACTGAGGTAATGTCAAAACACAAACAAGTCAATTCATCAAGAGTGGCTAGTTAATTAGGTCTCTTATTCATATACATATGCATACTCAGTAAACTCACCTACATACAGACACACATGTGCAAGTGCATATATATCATTGCTTGTTTATACATCTGTACATGCACTTCATTGAAAATGAGACCCATAATTATTCAAAAGAGAAAAAAAGTATATTTAATTATTTATTATATATTGATTAAGGTTAACTTTTGTTTCATTTACTGTCTTTTTTTTACTTGCCTCTACAAATAACACTCCCATTTTATAATTTTTTATCATAATAATGAAGATGAAAATTTTTTATCATTAATAATGAAGATAAAAACTAGTCCATATATTTTTCCTGAGTAAAAAGTCAGTAATGTTTAACTTTTAAAGATAAGTTGCCATAGCCTGAATTTTGTGAAAAGTCTCCTGTCAACAATGCTTTTTTTTCCTCTTTTTAGATATGATATCCTGATATCATGGCGATTCACCTTTCTAAGATCAGTGGTTAAAAATGATTTTGAGTGAGTGAAGTCTATGGGTCTTGGTAAAGACCATACTTCTTTGAACATTATGGAGTGGCATTACAGAATCACAAACAAGGAACTGTACCAAATAACAGAAACCACATCACTTGAGAATATTCAACAACATCTAAAATGGATATCACATGTAACACTACTTCACAAAAGGTTAGGAATTAAACCTTCATAAATACTGGAAAAAGTAATAACAACTCATGAACATGAGAAATTTACTTTACTGAAAAGCTGTTTTAAGAGAAAGATTTCAACCAACAGCAGTACTGGCACCTTGGTCAATAAATGCCAAATGTTTCTTTATAAGGAAATGACAAATATTACTATTAGATTTTTTTTCCTTTCAACATTTACATGTGAAGATGTTCACAAAACTCAAACTTGCTTTTCTTTCTTCCAATTGTTTAAATATTCAAATATACAAACACACCAGGGATATGTTGGCGGTTACTCAAGGTTCAATTTAGATGAGATTATGAGAAAGTAACATTTTTAGATACTACTATCAATTTTTTCAGAGTTATACTTACACCAGAAATGTAAGATGCATCTACGACTATATTGAAGAGTTTCCTCCCTCCCTACACTGTCGGTTTATATATTTATAAAGTAAACAAAAGTAAAACCCTTTTGCTTTTGTAACTCTATTATTTTGTGCTGACATGGCTATGCTTTTCTCCTAAGTTTACAATTTAATTAAATTAACAAACAAGCCAAACTAATATGTGTGCTCTTCATTTCAGGCTAAAATCTTTTCAGCTAAATTAACAATGTCACATAATCAAGTTTCAACTGAGCATTGCTTACTGCCAGAGGTGTTTTCAATACTTGAAGATAGTGTGAAAAGATGCTATCACTGGAAAAATTAAGCCACTTCGTACACAGCAAAGATGGAGGTACTCTAGCATTATATTACTGTTGACAGATTTGATTATATGGAAGATGTTTCTTGATGATGTCAGCTTTGAAAAGTATTTTCAATGTGACAGATCATCATATAGCAACCTGTTATGCATTATCCCAATAAAAAAAAACAGATGAATCTATCAAGATATATTTGTAGGAATTTCATAAATTCAGCCCAAAATGTGAGTTTGAAAGCTAGGACACTGAACAGGTAGAGCAAAGCACAATACTGAATTTGTTCATTACTGCCACTGGGTCTGAAATTAGAAAACAAGGCCACAACAGAGAAGATATTTGGATACAGAGATGCCTTAGAGCAGCTGAAGAACTGATCAAATCATATTTGTTTAGTCCACCAACTTCATATCTTCTTGATAAATTAGGGAGCAGAGTCCTAATTGTACTTTGGAAGATTCAACTTCCACAGTTGCTGTCTTGAGGAAACATGATATGTCAAGCTTTTTTAGCAGAAAAAATATCTATATCCTACAAAGGTAGTTTGTGGCAACAAGTGCCATAAAATCAATCACTATGCAAAAATGTACAGCATGTGCAGAAATTGACATGAAAGAGAAGTTAATATTTACTAAGTATAGCATAGATTGGGTACAAGGCCACAAGTAGTGACATCCTACTGTAGATTGGCTTAAATCTACATCATGTTAAAACACCAGTTACCATACAATCACCAAAGTTAAGCAATGTCAAGCCTGGTCAGTACGTAGTTGGGTGACTGCTTGGGAATACTAGAAGCTGTAAGCTTGGATGTGGGGATAACATAATAGATATTGGCTCAGAATTGATAATTGGAGAGCCAAGTTCCAATTCCGGTCAGGTTTGTTATATTCACTTATACACAAATGGTATGAATCCACCTCTTCACCCCCAGCTATGGTTTAATTAGTAAGACTTATATCACTAAAACCATTATTATCTCCAAAATATATAAATTGCATACAAGATATTTTAATTTCAACATTAATTAATCCAGAGGTTTATATGCCATTAAACAAAAACAACTAACCAACCAGTGTGAATCAAATTCACTTCTCAGTAGTAACAGCTAACAAGATTAACTTACCAACCATTACCCCATGCAAGGAAAAAGAAGTCATTACTACAGCATCTGTGTCTTAAGAGGATCATCTAAAATTATTTTTAATGGCCGGTGTCAATACATTTATCTTGAAGGAAATTCTTAAGAGAAATGGAAACTCATTGACATCTTCATTCATTTGCTGATTTGGATAAATTTGGATGAGTGAGTTTCACTCATCCATATTTATACAATGAGAGCGCATTTTGCTCTATCAATCTTGTATCAAGAAAGGATATCTTGTATCCTTTCTTAATAGCACAAGGACCTTTTTGTCAAGAACTTCTATAGTGTAAATGAAGATAATAGCCTACTCATTAAAACAGGACACTCTAGTATATATGAGTTGCTTATAAAGCTTTCAGAAAGGAAAACAACAATTAACACTCAAATTTTGACATCATAACTTAGTAGAGAGAAAATAATTAACCAAACCGAGTTGAATTTGAATTATAAACAGTACTGGAGAATGATCATGTGTTTTTAATTTCCTCAATGTATATTGAAGAGAGATTTTCCTTGAGTGGTAATGAAGATGGGATGATTACTGCATGTGCATGGTGCTGTAAATAGGATTTTGTGAAGAGAGGACAATCTGAGTGACATTCATAGAATTGCAACTGGTACAGGGCAATATATTATGTTGTCACACATGAAATGACACACTTTATAAGAAATGAACAAAATGCTACTGAAATCTTAATTTATTTAGTTGAAATAGGTGCCATGTTGATGAATGACTGTTTTCTAACAAACCTCTAAATTCTTGATCCTTTAAAAAAATTCTCATTCTTTGATGTGATAAACTGTCCAAATTCTTCAACTACCTCTTCCTTATTTGGAATGTTTTATTGTGTATAAAAAGCTCAAAATGTTTAAATGAGTGATAATCAGAAGATATATCAGGTGAATATAGCGGATGAGATGAAATTTCATAATTCAGGCTATGCGGCTTTTAGTTGATTGAGACGCATTTGGCCATGTGTTGTCGTGCAGCAAAATTAGGCAAGTCTAGAATGTTTCTTTTTCAATTTTTCATGCATCCACACAATTTCTCCACAATATAAGATTGTTATTATTGTTTTTTTTTAAGGCAAGAATGACTAGTAAATAACCCCTTTGAAAAACCATTATAAAATAACCATTATTAACTTTTTAGAGTGCAGTGGAGGTTTTGGCTATTGTTTTGGTTATTCATCTGCATCTAACTACTGGCCTACTCTCTTACTGTTGTCAAAGAGTATCCATTTCTCATCGCATGTAATGATTCAATGCAAAAAATTGTTCTTTTTCCAGTTTGTACTCATACAGTAAGATTACTCGACATTGTTTCATTGTAATCATTTTCATTGGGCTTATCTGGAAAGAAAAAGAGTCAGAAATAAGTCAAGATTTTTTATATACCAAGGAGTTTACTTTGTTAGGTGACTAAATCAACAACCAACCAAAAAATGGGTCATTTCAACTGTGACAACCTAATAAGTGTTTTTCATAGATTGACGTATTCTATTTGAATATGGAGATGGTGTTTTAAATGATGGTGGCAAGTCAAAATTAAATGAAAGCAACTAGCAAATCTTAAATGCAGGTAGTACAACAGATATTTTTTACAAACTGAAATATTATTAATGGGAGAAGTTTCTAACATACAGAAAGAATCTAATATCAAAAAACTTGACCAGCCCTCACTAAAACTGATTCTTCTGAGAATGAGCATTTTGCTTGATGTATGGACATCATATGAAGAGACATGCAAATTCAACCTCCTTGCAGTGATTTGTAACAAATTAAGGCTATTGGGTTCACATCTCGTGAACGTTGTGGAAGCCGATGCTCTCAGCTTGACTACAGAAAAACTATTGACCCACAGTAAACAAATTGCAGGGAAGAGCATACACAAGGAAGTATATCATTTGACCTTCCATTCAATGCATGTCTGAAAATGAGTTTATAAGACTTTTTCTTTGGCTTGATTGTGGTACCAGGTTAATCTCAGCCTCTTTGTTGCCCCTTGTCCTAACACTGGCAGGTGTTGTCTATGGATTAGCTATTCTGAGGAAATGATAGCTGGAGATGGTCTTTGAGTAGTCTGCCACTCTTTTCAAAATTAAATCCATTAGCAATAGAGACATTAATGATCCACAATGTTCATTCTCACTCACTTCAAGAGTTACAAGTTAGTAATTCTTTCAATACACACAAACAAGATGGACATAATCTATGCCAATACAATAAAAATTAAAGAACCGTTGAATCTCTTAGCAACAAACAATGCTGAATGGATGATAGAAATTAAGTTACTTTTCACAATCTTTGTTTCTTCCATACAATATTCCAAGTTGCAAACATACTTTATTATTCTATACAAGCAATGGGTCCCTTAAACCACAGATCTTAGCACTTACAGCCAAATTAAAATTATTATTCAGATATACCCTCATCTGATACATTGGATACCTTTGTAGATCCCATACCCTCATCACAACCACCTGATGTTGATATGCCAAAACTTGTTAATATAATTCTGATGTCACTCTGTCAGAAAAACCATGAGTTGGGCAAAGTCAACCTGAGGTCCAATGAGCCACCTATGCCACCTATGAATTATCACTGTTACACTTATTAGTAAACCATAGGTCACTTATCACCTGTTGTTCATGTCCCCACCCCCACAGTACACATCACCCATCCACCATAGATTTCAGCTCTGCAGATTCAAGGATACTCACACATGTAGTCTCTTATTACCTCTTCGCCGACTGCATTCAGCCAATTTGTGGTCAAAGAAGATGGGTACATATTGGAAAGAAAATCAATCCTGAATATTTCACTGGCAGCAGTTGAGTTATGCCCCTTGGATGGAAATTCAGACAAGAGAATTATAACAATTTGTACAAATATAAACTGAATTCTCTTACACCCAAGAAAATATTCTATATTTCTATGCATAAGCTATGCTACATGAGTGAGATTTCTTGGTCAAGTGAAATCTTTGGTTTACAATCATTAACATGTTAAAGAGTGAATTCAATGTGAATAAAATGTTCTTTAATACAAGTTTATGCCAGACTTAGTTCAGAAGATTTATCAACAGATTTTGATAAAAAATGCATAGGAATAACTAATTGAAATTCTATGGAGATTTCAATTGAATATTAGAAACTATGAAAAAGCTATAAGCAGAATTGAATAATGTTAAGATTGCTATCTATACTATTAGTATTTATGGGAGTATGCTCCTAAAACGATACTGCCAATTCATTTCCACAGAAACCACAACAAATACTGAAATCAAAACAATACTGAACATGTTTTCATCTACAAAACACTATTTTTGCACATCATCACCCTATTGGCTATGCATTTTAACCTTAAAAATCTGCACCACTTTTCACACACATTGATATTGCTATTACTGAAATATGTTACTGACTACTTAACTGTGCTCACATTCACTGTTTGGTCTTCATAAATAAAAGTGTCAATGAATGTCAGTGAGTGTAATTTTTCCACAGGGATGAATTTAATGACATGCATAGGATTATCATCTCTCAGTTATATGTCTGTCTTCGGGTAGAGTGTGACTCAGCTGTGGCTCTGTCCATGTACAGAGACCCAGCTGAAAAAAATAAAATACTGTGAGGTGCCCGGTCCCAGGGAACAGCTGACCATGCCTGCACCCCCCCATTTCATTAGAGAGGTGGGATTGGTAGTCATACTGATGCCAGTGCATCAGTTGCAGGGGCTGAGAAATTTTTAATAGCACACTGTAAACACTCAGGTTCCACACATTAAACCTGAACTTGTGTCACATCTCATCTTAGTGGGGAGACTGGGGTAAATAAAACCTTCTGTAGCACATGCTGGGTAGGATTATCATCTCTCAGTTGCATCTCTGTCTTTGAGAAGAGTGCAACTAAGCCATCTCCAGCTATCCTCACCAACAGCAACAATATGCAATAAACTGTTGTTTTAAGGACAGTGCTCTTTGCCAATTACAAGACTGTACTGTTCAGAAACAACAAAAATGTCCTTTTCAAGACAATGCTCTTCTCACTCTCTATATGAGTATGCAGAGATATTTTTTGCCTAGTGATGTGTAACCTTATTTTCGTTGATGTATTTTCTTTAACGAAAATAAACATGGCAAGATATTTTTTAATGAAGTCTTCGTGTTGCTTGTCATTGTCTTCCATCATTCAATATCTGTTTGCAGGCCAATACACCACAATTTTAACTATAATAATAATACCAAGATCATATTTTTGGCAAATATAATATTAACATATCTAAATGGGTTTCTATCTAAATCAATATGTTTATTCTATAAAAATATTAGCTAAAGCATTGTTGACTTAATTTAAGTAATTTTGTGAATTTTTAGGAGCCAATTAATGGCTAATTCAACAGAATTATATAAAAGTGACACTTCAGCTGCAAAAAATCTGTTTTAGAAGACACAATCTTTCTGTTGGATTAATGTAAAGAAACTGGAAGAATGATCTCCAAAGATTATTACTCTCACTAAGTTCTATTTTATCAGACATTTTATAAACTTTAAATTAGAGTTTCAGAATCAGAAAGAAGATTTTTCTTATGAACTCTGATCACTTGAAAAGAAAATCTTACTCTTTAAGTGGTATACAAAAATCTAAGGACTAAAATACAGAATTATATTTGTGTTTTTATTTCTGTTCATGCACATGACTGTTATATGCAAATGTCTGTTAATTAACCTTAAAGGTCCACTTAAAAAATTGCTTTTGAACATTTTCTGCTATGTAAACAAAAATTCTTTACATAATTTACAATGTTCAAACTGTTGTCCTCATCTTTGTTGAGATATTAATGGCATTTTGGCTGCTTTATGCATGAACCTTCTTCAGGTGAGTGGAATTTGGAACCAAACCCTTTATTTCATCCACTGTGGTAGATTGTTCTGTTGCTGAAGGGTTAATCAGCTGAAGAAGGCCAAAGTGTACAACGGCCAAAACATTGTGAATATGGCAACAAAGATGAGGACAACAGTCCAAATAATTACAGTACCTCAATCTCAGAAATATAAACAAAACCAAAATTCATTTCATTGCAAATTCAGTTAATTAGTTTGAGTTATCATTCAATAAAGAATTGGTATAGCCTTATATTTAAAATGATTAGTTCAAAATCATAGCAGATCAATTAGTAGATACTGGGCTTATGTTCACAACTTACTAAGTTCATTAACTCTATTAGTTAATAATAAATATATGTCCATCACAGTTATCATTTAAATGGTAGGCAGTATCAATTTGAGATCAGTAGATATTATCAATAGATAGTTTAAAAATGTTTTCAATACTACAGGCATTGTTCATTCATGATTTATACCAGAATGACTATGATAACTAAAACAAAACTCAGAATAGAAGTAAAAGTACTAAGCTTTATTTAGATAAACAAAACTCAGCTACAAAATAAAAAGGAATTAAGTCACAGATTATATAGCCTGCGTGGGTGAGTCTATTGTTCATACAACATGAGCATAGCATACCACAATGACTATTTGGAAACTCTAGGATTCATAAGATTACTATTTACTAGGATTCATGAAGTTATATAATTTCCTGGAGTATTTGCCTGCAAATAAATCTGAAAGAATCAGCCAAAGACAGTGTTATGTCTGCATACATACTTTACAAAAAGAAAAGAGGTGAAAAATGGTGACAACTTGGTGCAAAAAGTGCACAACTTGATTGTGAATGGAATGGCTTCAAGGAGTATCATACCATTAAAAAATATTAAATTTAGAAAATAACATCTCTTTATTTCCCTTTTTTTCTTTATTTTTATAATCTAAGCTAGAGTATCATTTTTATAGTTTTTTGCATATAATTAAAGTGAAAATAAACATAAAAATTACAGTTTAAAAAACTTTTTCATTCATCCATTTGGCATGCATATGCATGCAACATTTTCCTGTTGTTGAAGGGTTAATCAAGAAAAATGAAATAATGTCTCATTTGTTCAAATGATAAGATTAATACTACTCAATCCTGATGTTATATGATTCTGAGATGCATAAGTGATTACATTTTTTATTAAATTATTACATTTTGATGAAAAATAAA
>CAHIKZ030003076.1:2780000-2910000 GCA_903632075.3 Acanthosepion pharaonis
ATGCCAAAAACATCATGAATAAGGCAATAAAGATGAGGATAACAGTCCAAACAATGTAAATAGTTACAATACCTCATCTCAGAAATATATATATATATATATATTATATGTGCATTGCTAATTGGAAAGAGCTCAATATTAGTGATAGAGCTAAGATATTCAATTGCATGAACTGAATATATATAAGGTCTGCCTGGAAAGTAACCAGCCATTTTGAATGTATTTGTGTGGCTTTCAGGTAAACTGAGTAATCATGCATGAACAGACACACTGTCTTGTGGGTTACTCAGGTCACATGAAATGCATTATATGTACTTCTGTGTCATGTGACTATTACATTTAAAATGAATATGTATCAAGTTTATCTTGAGACCTGAACATTTATCTGCAGAAACTCTTTGAATGATTCAGAAGTATTTGGGGATGATTAAATGAGTGAAATCTTGATAAAATGTTGGTACCAATGTTTCAGACTTGGCTGAGAATCTGTTGAACATGATCTACATTCTGGAAGAACTTCAACAAACAGATCTCCTGAAAATGTGGAATGTCTGTGGACTGCAATTAAAGGAAATTGGAAACTGAAAGTGGGAAAACTTAGAAGATTTGGGGATTCAATAGATTGTCCAGAGAATTAGTTTGAATATTTCAACTTCCCATTCCTCATGTCTTGTGCAGGGTATTTTTGAAAAAACATCACAACACTCAGATCACTTAGCCCCACTACTTTCCAGATTTGTCTTCTTAAAACAGTTTTTTCCAAATGCTAAAATTGCCATTAACAGGATGAGATTAAGGAGAACATGATTAACCAGCTGATGGCAATCACTAGAAAGACTTTGCAGAATATTTGGTAAGTAGACGGGGAACAGTGAAAGGTGTCTGAGGTTCCAAGGTGACTGAGTTTGACTAGATTTTCAGAAGTATTAAGTGGATGTATAATTTCTTTCCAAACCTCAACTATACAGAATATTATATATATATATATATATATATATATATATATATACCTTTGAAGACACCAAAAAAGAAAAAGAAGTCAAATGACAAAAGAGAAATGCCCGTCAAAATCCACCTCATTCTTCACTAACATTACTACGCAGTCATTGTCTCTTCCATGCAAGAACTGCACTATTTAGGCATCATTGCCATCATCATAAAGGAAGTGATCAGAAAAGAAGAAATTAAATTCTTGGATATCAGATAAAGCTGATGTTATATATATATATATATATATATATATATATATATATATATATATATTTGTGTATTTAGGTAGCAATCTTTCTTTCATGCACATTTCATTGAATACAACAGAAAAGGTGCTTTTATTAAGTTTTTTATACAATTTCTCATGCGATCTATTTTTTTTTTTCTTTTCAGATGATAAATTATATAAAAAGTGTCTGGATATTATAAGAACATTATAAGAACATTATAAGAACATTATAAAAAATGCAGAATGCCAGTTGACAATAACAAAAAAATTATTTATTACAAAAAATTTAAAACCTTTAACCTTATAGTTAAAAATAATAATTCACCACTTAGAACAAAATTAAATAAAGTAAATATTATTTATGAATTTAAATGCCCATTAAGGAATTGTATTCCTGATCAATCAAAATTTGTAAATAATTATATAGGCCACACTGAAAAATGAAAACATTTTATAAAACATTCATGCAACAAACTATTTCTTATTTAACAGTTGAAATATTTAATTCTTGAAAATGGCTAAATGTATGGCTGAAAGCACTTGGATAAAAAGAACATTCAGATGGTTATTATATAATTTATCATCTGAAAAGAAAAAAATTATTAGATCACATGAGAAATTGTAAAAAAAACTAAATAAAAGCACTTTGTCTGTCGTATTCAATGAAATGTATATATATATATATATATATATATATATATATATATATATATATATATATATATATATATATATATTATTTTAGCAACACAAGCATATTTTAAAAAGTGATTAGTATTAACTAAGAATAAGAATTCATGGGTATATACACAAACATAAATTATATGAATGAAAAAGAAATATTGTTATACGTTTAACTATAAAACAATATGAATGAATGTATTTTTTAAATCAAATCTACATCTGTTTAATAAACATGGCCATTTCCTTGAAATGAAAACTGCAGAAAATTACTGTTTGTGTATGACTCTCTCTCTCTCTCTATATATATATATATATATGAGTTGCAGATCAAATATAGATTGGAATCCAACAGGATGGTAAGATAAAGAACAAATAGGAAATATCTATTAATCTAACATTTAACTTTTACTAAAGCTTTGTCAGAGAATGAGAGGAAACAGACAAAAAGACTGAACTTTGACATTTTTCACTTTTGTTTGGGTCATATGTATATATAAAACATACAATGAATATGCTAATGGTTTAGATAGGTATAGGCCAATGTAAAAAGTCATGACAATGTCATTCTATTATTACATGTTTTTCCATTCAGACTAGAATAAGAGAAATGTCATATAATAATGACAATTCCTCATTTCAAAAATTCTGACAAAATCATTTTCATTTTCTGACATATGATTCTGAATATATATATATATATATATATATATATATATATATATTTAGGCAGTAATCCTTTCATGCATGTTTCATTGAATGTGACAGACAAGGTACTTTGATTTAGTTTTTTATACAATTTCTCATTCAATGAAATGCGCATATATATATATATATATATATATATTCCTTGAAAGAATTTTTCAAAACATCTCCATCTTCATGAATTCCTTTTAGGTAGATCTAATATATGTTTATCTTTAATTATTTTGTTATTTTTCATATAATTCAATTTTATTACAATAAAATATTCTTTGTTCCTTTTAATCTACTTAAAAGAAGCTTATCTTTTTAATATATTTTTTTAACAAAAATCATAATCAAAGGGTCAATAAATGTATCAGATTTTGCCATTTGTAAAAATAGCCATATTTCCCTGCAATAGAAAAACACTTGAATGTAACTCTAGATAACTTCTAAATTTGTGTGGCGCTAATTTATTGATCATTTTTCAAGCAAAAATGAAGAGAAAATTTATCAGAAAGATAAAAGCCAAAGAAAATCTGATACCCTGAAAATTGGCACAAATGTTTGGAATACAAATGGCATTAATGATTTCTTTTCTTTTTTTTTTTTTAGTTTTGAGAACTGACATTAAAGAAGATGGTAGATAACCAGAAATAGGTTGCCTAGTTTGGGATGGAATTAATTCAAAAGTGTCAGATGATTGACAGAGATAATAATGTCTTTGTTTGATCATTGTTTATTTATTATGAAACAAGATTCTTTTGCTGTTGGTATAAAAGAGTATAATTAAATTGATCCTGCTTTAGACATTCAAAAAAATAGTCAATCACATTATACTGACAAACTAATAATTGTTATAACTTATGCAATGGAAATGTTAATACATTTGTCAAAAGGATAAAAAAATAAATGTAGCCTTTTCAAAATTGATTGCTATTTTTTGGTCAAACGCAAATCCACAGTAAAACAAAAATTGAAAAGAAATTTATTATTTATTTGAAATTTACAAATGCAAAATAGTTTTATAGATATTTGCTCTCTACATATCCTTGTAGAGTCCTGTATATTTTTTTTTAATCAACTAAATTAGAATGCTGTGAATTTCTAGCAAAAGGTTAGGAAATTGTTCATAAAAGAATTTCTGTGATTACATCCATCTCATGAAATCAGTGTCATTGTTTATTAATGAACTGAATATATATATTATTAATTTATTTGTTGGATTGTGATGAGAGAAATGAATCTTTAAGTTGTTATTGTGGTGGTTTCTATAAAATCCTTTCTTAGCAGTCAGAGAACCCAGGTGAGTTATTGTCCTTGACACATTAGAGAACTGGTCAAAGCTTTTGATATCTGGAGATGCCAGATGTGTCATGATCAACATCTAAATTCATTTCATACACTTTTTGAATGAGAACTGTACAATGAAAAACATTCTTAAATATTAGTCAACAGCATCACCTTGACTTAAATCATCACTAAGAATGAAAATCACTCTTTGTAAGTTCTATGTTTATGTAATGTTTTGTGGTGTCTCTTACGTTGTTCATGTTAATAAAATGGTAAATGTTATTATGCGCTCTTCTTTTTTATTTCTCTTCTTCTTCAGGACATAAGTGATCATGGCACTCCACAATTTCCTGTCCTTCGTAACTTTAAATAAATTTTGGCTTTTTTGTTATTTCTCCTAAACCTAAATTCATTTCTCCTGAACTAGACTCATACACTTGTTGAGCAAAAACTATACAATGAGGAAGAAAAGATATTCTTAAGTATTAATCAGTTGTCTCACCTTGAGTTAAAGATAGAAATCTTCTCTTAGACTGATAATCCCTTTTTGTAAGTTCTATGTTTATGCAATTCTGGAAATAAAATAAGTACATCCCATCTCCCCTATCACTTGTAACCATCCATCACAAGAAAATAAGCATTTT
Source organism: Acanthosepion pharaonis (assembly GCA_903632075.3). NCBI lineage: Eukaryota > Metazoa > Mollusca > Cephalopoda > Sepiida > Sepiidae > Acanthosepion > Acanthosepion pharaonis. The sequence continues at coordinate 2,784,522 of CAHIKZ030003076.1, forward strand.
TTCAGCACTAAAGCTGAATTGGTCAAATAAAGCTCCATATGCTACTACTTAAAGTTGTTACTATTTTACAGTAATGTTTTGTTCTGCCTCTTGCACCGTTCATGTTAATAATATGGTAAACATGGCGCAACTACTTTTTATTTCTCTTGGTAACTTTTATTTCTATGTTTGGGAGCTCCTCAAGGCATAGAGCCATTATTCAATAACAACACAACATTATGAATCATTGACATGAATCATTGGATTCTTATGAGAGAAGTGAATATTTGTTAAACCCATGTATCTTATTTGACTAAATTTAAATTTTATTTTCTGTGTTTGAATTGTTGATGTTTCATTGCCCTTTAAAGTGAAAATCATTTTAGCAATAAAAATATCCTTTCAACAGGAATAATTGCAAAATCATTTTCTTAAGAATAGAATGCTAAATCCACAGAAATTGTTCTATGATTGAACAGATCTTAACTAAAGGGATGTTGTTTGTTGTCTTCATTTGCATCTAACAGAAGTATCATCATGCCTTTTTTCATGTCCATTTGTTTCAAATATTCTTTCTATATAATTCTTTTCTTAGCAAATGCTCCTCAGTGAGCAAATATCAACTAAATTAAGCATAAGTGCAGATATTTAATAACCCTTAGGAGACAACAGAAAAAATCTATTGGTTGAAAAGTTAAATGACAAAGAAGATGAGCCCAATAATACAAGCCTCGAGATTAGCTGTACATTTCTTGCACATCTGGGCTTTTTAGTGGCAGTTTCTATGATAGTGTGCTATGTTGATTTTTTGTGTTCCAAATGAGGGTATGTGAGAAGGCCTTCATCTTGGCACTGAAACTACAAATGAGGGTCCGTCTCCAAAGGGTTAAGATTAACCTAGACTTATGTGCCACATGGTTAGAGAAAACAACTTTGTTGCATTAATCCCCCAAATGGAAAGGGCTTGCCAGTCTTAAAAACTAGTATAAAATTTCCTACTTTATTTCCTGGGTTTGTGGGAAAATGAAATAAAATCAATAAATGAAATAATAATAATTAGTAATAAAAAAAGAAAAAGAAATACATTTTCACATGATGCTAAGAGTAAAGGAACCAGAAATATGATTCCCCACTTAGTTTTGTCAAATGTTGTTAAGTGGCATTGTTGAAGTCTATAAAAAGGCAAACCCTTCCTGCCTCAGTCTCTTTTCCCCTTTGCTCCAAGATGTAGCATGGTAATTATGTTTCCACTAAGGAAGATTAGTTTTCATGGTCCACTGACAACTGAACTCTTTCCACTTTCCAACATATAGCACTTAAATGTGTCTTCCAAAAACCTCAACCTATGAAGTAGATCAAGTTTTCTCTTTGGTTGTTCCAACTCAGCACAAGGCTGATTTGAGCACAGCCATTGTAATGATGCTTATACTGACTTTATACTAATTTTTAGACAAAGAAAAAGAAAATGGACATCCCATAACCATGTATAATATTACTAATGATAAAGTATGTAGAAAAATTCTTTTGGTTGTTTTGTGTATGGATGACTTGAGCTAAACCATGGATACAATACTTATACTTACCTACCCTGACTTCTGGACCAGAAAGAAAATAGACATATCCCAAAAGACACTAAAAACTTGGTAGCACTACAGTCACCATAAAAAAAATAAACATCCATAATAGAACCCAAGTTTTTATGTGCTTCTTCATCTTCTTTGTTTATATATTGATCACGCATCCACATAAAACACACACAAACACACAACCTGTTGACCTCAATCAGTTTGAACTGTAACCACAGATTCAAGAAAGAAATAGTCATCTATCTTATCCACTAATTATAAGAATACACCAAGCCTATATCACTATTATGCAAATGGATGGGAGTGAGCAAACAACTAGTTTTAAGAATGAAGCAAATAGAAGTCAAATTATTTACTCACTCACATGGTGGCAAAATGTGACACAGTGTCATTTGTAATGTGGGGTTGACATCAGCCACTCCAAAAATTCTCTGTTCACTATCACAGTGACATCCCTATTCAAATGACCCTCCCTCTTTTAGTGCAATGAAGAAGGTGCTGCTGCAGGGATAGAAACCCTAGGGCCCAGCATCCCTCAAAGCACTTTACATGAACTGGCAAAAGGCAGAAACACATAAGAGAGGTAAAGAACAGACACTTTGATCCCAGCCTGAAGGCTTGACACCTACAAGTTAACAGTGGTGATTATATCATGAGCTTTAATTGAATGCTGAAATCATTCCAATCAGCAGGTATGACAGTTAAGTCTAATAATTATAAAAAAGTTGGTAAAAACATTGGTCACTATTTTCTGGTAAACTTGGGAGTTCAATCCTTCTATTGGATTATATATATATATATATATATATATATATATAGATATAGATATAGATATATAGATATATATATACTCATACTTGTATATGAGCTGACTTCATTTATAGTATGATCACCTGAATTTTTTTGCATGGATTTTAACCCCTCCAGAATATCAGTGTATGATGTAACCAGTCACTAAATATGCATGATTTTCAACCTTTTCAAAAAAAGTTGCCTATAGTACAGGTTTTACAATTAGAATTTTATGCAAAAAATAGGGGTTGCACAAACCAGTACTATATTCGAGTATATATGGTATATACCTGATGTAACAGCGGAGTTGTCCAAATCACATTACAGCATAACTGTCTATCCCACAAAATATTGTTTAATATCTAAAAAAAAAAAACACCAAACTAATTGAGTTTCTTTTTTCCAGATTTTCAGATAAGACGTTTTGCCATCTTGATACCATTTGTCATAAGAACCACTGAAAAACTAGAAAGAGAGCAAGTTAAAATCATTTTGCGTCAGCCCCACTGTCTTCCAAAATGAACAATGGTGAGAGGAAAATGATCATTCCAGCCTTCAGTAATGGTACCAGCATTTGTACCCTGGCTTCCATCTTCAAAGTCTATTCAAAAACTATCAAGAGAATGGCGAATAAGTTTAAAAAACTAACAGTAGAGAGGGAAATTGGATCAGTAGGTAACAACAGGAAAAGTGATCATCATTTCAACTTAGAGCTAAAGAGATCAATTGGAAAAGATCCAACTAAATCCATAAGACTTTGGCATGTGAGAGAGGAGTTTCAGCTATGACAGTCCAAAAAGCAGTGAAAAAAGACTTGAAAATTAAATGATACATGAAACCTGTTAGGCACTATATTACTCCAGGACAAATTTAGAAGGTTAAAGAGGGCAAAAATCCTCTTGAGTAAGTTGAAAAATGATCATGGAATAATATATGTATATTTGAACTTTATTTCAATCCTACATGAGCTTCCAATACTTAGCTATGATTAATTAATGATGAACATGTCATTTTTTTTTTATGATCAATTTCATCACAATTCTTCTGTTAAGCTTGGAGAGTAATTATACATTCTTATTGCTCAAAGTAGAATCCAATAGTGTTATAAAAGCCTTGGAGAATTCCTGTAAGATATCTCTAATCATTTCTAAGATGCAACGGTTCAAAGCTTAATTTAAGAATTAGACAATTTTGCTGTTACACTTGATATATCTAACAATAACAATGAGAACTTGAAACAAAATATCCTCACCCTTTGAAGTTTACTCCAGTAAAAGCACTGTTTATCCTTGGCAAGAGTATTTTGTGACTGAGTAGATTTTATTACTCATTATACATAAGTGTTATTCAGAGTAATATCCTTAACTTTAGTGCTTTTTTCAATCACTGATCAGTTGAAAAATTGTGATAAAAACAAAGTTGAAAATACTAGTTCAAATAATTTAAAGAAAAAAGGAAATTACTCTATCTCAAAACTTCAGACCACTTTTTTTAACCATTGAATTTTAAAGCATTTAATGATATTTAATTAGATCATACTTTTTTGTATGCTCTATGTTTTCAAAATATATATTTCAGTTAATAATGTTGTCATTTTCATTAGGGTTACATCTCAAATGATGGTAGATATTTTCAAAAGAACATGTGTAATGCCAGAAGAGAAGGGAAATTGTAATGCAATAATATTTCCAGTTGAAAGTGCCTTCTCTTGTAATTTAGTATTTGAAATCTTTTGGAAACTTCTATTCTGCATACCCCAATATCTCTCTCTCTCTCTCTCTCTCTATCAGATTATAAACTCAGTTGTGTTTAAATATCATTGTCTGTAAAATACAATTAAACATATTTTCAATCCAGTTTTAATTCTGTATTAATTATTCAACAAAATCACAAGTTCATTATTTTTCTTAACAATAATTCATCTTCTCAAAGTATATTAAATAAAATTCATTGTTAATGTATAAGCTATCAAAATGAAATAAAAGTAATAAATCCCAGAGTAAATGAAATTATCAAATGTCAGGTTAATTTGCATGTCAAGTTGACCTCAGCAAATATGAAAAGAGCTTGTGCCTGTACAAGTCAAAAAATGATTTTCAGTTTTTTTGTGAATAACTTACAAAAAACTCCGATAGTCTCATTGACTGGTAATGATAAGAAACAAAAAATAGGTAGGGACAATTTGTTTTAAATATAACAAATGAACACAGAAAACAATGATTTTCCATGTTCAGAACTTTGGAAGCATTATTCATATCTGTATATCTACTGTCATTAACTCAATTTTTATTGGCTATATATTTCAGAATGACTAAACACTTTTCATCTTTGGCCTTTAACAGCCATTCTTCTATTAGTAAAATAAAAAAATATGAGTTTTTATATTCAGTTCTTTCCTTTGAAAGTGGCAGATATTCATTCTTTTGTGCATGCATCTATGTGTTTGCTTCTGTATATTTGTTTTTAAGTAAATAAAAACTTCATTCATTTATGGTTGCTGAGAATACCAGTATTCCAAACAACTTTACAGCATTTCCTGTATTTATACACACTCACTCAAATATACTTGCATCTATTTATACTTATGTATACAAACCTAAACAGAAATATTTGTGTGTTTATTTAAAAGCATTTTTATAGCAGGTAGAGAAAGGAAACTACAAGAACTCCTACAGAAGGTAGTGAAGGAAAGTGAGAAGAAAGAACTAAACATCAATTGCAAATAGAATGCATGGTTGTAAGAAAAAGAAACAGCCCAACATACAAATTACAAATTTGAGATACCAAAATGAAACAGGTACAACAATTTAAATATCTTGGAAGTGCTTTAACAGAGAATGGAAAATGTGATAATTAAATCTGATGGTCAACTGGGATAGTGAAAGATGTCTTCCAAAAGCTAGTATGGCAGTTAATGTTGGGCAATCTCCTCACAGATGAAGAAGAGACTTGAAGTAACAGAAATGTGGTTCTACAGAAGGATTCTCAGAATACCATGGACCAAACATGTGAGCAACAATGGTATTTTAGAAAAAATGGAAACAGAAAGGCTACTTATACATAGCATCAGAAAGAGATAGCTGACATTTCTAAGACATATATGAGGAAAGAGGACTTGGAAAATTTGCTACTCACAGAACATACGGAAGGCAATAGGGACAGAGGAATGCAGTGCATAACAAGCTTGTGTAAATGGTTGGCAGAACAGAGATTAAGAAATATAATGAAAAGACAAAAATTACTAGGGGCTATAATGAACAGGAAGTTATGGTGAGCCATGATCACCCACGTCCTGAAAGACATGGTACATAAAAGAAGAGTGGCTGATATACATTACATTTCATGCTAAGCTATTTTCAATTTTTGTTCTATCCCTTGATTTACTTAATGAGTAAATAAAAAAAAAACAAAAAAAAAAAAACAGTAACATTAGAGAATTTTTGTACCATAAAAATATCTTGTTATTTTAAAAGCCTCCAGTGCATAATACTCGACATTGTACTCAAAGAGGAAAATGTGTATTTATATCACTATTCTTGTCTTGTCTTTCTTTTCTCTTTTGTTTTCCTTGTTCTGGTTCTGAGTTTTCTTTGTTTTTGTTCCCTCATGGAATTGCATGTATCATCATGCATATTGATAATCATTATTTCATTATGCCCATTCACCTCAAAGGAAATGAAGTTTATCAAGTTTTATAACAGATCAATAATTGAAAAGTCAATAAAATTGCAGAAATCTGTTTTTCTGGCAGCATATAACGGAGAAATTACCCTCTTAAAATATTTTTCTTTCAACTCAAACAGCTTATATTAAGCAAACTTTTATTTATTAATTTTGCTTTTCATGCTTTTTATTATCTCTTATCTCATATCTAATTTATTAATAATTTATATTTATCTTATTTTAGTTATTTTGTAATATGCTTTTTAATTAGATATGCATTTGTTGCATATCCATATTAAATTTAATTTATTGTTAATATATTTATTGCTTGAATGTTATTTGCACACATACACAGGCTTATGAATTTTCATATAAAGTTATCTCTCTCTCTCTCTCTCTATATATATATATATATATATATATATATATATATCATTTACACACATACACAGATATGGATTTACATATAAACTTATCCTTAAATATGTGTGTAAAGTTAGACTTGTTAAGCATATACATATTTATTTTACATATGTTTGTGTACACACACACACACACACACACACACACAAATATGCTAGGTTGTATATTCATTCCACTTGTATGGATATATGTGTACATATCTGTCACATATATCACATATGCTATCATCAAAATAAGCAGAATAGAAAAGATAAGGAAAAGAGAAAAGAGTTACCAAATATTATCAATTCATTTTGAAACTAATTTTCCCTCACATTATGCTGTGGTTAAAATACAGTTACTATAAGTGCTTCATTATTTCCATGATTTTCACTAGATACTCCAAATACAAAGCCTTGTAGCAAACTTGTTTTTACTTTTATAGTTATATTTGATATACTGAATAATTAATCAATACATTATATTTCCTACTTGTATATTTATATGTAAATAAAGAGATTAAGTGAATATCCATTAATTTTGATTAGATATTGAAGTTTAAGAGAGCAAGAAGAAAGGATTAACCATTAATTGTGAGAAGATAATGCATGGTTTTCAGTGGCAAAATAGACAGCCCAGTTTCTGAATTATGTATCAAGAACATTAAAATCAAGCATGTGTGGAAATTTAACTATATGGATAGTGTAGTAATGAATGATGGAAAATGTGATACAAAAATATGAAAGTGCCTTTTAGAAAATAAGCAAAATATTAAGAGATTGAAAAATGTCCACAGAAACAAAGAAAATTCTATTGAATTGCTCTTTTAATGTCTTCTGTACAAAAGTGTAATGTTGAATAATTTCTTCACAGATGAAGAAGAGTTGTGATTCTACAGAGAAATGCTGAGAATACCATGGACAGATCACATATGAAAGAGAGGTTTTAAGTGACTAGAAACTACAAAGAAACTTCTGCCAATAATAATGAAGAGAAAGCTAAAATTTTGGGGCTGCATATTGAGGAAAGTAAGCTTGAAGAATTTAACACTCCCAAGATATGTTGAGGATAAAAAAGTAAGGGAAACTAGTGAGTAACCTATTTAATGAGTGAGTAAATAGATAGCAGAACAAGGACTACTAGGAAAAAAAGGGGAGTAAAAAGGTAAGAGTTAATTAAAGCAACAAGGAACAGGAAGTTGTGGAGATCTATGACCACACTCATCCTGAAAGAATGTGGCATACATAAAAAAAGGAAATGCACTAATGAAATTAAACGATGTATGAAAATTTTCACACACATGCACATTATCACATCATACATAGGTTGATAAATATAAAGTTTTAGATGGACAAATTGAAATAAATACATAAATGAACTGACCAAGATAGATAGATAGGTAGGTAGGTACAGGTTAAGATACAAATGAACAGAGATAGATAGATAGATAGATAGATAGATAGATAGATAGATAGATAGATAGATAGATAGATAGATATGAAAAGACTGAGATATATATATGAACTGATCGAGATACACAGAAACATATTCAAGGAGAGAGATTGTCATAAGTAGACAAAGATATATTTGATATATGATTATAGTTTTATGTAATTTTTATCTTAGAATGTTTATGACAGTTTAATAAATTTTACTTCCCATCTGACATAAAGAGCAGTTTATGGTCGAATACAGCTTTCTGATGTTTCCTGGATGAAAATATGCTACACTATATTTCTGTTGACTTTTTTGGGTGGTGCTGTCATCATGAATATAGTTGTAATTATCATTGTTATTGATATTGCATATAATTATCATCGTCAATATTATGACAATTGAGATGTTTTGCTTATTGATTTTCCATATCATTTCATCTCAGATATAACAGTCATATGTTCATCCAATAATTTATATTAAATTGAGGCATCAGAGATCTGATTAAAGGTTAGGCAAATGCACTCACACACACTTTGAAATTCACAAACAGATGCCTGTGTATAACTATCTAATTACATATGCCTACTCAATTACATGTACCAATATGTCCTAATACATGGAATATATATATATATATATATATATATATATATGACTAATGTTTATTTGGGCAGTAACCTTTCTTTTAAACATTTTTTGTTAAATATAACAAATAAGGAAAATTTTTATAATTTTTTTATTTAACTTTTCCTGCACTCTTACATTTTTTCATCTGGTGAATGAGGGGGAGTGCAAAAACTTTCCATACTATTATATATATATATATATATATATATAAATAATATATATATATATATAAAGTTAGATAGATCCACACACTTAGGCTCCCATAATAATACACATGTACCCAAGCATACTTAAACATACGTAAATTTGTATTATGATAATGCATGCTCATATGTATTTCATATGCTAGAATATTAAAAATATTTTATTGCTTAATTATAAGCAAATACCTAATGAAAAGACTAAAGAGATGGATTTGAACAGAGTCAGGTAAGCAAAGATATTAACAAGACTAAGTATGATGAGAAAAATGGAGTATACAGAAAGATATGAACAGTGCTGAACAAGAAAAGAAATACAGAGTATGCACACAGGTGGGAAACACACTCAGGTAGGCAGAGACCTATACGAACAGACTCGGCTAGGCAGTGAGATATATGACCAGGCTCAGGTAGAGAGAGAGATATATGACCACACTCAGGTAAGCCGATAGATATATGACCAGGCTCAGGTAGGCCAAGAGATATATGACCAGGCTCAGGTAGGCCAAGAGATATATGACCAGGCTCAGGTAGGCCAAGAGATATATGACCAGGCTCAGGTAGGCCAAGAGATATATGACCAGGCTCAGGTAGGCTGAGAGATATATAAACAGACTCAGGTAGGCCAAGAGATATACCAGGTGTCCCAAAAGTCACCTAGATATCTAAAATATTTCATAATATGTCATATTTTTCATATTTTTTTTTCTTTTTTTCAGAGCTTTGATTAACACAGAGAAATAATCCCTGAAAAAATTCACAACTGAACAAAGAACCAAAATCTTGGAATTTTATTTTGGATTTAATCAAATTTTTTCTTACTTGATATTTTCATGAAATTCTGAAGTTTTATGGACACCATGTTTTCTTGATTTGATGCAACCCGATTGTCTTTGGATAGGATTATACCTTAAGGAGGGTATATGCATCAATAAACTGCAGACAATTCAGCAAATTAAAGATAACATCCATACAAAAATTTGAAGCCTGCAGACTGAGTTATTAAACACTTTTATCAGGAAAGCTATTGAAAGAATGCATTTGTATGATGTAAAAAATGGAAGATATTGACATTATAAAAATTTTCATGATTTAAAATGTTTGAATTTACATTCTGTATAAAACCATTTTTGAACAATAAAAAGAGAGATGAAATAGATAAATTTCTAAATCTCTAGGTGGCTTCTGGGACACCCTGTACAGAGCCAGGTGGGCAGAGAGATATATGAATAGAGCTGGGTAGACAGAGATATATACAAAGAGACAGGTAGGTACAGGGATTTATGAATAATCTCAGGTTGACAGAGTAATTTATGAAATCAACTGGGTAAGCAGCAAGATGTGGAGAGAGTCAACTGTAGATAGAAAGACATGAATAGGCTTAGTGTTGTGTCGGAAACCAACCACCCCTCTTGAAGATAAACTTGTCTGCGAGCAAAGACGTTAAATAGTGGCATGTCAAAAGACAGTCAGAGTAGTTCTTAGCTGAGCTAGTTACTGACTACTCAGGCGATTTCTGTACCTGTTTACCAACCTATTAAAACCCTTTTTATTGTTACGTGTTATTTGGCATTTGTCTCTACTAATCCCAAATCAACATCATAACAGTGGCGACGAGAGATTCGTTCATCATGCTGAGTGGAGAATTTTTCAACTCTAGGTGGACTATATAAATTTTTTTTTTCTCGCTCTGAAAAAAAAAAAAAAAAAATACGTTGAACTTTGTTCTTCACAAAGAATTGGGATTTCAACGTGCCAAAAAGAAGTAAGACTTGTGCTTATTGTGGACATATGTGTTTTCTTCCCTTTTTAACTGTTTTCGAAAAGTGTTTTGTGTAATTTATTACGCATAATGGAAGATTTAATTGCATTAACGAAAACTCTAGTGCAAAGTCAAATTCAGCAACAAGAGCAACAAAAATTGCAACAAGAGCAACAAAAATTGTTTCGGGAACAACTATTGGATTTAAAAGTTCAGCAGCGAAATGACACAAAGGCTTTATTTGAAGCGATTTTACTTAAGAATCCAGTAAATTCGCCATTCACGGCCGAAGGTATTGCTAATTCTATTACTGAGTTCAAATTTAACCCAGAGGAGGGCATAACATTTCCTGCGTATTTCAGAAGATTTGAAACAATATTTGAAAAAATGTGAAGGTTGGACTGATGAACAAAAAGTGAGTTTACTTTTACAAAAGTTGGGTACAGATGAAAATAATAAGTATACGAATTTTGTACTTCCAAGAAAAACTGCTGACATTTCTTTCGAAGAAACTGTTAATACTTTATCTAGTATTTTTGGCGAGCGAGTTAGTTTGTTTCATACTCGTTTCTCATGTTTGAATATGGTAAAGCGTTACGATGAGGATGTTGTTACGTATGCTGGAAATGTTAACAGAATGTGTGAACGTTTTATGTTACATGATCTTTCAATTGATCGATTTAAATGTTTGATATTCGTTCAAGGCAAAGATAATGTTTGATATTCGTTCTAGCAAAGATAAGGACATAAGGTCCCGAATATTGGCAAAACTCGAACAAAATTCCGAGATTACTATGCAGAAGGTTACGGAAGAATGTCAAAGAATTGAAAACTTAAAACATGACAATACGCAAATTGAAGAAAAAGACGTATCCCGTGTCCATGCTATTCGACCAAAAACGGGAATAGTTAATAAAAACGTTAAAAAACCAACGTGCTTTGGATGCAGTGGTGGTCATTTTAAAAGTAAATGTTTTTTTCGCGACAAAAATTGCTATTCATGTGGCAATAAAGGCCATATAAGTACTCATTGTAAAAGCAAAAGAAAAAAATTTAAGTCGAAAAAAGATGTGACTATTGTATTGTCACGTCAGGAGATTGAGGAGGGACAGAAAAGAAAATTCGTACAGGTAAAAATTAATGGAAAAAATGTTAAACTACAGCTAGACACTGGAAGTGATATTTCCATTATTAATACAGCAACATGGATTAAAATAGACAGACCTTTGCTTAAAAAGACTGAAAAAGTGGCTCGCGGGATTTCTGGAAGAAAATTGCATTTTCAAGGTGAATTTTCTTGTAATATTTCATTTGTTGGTAAGACACTAAAGTCTATGTGCTACAAAATGCTTCAAATTTGTTTGGAACAGATTGGATTATACTTTTTAATTTATGGGAACTCCCTATAAATTCTTTTTGCAATAGAATTAATGTTTCTTCTCCGTGTAAAAATCGGGTTACAGAAAATTTGGTGAAAGATCTGAAAATAATTTCCGCAAGTATTTTCAGAAGGTCTTGGATGTTGTAAAAAGACGAAGGCAAAATTTGAAGTGAAGGAAAATGTAAAACCTATTTTCGAGCGAAAAAGAAATGTGCCATTTGGTGTCTTGGAACAGATTAACAAAGAATTGGAACGGCTTGAAAATTTAGGAGTTATTTCACGCATTGAATTTTCAGAGTGGGCCTGCCCTGTTGTATATGTTAAGGAAAAGAATAATAAAATTCGGATGTGTGCTGATTTCTCTACAGGTCTAAATGATTGCTTAAAAGATCACACATAACCTTTGCCTTCACCAGAAGACATTTTTGCAAGTTTAAGTGGAGGAAAAATATTCTCTAAATTGGATTTATCGGATGCCTATCTCCAAGTGAAAGTGGACGAAGAATGTTGACTATCAATACACACAAGGGTTTATACAAATTTAACCGTTTGCCTTTTGGTCTAAAAGTATCCCCTAGTATTTTTCAGCAAATTATGGACACTGCGCTGGGAGGGTTGGACTTCGCCATTGCATATCTTGATGATATTTTGATAAAAAGTAAGGATCGAAATGAACATTTGGAACATATTAATCAGGTTTTTGAAAAAATTGAAGAATATGGATTCAAACTTGCAGCTGAAAAATGTGAATTTTTTATGAGTGAAATTAAGTTTTGGGGGCAGATAATAGACTCTGATGGAAGAAGACCAGATCCGGCGAGGGCAGAAGCGATCAAAAGCATGCCATCTCCCAAAAATGTAGTAACGCTACAAGCGTTCTTAGGACTTGCTAATTATTATGGGATATATATTCCTAATTTGTGCAGCCTTACGGCTCCATTAAATAAATTGCTTAAAAAGGGAGCAAAGTGGGAATGGTCAGAAGGCGTTTGACAAAATAAAGAATATTTTGACGTCGGAATTATCACTAACACATTATGACCCTAAACAGGAAATTATAGTGGCATCGGACACAAGCGAGTACGGAATAGGTGCGGTAATTCTGCATAAATTCAGAGACGGCAATACGAAGCCAGTGGCACATGTATCAAGGACATTATTACCCGCAGAAAAGAAGTACTCTCAAATTGAGAAAGAAAGCTTAGCTATCATCTATGCTTGTAAAAAATTCCATAAGTACACACATTGAAGAAGGTTTATATTGCAGACCGACCATCGCCCGCTGCTTTCAATCTATGGTTCGAAGAAGGGTATACCTACTCATACGGCAAACCGTTTGCAACGATGGGGAACCATTTTGTTGAATTACAATTTCAAAATGGAATTTTTATCATCTAAAAATTTAAGCAATGCTGATGGTTTATCTAGGCTGATCCCAACGTCTTCGGAACCGCTAGAAGATACGGTGATAGCGTCGTTACAAGCAGAAAATGAATTGGTGGAAGTAATGTATAACACAGTAAAAGAATTACCGGTGACATTAGATGAAATAAAATTAAAAGCAGAAAAAGACATTTTTATTAGAAAAATGAAAGAAGTTGTAACTTCAGGAAAGTATAAAACTTCTTCACCAGCATATTCAATATGTGATGAAGTGCTGTTATATGCTGGAAGGGTCGTGATACCGGTTGTACTACAAAAGCGGATTTTGAAGGAATTTAATCAGGGGCATCCTGGTATTGGACGTATGACAGCCTTGATGAGGAGTTACATTTATTGGCCAAATATGGACAAGGACATTGAACAGGTAGTTAAAACTTGTAGAGGGTGTCAAATGGCAGCGAAAGCACCGCCAGTAAAATACACACCATGGCCAAAAACAGATGTTTCATGGACCAGACTCCACAGAGATTATGCTGGACCCATGAATGGTAATTTTTACTTGATAGTTGTGGATAGCTATTCCAAGTGGCCTGAGGTTTTTAAGTGCAAAAGACCAACTGCTTCTGTAACAAAAGATTTTCTTACAGAACTGTTTGCACGGTTTGGAGTACCAGAAAAAATTGTCACCGACAATGGAACTCAATTCATTTCCTGTGAATTTAAGACGTTTTGTAAGACTCTGGGAATTGACCACATCACGACTTCACCGTACCATCCTAGGTCAAATGGACAGGCTGAACGGTTTGTTGATACGTTCAAGAGAGCCCTTAAAAAAACAAATGGTACTAATACAGATGATGGTAATATACAGCAGTTTTTAAGTATATACAGAATAACACCAAATCCAAACGCAATATCAGGGATGTCTCCAGCTGAACTGATGTTTGCTAGAAAAATTAGATCTGTATTCAATAGGCTGCTGCCGAAAAGAAAAAAGAGTTACCAGAACAAAACGCATCAGGAAAATATGAAATATTTCAGTTTTTTTTTTTTTAAATTACAAAAATGGGAAGGAATTTTGGCAAAATGGAGTGGTAACGCAAAGAATTGGTAAGATGTTGTACATGATAAGAAGTAAAAAATGGACGCACAAAAGACATTTGAACCAATTAAGGAGAAGAAACATTGAAGAAATAAGTAAAGATAATGAAGAACCAATGGAGGTATTATATGATTTATTTGATATACCAACTCCACCATTGCCTGAAACAGTTGTCCAAAGAAGGACAAGCAAAATAAAAAGAACTAGGGTGGAACGTTTAAGTCCAGATCCCAAAACAAAAGATATTAATTCCTCCGGAATTAATCTCAAGGGGGAGGTGTTGTGTCGGAAACCTACACCCCTCTTGAAGATGAACTTGTCTGCGAGCAAAGACGTTAAATAGTGGCATGTCAAAAGACAGTCAGAGTCGGAGCAGTTCTTAGCTGAGCTAGTTACTGACTACTCAGGCGATTTCTGTACCTGTTTACCAACCTATTAAAACCCTTTTTATTGTTACGTGTTATTTGGCGTTTGTCTCTACTAACCCCAAATCAATATCATAACACTTAGGTAGGCAAAGATATGTGAAAAGAATCAGATAGATAAAGACATATGAAAAGAATCGGGTAGGTAATGAAATGTGTAAAGAATCAGGTAGGCAATGAAATGTGTAAAGAATAAGGCCAGCAAAGAGATATGAACTCACTCGGGTAGGAAAAATGAGATATGAACTAACATGGGTAAAAAAATTAGATATGAACTGACATAGGTAGGAAAAATGAAATATGAACCGAATTGAGTCGGAAAAATTGGATATGAACCAAATCGAGTAGGAAAAATTAGATATGAAACAAATCGAGTAGGAAAAATTAGATATGAACCGAATCAGGTAGGAAAAATGAGATGTGGGACGACTTGGGTATGAAAAATGAGATGTGAACCAACTCGGGTAGGAAAAATGAGATGTGAAACGAGTTGGGCAGGAAAAAAGAGATGTGAACCAACTCGTTAACGCAAATAGAGATATGGACTGACTTGGTAATGCAAATAGAGATATGGACTGACTCATTTACACAAAAAGAGATATGAACTGACCCAATAACAAAAAAGAGATATGAACTGAATTGATAACGCAAAAGAGAAATGACCTGACTCAGTAACGCAAAAGAGATATCAACTGACTCAGGTAGAATTAAAAGAGATATGAACTGACTTGGGTAGGGAAAAAAGATGTATGAACCGACTAGGGTAAGAAAAAAAGAGGTATGGACTGACTCGGGTAAGAATAAAAAAAAAAACTGGGTATGAACCGAATCGGGTAAGAAAAAAGAGGTATGAACTGACCTTCTAATGCGAAAGAGATGTGAACTGACTCGTTAATGCAAATGGGATGTGAACCGACATGGTAACACAAAAGGGATGTCAACTGACATGGTAACGTAAAAGGGTGTGAACCGACATGGTAATGAAAAAGGGGTGCAAACCAACACGGTAATGCAAAAGGGATGTAAACCGACATGGTAACACAAAAGGGATGTGAACCAACTCGGGAACGCAAAAGGGATGTGAACCAACTCGGGAACGCAGAAGGGATGTGAACCGACTCAGGAACGCAAAAGGGATGTGAACCGACTCAGGAACACAAAAGAGATATGAACTGACTCGGGTATGCAAAAGAGATTTGAATAGCTTCAAGTGAACAGGGTGATATGAACAGAGCGAGAACTGGGCTGAAAGATATGAATAGAATCAGGTGGTCAGTAAGATATGAACAGACTCTATTGAACAGAGGTATATGAACAGAGCCAGAGGTGGGCAGAAATATATGAACAGACTGAGGTAAACAGAGAGATGTGCACAGACTGGTGAAGGCAGAGTGATATAAACAGACTGGTGAAGACAGAGAAAACAGACTAACAAAGGTATAGGCAGAAATATATGATGACACTCAGGCAGGCAGAGAGATTTGAACAGAATCAGGTAGTCAGAGATGTATGAATAGAGTTGTGTAGACAAAGAGATATTAAATGAGTTTTTCTAAATCTGTAGATAATATTCATGATCATGAATCTCATAACCCATTAGGGTCATAGGAGCACAACATATACTGTAGCTGTAGCAGCAGTGGTGTGTCTTGGGCAAGTGAACCTGACAGAGCCCAACCCTATCCAGGTTGGTTTAAATTCGAAGTTTTCTTTCTACCAGACTGGTTGCCAATCAAGGTTATATCACCCAGACTGTTCTGCTATTTACCCATGACTGGTGGGGAAGAAGTGATGAATTCATACCTTTCCCAAGGGTATTTGCATGTAAGTAAATGTAACAAACTTGGTTTTCTGATTTCTCATTTTTTTTTTTTTTAAGCGTTTCACCCCAAGCAAGGCGGGAAGCCACTAGGATGCAAGGGGTTACAGGAAATAGCAAGATCAGATAGGAGTGATAGAAGAAAGGATGAGGGTAGTGGATAGATCAAGGCAACTGGAGATGTCGATTGACATTACACTTGAATAGCTGGAGATTATAGCTCGCAGGGAAACAGGAGAAGGGAAGGGAGTTCCACAGGCGAGAGGTGCGAGACATGAAGCTATTAGAGTAGAAGAGACGGCTACATTTAGGAGTTTCGACAATGAAGGGGTGAGAGCGGGATGCCAACCTCATAGGACGCTGGAACTCATGACATCTGGGAACCAGCGAATGCACCTCCCCGGAGCAATTTCCATGAAAGTATTTGTAGAACAGACAGAGGAGGCGGACGCAAAGGCTGTGAGAAAGTGACAGTAGACGAGACGCCAGGGCAGGGCCAACCATATTGCATATCCACTTCTGGAGCCTATCAAGAACCCCGAGGCAAACAGGAGGGGCGCCAGACCATATATGGCAGCAATACTCCATGCAAGGGTGAATTGTGGATTTGTATAGCTGGAGGATTGACTCAGGGAGAAAACTTCCTAGCGCGGCTCAGGAGCCAACTTTCCTCGCAGTGGACGAGGCAATTGACTCGATGTATTTATTCCATCTCAGGTCAGCAGTCAACGTGAGACCGAAGCCGCAGAGAGTTGCTCTCGAGAAGTTGAGCGTCAGACATTCTAATGGAGGGAAGGGAAGGCTCTCTGTGGTGATTAATAGAGAGCAGTTTTGTCTTCGAAGCATTGAAGTTGACCAGCCAATTCATGCCCCAGTTCACAATCGATTGGAGGTCCTTTTCGAGACGCACGGCAAGGTGAGTTTTGTCAGCGAGACTAGAATGCCTCTATCCATTACACCACCTCCACATTCACCAGGCAAGCAATATCATTTCAGCCTGCTTGAGTAAATATTCTCATTTTTTTTCAGTGTAAATATATTTTTAAAAAAATCAAATATGAGATGAAATTTTTGTTAAGTATTAATCAACATTCATGAGAAGCAGCCTCAATAGCATACATATCAAATCTTTTTCACTCACCATAGATTCTATCTATTTCTCATAACGGAAAACATTTGTTTTCTGTCACAAATAACAATTTGAGCCATATTCAATTATCTTTTATCATTCTCCTTCTATTTCCAACAATGTATCTTAACAACAGTGGCAGTTATAAAGACCAAATCAAAATTATACACCAGATTTCTAGGTATTGTCCATAGTGTGCATTGACAGTGAATTTATCACAACATTAAAACAATCTTGTCAATAATCAACAGTAAATTTACCACAGCTATTAACTCCAAAGTGCAGATATAGTTATGTCCATTATTTGAAAATTTCAATAACAAAATCTAATTCAACTTGAAAGAGTGTAAATGTTCTGTTCACTTGTAAAATGTGTTAGCGGATAATCAGCTCTTGTTAAAATCAACATCTCATCAAAGTTTAAGAGATGAAAATGAACATTGTCTTAAAATCATTTAAGATTCAGTTTTCATAATTTTCCTTAATGACTCATTAATCTGGATCTTCAAAGGCTTCAGAAAATTAAAGAGGCTCATACAAAAAAAGAAATGTTGGTCAAAAAAAATAAACAAAAAAAAACTTGTGTCTTTGAAATTTATGTGTTTTAAATGGATAATGCATAAAACTATTTTGGTCTTTATCTATTCACTTACTTGTTTCTTATGAATCATATAAGTAGCCCAAATGTTTTGGGTATAAGATATGTAACATTAATAGTTCCCAATAATATCTTTATTGTTATTATTTTCTTTTAACATGTTACTTTATGCAGAAAATCACTCACTTTGTCGCACTGAGATCTATTTATGATGCTTCTATATTCACTCAATCATTGATGTTAAATTTATCCAAAAGACATTGAACTGAAATTAATCATTATCAAAATTCTTCAGTCAAAATGCTATCCTAAATAATAAAAAAAAGCTGAACAAAATCATTTAACACTATTTACATTGTTTAGACTGTTGTCCTCATCTTTATTGTCATATTCATGACATTTTGGCCATTGTACTCTTTGGCTTAATGGGTTTAGTTCGAAATTCCAACATATATCACTTGAGGAAGACCAGAGTGCACAACAGCTGAAACATCAGGAATATGACAATAAAGATGAGGATCACAGTCTGAATAATGTAAATAGTTGCAATACTCATCTCAGAAATATTGACAAAATCATTTATATCTTATCAAAATAAATATTCATACTTTTGTTGTTTAAATATACTAAAAATGCATTATTTAAATTCTACAAGGGTCAGTTAAAAGGGAATGCCAGTTCTAATTTAATTTGAAAACTAATATAATTTCTATGCTTTTTTAATTATAAGCCATACAGTGTCTAGAGACCCTGGAGAAAATTTAGGGATTTAACTTTTCTTTTTCTGCCTATAATCTTCTTTTAAAATAAGTGGTCCTTGGTGCACACATAGAAAGCAATGAGCTGTCATGGAATTTCAGTTTTAGGAAGGAGAAAGTACTGTAAATATTCACAAGAGGTTATTAAATATTTATGCTAAGCATGCTAAGGAAAAAGGTTAATAGAGTTAGTAATAATCTGAAAAAAGAAAAAAGAAATTGAATTTTATGACAGGCCTCATAGTGACAGTCCTGCTACTGTTATGAACAAAGAGGGTGTAGAGGCCTAATAGGCTGATGCTCTCATTACAGCTGAGAGAAGAATCACTACCTCAAAACTCTTTGAATACCTTCAGGTGATTCACAATAGCACCTGCAATTTAGTACCATCTGTTGGCTACTCAAAGACCTGTGCAAAGTGAAGTCTCATAACGCTGACAGATTCTATGGAGAAGCAAGTGGTTGGTTCCCAAGATCATCTGCTGCTGCACAACATAGAGAGCACTCAGAGAACAGTTGTTCTCCAGTTATGATCAGGTGAAAGAGGTAACTCAAAACTGGCTAAGAAAGTAGTCAAGAAGCTTCTTTGCAGTTCATAAACTCGCTGTCATTCAAAGGTGCAATACCAAGATTGAGGAAGGAGATTAAGTTGATAACTAGATTTGGAATCTTGAGACTTGTGTTCCTTTTGGTATTTTATGTAATTCTATGAAATCCGCTGTAATTGATGAAAAATAGGCATTACTGTTTGACCAGCCCTTTTATTAGTAATATCTAATAAATCACTTAGGCATCAATAACTTTCATAACTTTATCTCAGTCTGCTTGCTTTACATACACAAAGTTACAACAGCTTTCAAAATGGAAAACAATTTTTCAATCATATTCTAGAAAGTTAATGGCTTTCATTTCTATACCAACAAAATGCACATTACATGATTGGCTTTAGTATGAAGACAAGACCCAACAGAGCTTTGATACTAACTTTTCCATGATTCTTGTTCCTTTTAACATTATGCTTTAATCAAGCATACCAAGAATAATAGCAGAGATGAGGTTATCATTCAGAAAAAAATCTCTACATGCCTTAACATAAAACCAAATTTTACAAAGAGGACTATGTTTGCATTCAGACTAATTTTCACATCTTTGTTGTTATTATCACAATGTTTTAATCATTGTATACTTCTTCAAGTGTCTGTTTATTTGAATACCCTTCAAAGAATTTTATACTGAACTCCTTATTCAATCTATAGATAGATTGTTCTTGTTCCACAGTCTTATCTTTTTAATACTGCTTATTTCTAGTTAAATTGAGTCTGTACCACCCAGCTCAGGGATTGAACTCACAATTACAATGATGTCAAATTCACAAACCAAGGCATTAATCCACTAGGCTATTGTCCTGTGGGATAGACAGACACCTGGAGAAGATTGGAGGACACAATGGCCAAAACATTGTGATAATAGAAATAATGACAAGCATATTAGTCTGAATGTAAATAATGTGAATAAATGTAACTACTTATTCCAAATATTCAGACAGATGACAATGTTTGTTCAAATAAATACAAACTATTTTGTCTGTTATTCATGTAAACCAAAATTTTTACCAGAGCTCTGAATTTTTCCTACAAATACACAAGTTTTTTTTTAATCAGTCTATGTTGATACAAAATTTGCTGCTACTAAAAACATGCATTTTCAAAAATTATTTCTAAAATGAAATTACTATGTAAATATTTTAATATTTATGAGATATATCCATATTTTAAAAATTGTCAAATCTATTTATAATTTAAGTTAGGACCCACCAAGTTTATTAATTTAGATGAAAATCATTTCATTGTTATAATCAATTTACTATTTGTCGGTCAGTTAAATTCCATACAGGATACTTGCTTGGGTGAACATGTATCTTTCAACTGATAACCCATCACAGCCCAGTAATTTTGATTTCTTTTTTATGTCTCATCAACTCTTTGTGGGTTATGTAATGTCAAAACATATTTTAGATTGCAAAAATAATTCTTTTTTGTAAGTGAATATTGCATTAACAATTTCTTTTGAGAATAACAATGAATTTTTCTAGATACAAGTCCTACTATTTAACTGATAACTGGAGGGAGGAGATTGATTTATATCTTTTGTAAGGGTATTTGCACATAAGTGTAACAAACCTGATTGGAATTCAAACTTTGTTCCCTGCTGAAAATGATAATCATCAGTTTCAGAGAATAAAACTGTTTTGTTAATCATGCAGGCTTCAGGCTTATACTTTGGGACTTTCACACTTTCTAACTTTTCATACTGTATCTGTTGTAAAACTAGAGTAAATATTAATGACATTGTATCACAACACAGAAAAAATTGGTTTCATGCCTTTCCAAAGAATAGTTTAATAAACTTGAAATCAGTAGCTTTAAATTTAAACTCAGTTGACCAATCCTGATTCTTCAAGTCAATACTAATTACTTTAATTTGCAACTGAAAAAATATGAGAAATTACTGGGATTCAATAGGAAAAGAAACAGTGTCAAATTTGGCAATAATTTTAGTGATTAAAATAAAGCAAGTTAACATAATTACCTATTATACTTTTTAAAAATTACCATGATCATTAAGCAAGTTTATATTTTTTTTACAGGTAAATACTGTCAAAATGGGAGCTTCAGTGTATATTTACAGATTTATTTGGTTTATTGAACATGTATTGCTCACATGGAATTTGCAGGTAACATAAAGGTTATTGGTGTTGCAAGTGTAAGCAGAAATCCAAGTTCAAATTCTGGCCTACTCAGTTGCATTAACTATAGCACAAAGGAATGTGGAAAAGGCATAAATCCATATCTTTCCCCAGCCACTCAAGCTATAGGTTAAGTAGGTTGTCTTGCCTTGAGCTGCAGCTAGTCCAGAAGCATTAAAGTGTTGAGAAGGCAATGGGAAACCATTCTACTATTTTTCCCAAAAAGTATTGGCAATTTACCTATAATAAAGAAAAGGAATCTGTGGAGAGCCATGATCACTATTGTTTACCCAAGAGCCACTAAAGATAGAAGGTTACTGAAGGAGATTGTTGTATGGGCATAAGAGGAGAAAGTAAGAAGTGCAGATTATGAGGACATGTAGGATTGATAACAATTGGCCCTAGAATTGAAGAGATTAAGATTATAATGATTGGGGAAGCATCCTTTCAAGTATCTGTTTCAGAATTCTTAGGATGAAGCTATCTGAGTGGTACTTCCTTCTTAACAATGGAATACAAAGGGAATGAAAATAATTTGATTCTGTGTACATGTCATGGTATGACCAAACTGCAATGGAACTAAGGATTGTAAAGGGGCAAGAGGTTAGCAATGTTTTGTCTGTGAGAAAAGAGTTGTAGGGTGAAAAATAATTTATTACCCACAAGGCTGCATAAACACTTCTTAGTTTTGTCAAGGTTCTAAGTGAGGATTGGGAAGCTTCAGCCCAGATATAGCAGCAATACTCCATCTGATCTAACTTTTGTCAAGATAAAGTATGGCAGGAAAAGTCAGATACTGACTATTTTATTTTAATCATTTCTTCCTCGCAATGCAATAAAGATGTAAAGGTTTACTGAGTGTGAAAGAATATTAAAAAAAAACACTATTAAGGAGAGAGATCAATAAAAGAACAGGAAATAAGAATACAGAAGATAATGATTGACATTGCATTAAAATCTTTGAAGATCAAAGTTGATTGAGAAATAAGAAACCAGAAGAGAATTCCACAAGTAAGAAGTGCAAGAAAAGAAACTGTTAGCATAGAACTTACTGTTATATCTAGTGATTTTAACTGCAAAAGGATGAGACCTTACCACCATTCTAGTAATGCACTTAAATTCATAAAGTTCAGGTACCATAGAGGAAAGTTCATCAGAACAATTACCATGAAACAATTACATTTTCAGCCTCTTTAGTGATGGATCATATATATGAGTTCTACTTGAGATCTGAAGTGGGGTTGAGTCCTAATAGTTGTTCAAGGCCAGAAGCATCATTGAGAGTATCACCATCATGATGAGAGAAAATGCATGACCTACTTTATGATAATGAAATGTTACTAGCAGGGTTTTTAGCTCATTTTTTTCCCTGTTGAGCTGTTAGTGCTAGCGAGGAGAGATCAACTGCCAGGCTCTGGTAATCTAAATCATCTACAGCCCATTGTGAAATAGTATAAAAAAACATTCACTATTTAGACAAAAAGCAGCAATAATGAAATTATCAGTCAATTTTTTTTCTAAATGGAAACTATACTGTATGTTATTTCACTGACTTAAGTGAACTGTTGCAAACACAGTGATGTGTTTCTCCATGCCTTTTAGGTTTGACTGCTGTCCAGTTCATACTCCTTGGTTTTTGAACAGGTGTAGAGGTTTATCTCTTGTTTGCTGTTTAGGATTGGGTTTCTGTTGGGGCACACCCACCTTCTCATCAGAATGGACTGATCTCTCTACTACTAATAGGACAGTTCTATAGAGTTCTGGGAAGATCAGGTGACCATCACACTTCCGTCTCTCTAACGGAAGATACAGTTGGACTTTATACTCTTTCTGATTGTTACTGACTAACCTGCGTTCGTTGGACTACTAATCTCTCTGTTGTAAATACCTCTTCAGATATACCAGTATTTTTCCCTACGTATGTGTTTGTCCTTATTTCGATACACACACGGGGAAACACTCAACATCTCAACAGTTTCTGACTCCTTCTAAAGTCTTCTCATTCTCTTTCACTCCTAGTAACCCATTCATTGATTTCAGGATATAGATCTTTTTTAAGTGTCTAATCTTTCATCACAAAAATGTTAAGATATCAAGAATATATACAATATAATTGACAGAAGGAGAGAAAATAGAAAAACTTAAAAAGAAGTTAGAATAAAAATTGAATAAGAGAGTTTATTCATCCAATCTCTCACTTTTCTTGTTTTGAATCCAATATGCTTTTAAACATTCTTTGAAAATCTTCATTTGATATAACATTGATGATAAAATCTCAGAATGCATTTGAAAATATATTAAGTTGATGTTCAACCGGTTTTGACCAATATACTCACCATTGATCTGCATAGGATGTAAACTAGACGAAATGCTTGGATATTCAATTGCCATTTTATAAAACATTTCAGTCAGAACATTATCTGATTATCTTCAGATGACCTGTCATGCAGGAACTAACTGTATATTCATTTACATATGTAAATCAGTGAAAGAAAACTGAATCCTAATTAGATGATGTGAATGAAATGTTCCATCTATCACTCAACACAGAAGGAAGCAAGGAATAGTTTGTTTCATTTCTTAACATATGCCTCCATAAAAAAGCCCCTGTCAAGAAAACTGAAGTACAAAATAAGATATATTATATTCCAAATAATTTCCTTTTTAAAAGGTGAGAGAATGGTAGATCATGTTTTAGTTACTGTTTAACAGAAAATTTCACAGTATTTTTTTAATTATTTTTTATTAATTATCTTTTAATATATAAACAAAAACAACATGGAATACTGCTGCCATATCTGGTCTGTTTCTACTGATGTATATATTCAGATTCTTGACAAAATTAAAAGAAGGGTCTGTAATCTAATCGATCCTGATCTGATTCAGTCACTTTCCCACTGCTGTAACATGATTTCTCTCTGTCTATTCTACAAATATTTTCATGGCAATTGTTCTGATAATCTTTCCTCCTTGTACCTTGAGCACATGGATTTAAGTGTACTACTAGATTAGCAACTAGGTCTCACTGTTTTAGTGTTGAAATAGCTAGGTGTAACTGTATGTTTTATTCTAATAGTTTTTCTCACACTTCTCGCCTGTGGAAATCCCTTCCAATTTCTTGCTTTTCTACCACTTACAATCTTCAAAAATTTAAATACAACTCCAATCGTCATTTTCTCTCTTCCTGAACACTATTATTTTATTGTCCTTTCTCCTCCCTAAATTCTTCTCATTCTTTCACTCTCAGTAACACATTGCATTCTAATGGCATTATCACCTTGATTGGGGTGAAATGATTAAAAAAAACAATATTTGCCTTGATTGAATTAACTATTCATCTTATGTATAAAGTTTAATGCTTGCATGTATATCATGTAAATCATGATAGTTAAATAAAGTTGTTCATATGTCTAAGTATGTGTGTGCAAAATGTTGCATAAAATGGTGGTGTCAAATAGCTATTTAATATGCACAGCATAGATGTGGCATAAGGTTGAAAGCATGGAGTAGTGAGTGAGGACGGAACTCACTACTCAGTCATAATTGATTTAGCAAGACAAGTTTGCTAACCATTGCACCACATCGAAGTGCCCATGTGACATCAAATAAGTCATGTATACAAGTATGTGTGTCATATCTTGTTCAACTTAGCAGTTCTTCTGTGATATCCTCCTGCATAGCAGTAAATGCTGGACAATCTCCTCAAAAATGAAGAAAAGACTTGAAGCAATAGAAATGTAATTCTACAGAAGGATTCTCAGAATACCATGGACCAAACATGTGAGCAACAACAAGTTTTTGAAGAAAATGTAAACAAAAAGGAAACATATACTCAACATCAGGAAGAGGCAGATAAAATTTCTGCAGCATGTAATAAAGAAGAAGTGTTTTGAAAACCTGATACTCACAGGACAGATTGAGGGAATGAAGGCCAGAAGAAGGCTTGACGAACTTGAGCAAATGGATTGTGGAACAGGGTTTGGGAGAAATAACAAAGAGACAAAACTTATTAAGAGCTACAAGGGACAGGAAGATGTGGATGGCTATGACTGCTTATACCCTGAAGGAACATGGCACATAAAAGAAGAAGAACTTCATATTCAAATTTAGAAATCAAATTTTTAAAATAACTGTTTTGAATGCATTTTTCATCTGTTTTGTTTATAGCTTTTACAATCATACTGCTTAGTTATTCAAACAAAGCTATTTTATGCCTTGAAAGTGGTAACTATGTTAACATTTAAATCACAGCATTGGAGAAAAGAGAAATAAGCAATGTTAGCAGTTTTAATAGCATGTTTTGAAAATTTAATATATTTTATAAAATGATAACATTCTAACATGCTATATATGATATAAACTATGACTGAAATGACTAAAAACTCTATTGAACTGCTTTAAGTGGTACACTTTTGCTAGTACCATTTTATGACATAAAGATGTGGCATTAGATCAGAACTATGGGGCACCCAGTGAGGATCAAACTCACTAATCAGCTGTAATTATTCTAGCAAGACAAGCTCACTAACCATTACACAATGTCGAGGTGCCTGAATGATTTTCTAAGTGTAGTTTAGATGTAGTACAAGGCCAAAAGTATGGGGCACCCAGTGAGGATCGAACTCACTACCTTATCATAATTGTTCTAGTGTGACAAGCTTGCTAACCATTACACCACATTGAGGTGCCTCTCAAAGAAATGACTATATAGCATATGATCGAGACTTGGTCTGTGTAACACCAGGTACCATTACTTGTAACTAAATATAAAAAGGAATTTTGCTGGTTGATTTATTGAAAAACGTTTCTGTGATCCTTTTTTTATATATACTTTATTCAAAAGGCCTTTGTTTATAGAGTATTTTGCCATTAAGGCCTTTATGGTGTGTGTCTTTAGACTCAGCCTTTTTGTCTGTTAAGATACCCAAAGCTACAAATCTTTGACACCAAATATTTTCCAGCAGGTATTTGCACAAATTTACCCATTTTGTTTTTAATAAAATTACATATTTATGCTGATGCATCAATAATTTTGAAATGCTTTCAAAGTTTTGCCATTAAACTGTCTACTTTCTAATTATTAGAAATTTTGTTTTGCAAAATGTATGAGAAATGGAGACATGCTAAAATTTTTATGCTTCCAAAGAATGATTTTCTGGTTATATTGAAAATTCAGATTGAAGGAAATAATTTTATATTATTATATAAAACCTGCTAATTTGAACGAAAGAAAGGAAAAAGAAAACACTGCTTTAAATAAAATTCCTTTGAGCTATTCATTTCAGTTTTATATGTAAACCTGTCATTTTATCTTCAGATAGCCTTCATATTTATAATCTATTCTTAATCTTAAAATTTGGAAGATTGGTAGGAAGAGGACTTTTTTTTATTATTGTTTCCAAATTCTTCTTACTGACAATTTTTTTTCATTTATGTATTTGTTTAGTTGGCTGTTTTCTTGTCATTACTGTATATTATGTGGAAACCTAACTTGGTTTTATGATTTCTTGCTTTTAATCAATTCACACATTTTGACAAAAGCCAATTAAAAACTTTATGGACCTTATCAATGCAACAAAACCACCAACCCCAACCCTGTGACCCATCCCTCCAGGGGCAGGTAACTGACAGATACACAATAATTTGCACAAATGATATGGCCTATAGAGATATCATTCTGCTCTATCAAGCATGAGCCTTTAAGAAAACCCTGACTGCAGACTTTTGTTGGCTTTGTGGGATTACAAATGAAAAGAATGTTAGGGGGAAGATATATTTTCTTTCGTCATTAAAAGAAACTCAGTTCCACCTACACACTAGCACCAGATTGTACAGTTAGGGAAACAAAGCAGTTTTGTTTTTTTCTTCTTTCTCTTGCTTTTTCATTGTTAGTCCCCTTTTCCTCACCCTCTTAATAAATGAAAGTCAGATTGAAGTGTTAAAAAGAAAAATGAGGTAATAAGTAGTGGATAAACATGGTTGGAAACAAAAAGAAAAAGGACCTACCATAGTATTTTTCAGTACTTTTACAGTTTTTTTTTTATATGGCATTCTCCTTTTTCATATTATCTTCTCTTTTCTTTCTATTCATTTTCTTTGCTTATTTTTTCTCTTCATCTATTTTTCTTCTCTCTTTTCCTTACTTCCTATTTTACTTACTTACTCTATCTTTTCACTTTCTTTTTTATCTTCTCAGCTCTCTTCTCCAGTATTCTGAAGATTTACTTTATAGTCTCTTTAAAGTTTACCTTCTTGTTTTTGATCAAATTACCTTCTCTCTTTATTGCTCACTTTCTTATTTTTCTTTTATTTTCTTCATTTTACCTTTTTTCTTTCCACCATATTTTTCACTTTCTCTTTCTTCATTCCTTATCTTCTCATCTCTCTTTTCACCATTACTACATTATTCTCAAAACAATTTACATTCTCTTTAAACCTTTCCTTTTTGTTTTGCACTTCTTTTTTTCTTCTTCTCATTCATTTTTCTGTCTTCCTTTATCTCTTCTTTTTACTCTCTTCATTTTTATTACCAATACTGTTTCTCATCTTTTCCATTTCTTCTCTTTTTTTCCTCTTCCTTTTATTGCTACCAAGTTTTCTATTACCTATTTTTCTGTTGATGAGACATGAAT
The DNA here is from genome assembly GCA_903632075.3 of Acanthosepion pharaonis. Classification (NCBI taxonomy): domain Eukaryota; kingdom Metazoa; phylum Mollusca; class Cephalopoda; order Sepiida; family Sepiidae; genus Acanthosepion; species Acanthosepion pharaonis. The sequence goes on from CAHIKZ030003076.1 coordinate 2,812,943, forward strand.
GAGAAACACTGTATTCAAATCTTTTTATGCAAAGTATTATAATTATCAGCCTCATCAATTTTATCTTTAATGCCATCATCAAAATTATGATTTCTAGCCTCATCACTTTTACAATTATTCTTTCAAAGTTCTTCTATGTTCTTCAGGAGTTTGGGCAATCATGGCTCTCCACAACGCCCTGTCCTTTGTGACTGAGTAATGTTGTCTTGCCTTATTTATTTATTATTTCATGATTATTATTAACATAATTTTTCAGTTCCTTTGGCTTCTTGTCTTTCTTCTTTCTGCTCCCTTTCTCCTTCCCTCACTCTCCTCTTACCCTATTTTTATTCATCATATTCATTTGTTGAGTGATTATTTTTATTCACATATCTTCTTTTTTTTATTATTTAAAGTACCATGCATTTATTTGGAAAATGAAACTAAAATAAAGAATTGCAAGAAAAAGATTAAAAAGTGTTGATCATGTATGTTTACCAGACAACTTAATGATACATCTGTTAGTAATCAGAAGCATTCAATTCTATGTGCCCATTTCTTTTTCTTTTTTTGATCCACAATATTGTCCAAATTAAAAATATTTATTATATCCATTTATCAATACTCCTTTCAAATTTAATTTCTTAGAATGCATTCACCCACCCATTGCATAAGGACATTCTCCCATCTCTGCTACACTGGGCACTTCATATTTTAATGGTTCCAATCCAATTGTAACCATTTTATTTCTGTTTTTGCTTGTTGATGCAAATTGTGCCTGAATACATACAAACATGCACACAGGCACACATGAGACATTATTGCAAAAAAGACAGAGTATACATTAGGAAATTTTCATTTTTGTTAATAGGCTAAAGCATGCATATCAACAATATAAAATTATTTTTTGAAACATAGACAATATTGAACAATGATGAAATGAACAATATTTCTATATAAATGTTTTTAGACTTCCAAGACTGAATGTATGCATTTCACAATATATATATATATATAACTATTTCCCCAATCCTCTGTAGGATTTGGGCCTTCTTCAATGGCTGTAAGACATGGAAAATAAAATAATGGGCTTTATTCAGTCAAACTGGTTCATGACATGTTGGCAAGGGTTTTTGAATTCAGAGTTTTCTTTCTCCAAGATGAGTTGCTCTAACAAAGCTTCATGGCCTAATTGGTCCTACTATTTACCCATAGATAGGGGAAGAAGATATGAATTTATGCCTTTTCTAAGTGTGTTAAATATATATATATATATATATATATATACACACACACACACAAATAGATGCTGAAGCCTTTCCCCACAAAAAATAAATAATGATAGATGTTTGATCATTTGGTCAGATTTTGGCAAGGTGGGTTGGGTTGAAAACTTTTCAGCACACCCTTACAAAGATAAAATATATACATTAGTAACTTGAGTTTCATCCTTCTGACTAGGAATCATCAGGCTTGGTTATATTTTTATAAAAATATATTCTTTTTATAAAAATCTAACCTAGCCTGATGCTCCCAGTCCAGAAGGGTGAAGCTTTATTTGATAAGATATTTATATTTTATAATTTTATGTATATGCATACACAGTATTGAGCATTTTATTGAACTTTTTTACATTAGCATTGTCTAACTGTAAGTGTTTTAAATCTATATCTATACTGAAACCAAGGTAGTGGAATCAACTGATCTCCTGATTTTTAAAGTATATATATATATATATAAAGTGTACATTGAGATTGAGGTAAACACCAAGCAGCAACAATATTGTTTTATGCTTGAATGCAATCTTCAGGATATGTGTGTTGTGCTTTGACTTGACTGTATATTCTGACCAACGGTGCATTATGGGTTGTAAGGTTAATTTATTATGAGCTATGCAGCACAGTAGAAAGTCATGATCGCCTACATCCTGAATTTTCAATTAAATGCAGCAATTAATGAATAGTGTCTGGAATTGGCCAGTTGGAAGATTTTTGTCTTCTATTTGAACAATGATAAATCCAGTGATTCTTTGCAGACATGGCAGAAATTGGTACAGCTTTGCTGGGATGTTCTACTTGTAATATTTGTTATATTCACTTAATCTTGTGCCCTTGAATTACCACTTATTTTGATCCCTACAAAAGTCTCTTAATGTCATTTGCTGGAAGCCTTTAAAAGTCACTTAGACCAGTTCATCATTCAGAAAGATGCCAAATTCTAAGAGGATGGAAACACGAATTTGTCTCAAAGATAGTAAAATATAGTGGAATGAAAGGGAACACAAATATCACCAAAGAAATTCAATTAAAAAAGACGACAAACATTTTTTCCAGCCCAATAAATACATATTAGTTTATCCATACAATAAATACATATTAGTTTATTCACCATAGCAGGCATATATCAAATTGATATTTTATTTGTCCTTACTATTATTAAAAGATTTTAAGAGGTGAGTCATTTATTACACTTTAAATATATATATATTTAAATTATTGTTGTACTTTAAAAGAGTTTGTCTTTTCACATTTCACTTTCATAAACATCTTGAAACAGTCTGTTATTGTTATAACAAAGATACTGCCATGACAGAAAAAATGCAGACAAATAAACAAACAAATACAAGTGGTAAATTCTATATTAAAGAGAACAAAAAAGAGAAAGTAATTTCTGGAGGTTTCATTTATAATCTCTTCCTAATGTTGATAGATATTTACAATGATAAAAGGCATGAATATTGCATAAGACCAGAATAAGGGTATAAAAGGCTAGTTACTTCTAAATTAGCCCAACAATATCTTAAACTTTCCATAAAATAAAATCTGTAAAATACCGAACACTATCATTTTTAATATATGCTTTGCTATTCGGTCCAACATACTCAACTTGGTTGTTGTACTAATAATTTTTCAGCTGTTGTATCTTCTAACTTTGTTCAGGTGTTTTATCAGAAGACTTAGCAAAGATAAATACAATCTGGAAGCCTCAAAGAAAGAAAGGACATTCCCTGCCAACTTTCCGCACACAAAAACTTTACCACCTTAATACAGATTTAAGGCTCCAGAATTTAAATGCTAGATTTTTCAAAATTAAAGTGTTCCAGGGCAGTTGTGAGTTCAATCCTGGGGTCTGGTAGTGCTGAAATGTCACATACTCTCATTCAGTAAAAGAAACAAGCCAGTGAGAAATATACCCACAGAAAATGGAATGAGAACAATCTACAACTGTGGATTGAATAAAGGGCTCATTTCAAAATTCCAAGATGATTGCTGAATAAAATAAAACAACAACCAAGATTCTAGTCAGAAGAATCTTGTAAAAATGATACAATCAGAATGCAGAGTGCATTGATCCAAGCATTTTTGTTCCCAAGCTGAGTTACATGCAAAGAAATTGAATAACTTATCATCTGACTGCATTGAATCTTGGATACTTTGTAGTCTCACTTTAGAAAGACAATCCTATAATGAATTTGTGTATGAAATAATAAAAAAAAATCCATTGTAAATAAGATAGTAGCTTAAAGACTTAATCAGTAAATATGTTATAAAATTTTATTACCCACATTGGAATAGAAGATGATCACTGTTCTGCATTTGTTTTTTTATAAAAGAAAAGAAAGATTTGTTTGTTCTTTTGAAAGCATTTATATGGATACATATAAGAAATAAAAAAAACAAGTTGAACTTTACAAGAAAATATTTTGGATCAGTTTTTTTTTATGGAAACTAAAAAGTTTCTTCCTTCTCTTAACAGTCAAAGTGGTTGTCATTACATGATGCAACATTATAGTTACTTATTGGCATTTGTGAGATATTTTGTGCTCAGCAGGAAATGTATAATTATATTTTTTGTGAGGGTGGTATGATTGGTTGGTATTTAGTTTTACCTTTGGCTATTTTGTTGTGACAATTGTTATTGTTTGGGATTTAGTTTTACCTTTAGATATTTTTCTTGTGGTGATTGTTATTGGTTGGGATTTAGCTTTACATTTGGCTATTTTGTTGTGACGATTGTTATTGGTTTGGATTTAATTTTAATTTTGGCTCTTTTGATCCCTGTGCTCTGTATAGTGCAATTTCAACAATTAACATAACCATTAACAGATTGTTGTTGTTAGGAAAGACACTGGGTTAAAATTTTTTCTACCCTGTGAGAAAATCAACTTAATACATACAACCGACAGGTGAAATTAATGGACAATTTAGATGGATGAACTTACAAAATGTGCTAGAACCACAAAACTATTTGGTGAATAGAAAGAATAGGACATCAAGTTCTATGGAAAAATTGTCAATACAAACAATATCTAGAAATGTTAGCCATAACTTCCTGAGAACAAATCATATGGCTTGAAAAACAAAACAATTGTACTCCCTTTTATAGGCCCTGTATCATTCAACAGGTACTACTCATCTCCCATCCTTGTTAATGAATAAAGGAAAATTTAATAATAACTATGATTTTAAAGTTACACTTATTTACTGAAATACTTTTTCATTATATTACAATTCTTATATAAATGTTATAGATTTATTTATTAGATAGTGTATCAATACAAATAAAACATTACAAGTCTTTCACTATTTCCATGGCAAATGTTCAGATGAGGTACATTCACCAGTTCAGACCTTTATAGCTATAACCTACGGTGACATATACACTGGAACATGTCCCAATTCCCTTCATATTCCATTAATAAGGAAGAGGTTCCATTTAAACAGTTTTTTTCTTATTTTGTCAAAAAGACTCCCAAGTGTATGCTTCCCTGAACACAATAATCTTAATCTCTTCAAGTCTTGAGTCAACTGTTATCTTTCCTACATAGCTTCATAATCTGTACTTCTTACCTCATTCTCTTACAATCAAGCAACAACCTCATCCAGTAACCCTCTATCTTGAGTAGCTTTTCAGCTTTTCATTGGTTGATCAATTAGTAAAAATAACATATGTTATGCTATTATATATTGTATAGTAAATATCACATTCTTTTTAATTTTTCAGTTCAATTTTTGTTATATATTCATTTCTTTTAATAACCTGCCTAATTTTTAGTAATGTTACACATTTATGGTCTCAGAATACAGATAACCAAATTTGCTTGATAATTACTAAAATGAAAATTCATGTGTGATCTAGAGAAAACCTATATCCACACTACTGAAGCAGCGTGAAATGAAATGAGTTAAATGTAAACTATAAATTTTTAATTTCTACCCTGTCCATATCAGTTGATCAACAGATAACGTTGTTCCTGATAACTTCATTGGTAGAAAAACAATTAAATGTATCTTTCTTTTATCTGCTGATGTCTAAATGGAATAAAAGGTTTCAGATTTGTGTGAAAATATTTCTTTCTTTAATTTCTACCCTGTCTGTATAAGCTGATTGACAGATAACGTTGTTCCTGATAACTTCATTGGTAGAAAAACAATTAAATGAAGCAATGAATGAAATGCAAGGCAAACACACTCTTACACACACACAACCAATCAAAAAAAAGAATGACAGCTTTGCTACTTATCTTCACATTTAGTTTGAAATTTTTGAAGGAAAAAAAAACAATTTTTATCTCCCCTCCCCCAAAGGCTTTGCCAAGATTCAGATTTAAGATAATGCAATGGATGAGAGGCAACAACAAAAATGGATCACAAATCTTTTTAACTAGGTTCCAACAGCATTAACCAAAAATGATGTATTTCTTCAACATTAAAAATGATAGGATATATATATATATATATATATATATATATATATGTGTGTGTGTGTGTGTGTGTGTGTGTGGTTGTGTGTGCATGTTTGTGTGTAGATGTAGAAGTGTGTGTGTGTGTGTATTATGCATGTTCGCAGTTACATTTATTTTGTTAGTGATGATTACATGATCATCAGCTTGCATGTGTTTTTTGCAATAATTAAATGTATAGAAGTATGTATTTCTATCAATGTATTTATATTGCAGAATAAATACATACATATTTATGCATAAATACATGTCTATAAAATGAATACATAAAATTTCATACTCATGTGTAAATATTTCATTGTGTTTGAGTGTGTGCCATATGTGATTCATTATGTCTGTATAAAAAGTAGCAAAATAAAAGAGATGAAAATATGAAATATGTGGGAAGAAGAGTGAAAACTTTTAAAGAAAATTAAAGATGCAATGAGGATTACAGGTTTTTCAGCAGAGTCTTTGATGAAGAGTGCCAAAGACAAACAATATGACAAATGTATATACTTTAGTAAACTATTGTAATTTTGGAATAATTACCAGCTTATAAGTGGATATTTTGCACTTCATTTTCTACAAATGAAACATTGACACTACTGAAGTCATTTATAATCTTAATTATTATATTAGTTCTGAAGGAGAATAGATTATGTGAGATGACACCACCAAAATGGCCATGCAAAAGTTTATGGGTACTTTCTATAAACAAATCCAGATAAAGTGTTTTCAAACAGAACAATGTCTGTAATGAGAATTTATCACATTCATTCCAAAAAGTTACTGTACATTCTTTGCCTTATGGTGCTATCACACTGAAATAACAGTTCTCATACAGTTACCAAAATTAAGTAACATTGAGCCTAGACAGTACCAAGATGGGTGACCACCTGAGAATATCAGGGGCTTGTAAGCTTCAATGTGAGGTGTAATGGATAATTTCTTGGTATTAGAAATTGATGAGCTGAGTTTCATTTCTATATATATGCTATATTCATTTACCCACAAATACCATTGGGAAAGACATAAGTCTACCTCTTCTCCTTCCTCTGTGAGGGGTTAATTAGTAGAACTTATATCAGCAAATCAGCATTATTTTCTCCCCCAAATTTTACATTTTGAAAATTATTTTCTGGCTTTAAATATGTGAAAGGTTGACAAGCTGTAAAAAATAAATCAATCAATTATTCAATGTATATAGTCAATATTTCATGTGACTTCCTTTTCTTTAAATAATGTTGAAATGCACCCTATCCAGAATTAGTGATGGAAATAACTCTGTAAAAACACAATGAATTGGAAACATCCACTTATATTGTAAATATTAGAAATTTACAATAATTTAAAATGACCCCAAATATTGCTATGGTATTATATGTACAGAGATGGTAAATTGTCACGATTTTATATTTTCAATTTTGTGCATGCACGTTGTTTGTTTTTGATTTTGTTGACTGCACAGTATATTAGGGTCATTTGGGTACCATTGGTCAGAAAAAGAGAACCATGACACAATTCACTTCACCAGAAATTTGGAAATGGCATGCTCTACAGCTTGGCATTTGCACCAAAAGCTCCAATACAAACATTTCAGAGTGTTTGGATGTCAATCTAAGGATAGTGCTGAGGATTCAGAAAGAGTTAAATGAGTCTAATGGTGTTTACAAAGGTATGATAGCTCAGGAAACTCACTCTGATCATTCTGATTAGAAAAAAACTTCGAATTTGTTGGTGAAGGCCTCAGACTCAACACAGAGACTTACATCAAGTGCCTTGAGGAGATAGTACTGCCCAGGGTCAAGAGGGTGGCTGCTGAAAGACGCTATGTTTGGCAACAGGACTCTACACCATACCACACAAGCAGGATAATCCAGTCATGGCTGTCAGACAATTTCTGTGAACATATCACCCCTGACATCTGGCCACTTAACTCCACAGACAGCAACCCCCTTGATTATTATGCGTGGGGTGTTGTTGAGTGACAGACCAGCAAAACTTCTTGTAATACCAAAGATGAAGGCAAGGATTATGGCAGTATTCATCAACTTAAACAAGGAGACCATCCAGAATAGTTGCAGGAGATTCAGAAGTCATCTGGAGGCTGTGGTTGAAGCCAATGGCAATTTTAGTGAATAAATTTACTCAATAGTATTTCAAGATATTTTTGTGTAATTTTGATAAATATATTTGTTCTTACCTGTGTCATACAATCAGACAGTTTCCATCATATACAACACAGTGCAGTCTCCAATAATATTAACTGATTCTTGTCATTGAATCAAGGCTGTCTGATGCTGAGAAATCAAAGATGTGTTGCACAAACTATGCTTGACTATAAACAATGATGTGAGTACTTTCTTCTATCATTCAAGCAACTTCATAATTTAATTCTCTAAGAACATTTTATTTTTCTCAGTAAAGAACTGCATAAAGTGATTTTTACAATCTTCCAGAGAATTCAAATTTCTTCATTAAGAAAAATCTTAAAAGTAAGATAAAATAGTAATCTGAAGATTCAACTAGGAAATATAGTGGATGATTGAAAACTAGTCAATATAGTGGATGATTTAAAACAAGCCAATACAGGGTTTGAGTGAAAACTAGTCAATACAGGGGTTGAGTGAAAACTAGTCAATACAGGGGTTGAGTGAAAACTAGTCAATACAGGGGTTGAGTGAAAACTTCCCAGCCAATGTCTAATAAATTTTTGTTTGGTCACTGAGGTAACATCCAGTCTAGCATTATCTTCATGGAATATTTCATGTTTTCTATTAAGTAATCCTTAATACTTTTCATTGACTGCTACCTATTAACTAGTCTAAATTGATTGCTTATTTGGAAGAAGCCCATAATAGAGGAGTTTCTTCCAATTCTATCATGTACAAACCATCATCTTATTTAGAATGATTAACAGCTTTTAGTATGGTTAGTGATGGCTTATTTTACTTACCCTATGGTCTCTAACATTCTACATTGTTCTAAAATATACGCTTTTTATTGCTCCTCAAAATATGGTTGAAAAATGGAATATTTGAATAAAATAAAACTTAGAATATATTCTTGCTTAACATATGTGAATTTTTTGATTGATTTGTTTTTTTTACAGTTTATCAACCCTTTGCAGGTTATTTAAAGCCAGTTATTTTTTTTATTGTGAGAATTCTTTTGGAGATAATAATGATTTTCTGATAGAAGTCCTACTAATTAACCTATCACTGAGGGGGAAGAAGAGGTGGATTCATAACTTTCCCAAGTGTATTTGAGTATAAATGAATATAAGGAACCTGACCAAAAATTGGAAATTGGTTCTACAATTTCTCATTCAAAACTGAAATCCATTACACCACCCACACATCCAACCTTACAGCACCTGATATTCCCAAATAGTCACCCATCTAGATACTGACAAGTCTTGACATTGCTTAACTTCAGTGATTGAACAAGAGCAAGTGTTTCTGTATGATATTTCCATAAGCCAACTTATGTGAAAGTCACACATCAAAGTGACTAACATAACCAAACTGATGCAAATGATTTTCCAATATGATTGCCATCTATCATGTTGGATAACACTCCTCATATTATCTAACAACAAAAAAAAACAACTTTTGAGTCAGACTTATATATATTATAAAATATACTTTTAAGGTATGTTATATTTATGGCTAAAAGTGCTCAATATCTGAACAGAGCATGTAAAATTATAAAAGTGGACACTGAGTGGAAACAGTCTGTTTCATGGTTAAACACTATCTTCAGGCCATCTGAATATGCATTACATAAATAAAGGCCAATTCTGGTTTATGCTACACTAATTAAAGCCTCGAATACTTTGCCAAAAAGGGGTAGGAAACTAATAGGGCAATAGTTAGAGGGGGCAAAATGTTCATATATATATATATATATATATATATATATAAACTAGTATGTATATGTTTATATTCATGTGTGTGTGTGTGTGTGTACACTCATAGATAAAGAGAGAGTGGAGTGAGATGAAGATGAAACATAATAATTCTTCTTTCTAGTTCTACTTTAACTTTCTCTCATCTTTTCAAAACAGTTTATATTTAATCAGTTGAAGGATTAAATGAGATTATTCAGTTTTTAATCTTTTTTTCTTTTCATTCTGAGCAGTTTTCAAGCGTCTGTTTTTCTTGTTGCTCCTTTTATCTAAAACTAAATGATGACATGAAGGAACGAAAGAGAAAATTGAAACAATAAATAAAACTTAAATCCACAAATATCATTCAGTGTCTCTGTATGTTTCGTTCATTCTTGTTTTTAATGATTTTTACCTAATCTTCTGTCATTAATCTCATTATTTGAATTTTTGTACTAATTGATATGACCAGTTTTTCTTATCTTTGTCAGGCGATGATCATACATTAAAATTTGACTCTTTCACCATATCATCATGAATTTTTAATTATTTTCTATTCGTAGGCAGGGTCAGTTCTTTTGAATCTTCTTAATCAGTATTAACTTAAATTCCATATAAGCCTAAAAAAACAAGCAACAAATCTCTACCATCCAAGGAAAAAAAAAAAAGTAAAAACTAAGTAAGTCTGGAGGACAAACTACTCAAGTTAGTCGTTATGGAAACATATTTCTTATTATTTGATATGTTGCAGGCAAATGAGATTTTAATCTTAACTAACAGTACATTATCTTTCTTCCCTTACCATCATTTTTATTTGTCTTTTTTAAAAGTGATGTGTGTGTTCTTCACCTATCCCAGTTTTGAAAAATATGTTCAATCTGTGGTTGGAATAGAAAAAAGTTAAACTTACATTAATTGCACTCAAAACTGAAATGCTAATGAGAAGATAATTCATTGATTAGCTTTTTATTCCTATTTGGTGCCCTTCCTGATAAAACTATAGGAAACAGTAAAACTTTTATTTGCTGTACTTTATACAAAAATATCTAGCATACATTTTGTTAAAAAAATAGTTTTAGTTCATTCTTCATTGATGAATCTCACCACATAGCATTTCAGGATAAATTGTTACTTTCTCTTTTCTTACCAAATGGTGATAAATTTGTTATTAGTTAATATCAGCTATTTTTTTTTAACTTGAAGGCTCCTTTAAAAGTCTGCAAACACTTTTTGTAGAAAAATTTAAATAAGTATTAAGAAAAATTGAGTTACATTAATTTCTAACCTATTTCTTGAAGCAGATATTAGATTGTCATAAAACTTTTTATGAAGTCAATAATAGATATGGTCAGTGGGGACATTCAATTTCTTTTAACAGGTTCTCACTTCTTTTTTATGTGCTATGTCCCTTCAGAACATAGGCGATCTGGTACTCCACATCTTCCTATCCTTTGTAGCTCTTAATAATTTTTTTTTTTTTTGTTATTTCTCCCAAACCTTGTTCTATCATCCATTTACTCAATCTCATCAAGTATGTTACATGCTGCTTTCCTCTGTTCCTCTTTCCCTCAATCTGTCCTGTGAGTATCAGATTTTCCAAGCTATCCTTCCCCATTATGTGTCCCAGAAATTTCAACTGCCTCCTCCTGATGTTAAGTATAAGTTGCTTTTTTTTTGTTTTTATTTTCTCTAAAACTTTGTTGTTGCTCACATTTTCGGTCCATTGGATCCTCAATCTTTTTCTATAGAATCACATTTCTATTTCTTCAAGTCTCTTCTTCATCTTTGAGAAGATTCTCATGCATTCACTACTATATAGAACAGATATCATGTTACAGTTCTATACACTTTTCTTTGTTTCTAATGAAATTTTTCTGTCTCTTAAAACTCTACTTAGCCTTTGAAATCCCAATATATCTTCAGATCTCAATGTTGCATTTCTGTTTTCTGTTAGAATACTTCCCAGATATTTAAATTTTTGTATTTTTTGATTTTAGTATCCCTGACCTGTAATTTGCATTTAGGGTTCATCCTTTTGTTGATAACCATGCATTCTGTCATCTATTAGTTTCATAGTCCTTTCATCTTGCTTTCCTTCACTACCTTCTATAGGAGATTTTTAGGCAGCCCAAATATTCTGTCTATTAAGTTAGGAACTAATTCTATTTTTTTTTTATTTCCCTAAATGTTTTGTTGATGCATATAAATCTACAAACAAGTAAATAAATGAGTTCTGTCAATCTGTGTAATTTTAGTGAAAGTTTCATGTGAACCATTACAGGATATGGTATTTAAACAATAGGTATTTGTAATTTGTTGTGATTACTACCAAATAAGGGCATTTTTTATTATTATTATAATAATAATAATAATAATAATAATTCTTCTTCTTCTTCTATGTGCCATGTCCCTTGAAGATGTTGGAGATAATGGCTTCCCACAATTTTCTGTCCTTTGTAGCTCTTAGTAAACCCTGTTTTGCCTTGTCCTGTGAGTGTCAAAATTTCCTAGTCCTTTTTCCTTACTTTTATGTGCCCTAGAAATTTCAACAGTCCCTTTCTGATGTTAAGATAAATGCAAACGATTTTTCTGTTACTAAATTTGCAAGTGACTTTTCATCCTCTACAATAATTGAAATTGGGAAATCAGAATTAATCAGATTTCTAAATCAATATTTTCATTTAATTCTTATGTGTGTTAAGTTATTGATTTTACTTTGATTTCATTCTATAGTTAAGAACATGCTTTGGTTATGATATTGCAAACTTTGAAGAGTAAATTTTCATAAATATTTTCTATGGCATTGGAAATTGAACCAGAGCTCTATAGTTTCCAATTATTTTGTTACCATATAATTGAACAAGGGATCTACAAAGATATAGACACAACATAGAAAGAAAGAGAGTAAAAGAAATAAAGAAAGAAAAAAAGAAGTGATTAGCAGAAGAGTTTATTCAAGAGAATTTTAGCTTTGAAAGCCCTAACCCTTATATTTTATATTTTTGCTTCATTACATTTTCCTCTGATATATTCTCAGAAGAGAAACATGCAGATCTTGAAACTAAAGTCAGTAATGAACAATAAATCAATTGCTTTCTCAATTACTGTCTTGAATAATCTGTCCAATGAGCAGGCTATCACTTTGAGTTCAAATTAAGAGCCATTGTTGACCACTGATTTGACCTTTCTACCAGCTTCAGTTCTAATGATACTGGCAAACTTTAACTAAGAAAGTTGCCAGTATTTTTCTGATATTTCATCAGCAAGAGAGTTTCCACTCTCCAACAGTAGGGGCTTGTCTAGCCAAATCTGTTGGTGCTTCTCATAAAAAGGATAAAGTGCTTGTTCCCAGATACCATACTACTATTACTTATAAATAGATAATACTGATAAGTTTAGCAATGATTATTTGACAGGTAGATTTCAGTCATCATATTTCAGTTATATAAGAACAATGTAAAAATAAAGTCCATAGTCAGTTTCACCCTTATGACTTTCAAAACAATAGTTCAATTTTTGGACAAATCCTAACTGTTCAGATTAGTGAGTGTGTAATGGTAAAGAATCTGGGAAACCTTGTGTCTAAGCTTGCTGGCACCTACACTCAAATGCTGAGAGTTACACATAACATCTCTTGGAGACAAATGCAGCTAAATCACACCTCTATGGACACATCCTTGATATGTGAACACAGGATGTGCTTTGCAGAACATTGCTGGCAAGTCAAACCAGAACTTGTGAGTGATATACTGCTCTGGACACAAGACAGGTTGGTCACCCAGCAACCATATACATTGACAAACTATGTTATGACACAGGATGCCACCCTAATGACCTTCTGACCTTGATGCAGAACTGTGATGGTTAGCATGATAGACTCATGAATGTTTGAGCTAGCTCAACTGAATAAATATATAAAAATATATAAGTGCAAAATTACTGCACTCATATCACCTGCTGAAAATCAACCTTCTAACTGAACTTTTCCAACTGATAGTTTTAATATTGTATATATAGATATACTTTAAATTTAATAGATGTCAAGTCATTTTAGCTGATAAAACTTGATAACGAATTCACTTGATGAGCAAAACTTGGGGATCAGTTCCAAAGACAGTACTCTCCTATTACACTGTGAAAGAAAGAAAAAAAGAAAGAAAAAAGAAAGAGAGAGGAAAAAGAAAGTAAAAGGAAGAAGGAAAGAAAGAAATAAAAAATAAAAAAAGAAAGAATGAACAAAAGAAAGAAAGAAGGAAAGAAAAAGGAAAAAAGAAAAAAGAAAGAAAAATGAAAAAGAAAAGAAGGAAAACGAAAGAATGAAAGGAAAAAGAAAGAATGAAAGGAAAAAGAAACAGTGAAAGAAAAAAGAAAGAAAGAAACAGCCTTACTTGATGTCTGTACCAAATTACAGCACATATATTTTTGTCCACAAAAAAAAAATATACAACATTTTTTTTATTGTGAGCTCCATCATAAATACCTATATTTGATATGTAAACAGACATTGAAGGAATCAAATTATTGAGAAATGGTTTGGATCGCAAAAAGCCTCAAGTAAAATGTTCTAACAAATGAGCCACTCAACAATAACACTCATCAAATCAATACAAATCTATAGCATGAAAAATGATGCATTTTTTTTTAATTCCTACTTTTTGGCACTCCTATATGATTTTCAAGTATTCCTTTAATCCAGACTTAGTCTCATCATGGTCACTATTTATACAAGGTGAATGTAAGTAAGTATACATAAAATGTAGGCGTAACCTTATCTCAATCCCTCTTCTTTCTTTTTTTTTTTTTTCTAAAGAAGAAAAAGAAATATGAAGTGAATGGTGTATAATGTGTTTCCTTCATTGATATGCTACAATACAAAAGAGTCCCTTGAAGTCAGCAAGGGACTGATGTGCCAAATCTGAAAACAGTTTGTTCTCTTCCATAAATCTATTCACTCTGTATCATGCTGCTTGTTACAAGTGACAACATCAAAAAGTTGGCACATTCATTCCAAAACAAACAGAATTCAAATAAAGAACATAAAAAGTCACTTACACTTAATCCTTTATATTTGCCCACTTTTTAACATTTTTTTTTACATACAAAGACATGTATAGATATTGTATGTGTGTTTACAATTAGCTTATGTGGAGAGTATATATGAATTTGTGTGTATATTTAGATGTATATGTATTTATATAAGGTAAATAGAAGTGTATATATGTTTTTGTTCATATGTAAATGTTTTCTACTTTTAATGAATTTATCTGTTCACTGTTCTAAAAGTCTGTACTTAGATATATGCCTGCATATAATAATTCAAATTATATATATATATATATATATATATATATATATATATATATAAATGCAGATCCATGCATTAATTTTTTGTAGAATATCTATTTATTTTTTTTAATCTTTTTAACTGACTCTTTTGGTTCAGGAACAATTCCTTCATGATTGAGATTATGGGAAGAAACCTGCACAGAGTGTTAGCAGCATGTGAAGTTTTTAGCATTCTTTTTTTCTTTTTAATAAACATAGATAGTCTGGTGGTATTCAACCAATATTACTTCAAGTGGACCTTTTTTTCCTACAAAATATGTAAGAAAAAAAATAATGTTGTTTTGTGATCCAATTCACAGCAAGATAATCCCTCTGGCAGTGGGCATTTTGTTTTCATGATGACATTTTCTCTCAAAGAGCACTTTGTTCGTGGCTTGCTGCATTCACAATGGTGTGAAGATAACACTCTTTTCAACAGCTTCGTGTTCCCATGCATGACTAAAAGCGATTTCTTTCATTTTTACTTATAAGTATCCAAGACTCACGCTTACCTATTACTTTCTTTCTAGTTTTTTGTGCTTTTGTCCTAACTTTTTTTAATTCCTTTTTCTTTTTTGCTCTTCTTATCATCAGCAACTTATACTGATGACAAAATACATATCTCCATCCATAAAAATACAGGAAGTTGCTTTATTCTGTGAATTTATATTTTGAAAAGGATTTCTTTCCGTTTCTACTGACGTTTTCTTTTTTTCTTTGGCTAGTATGAAGTTGATGTATTATGAGTGTAAACATGCATGCCAGTTAGCTGCTGTCATCATCAGAGCTTACCATTCAGCCTAAAGAAACAATTATTATTTTCTTAATTATGTTTATCGGTTTATCTTTTATTTTATAATTTTTCAACATTTTCATTTGGCATTCAAAAATAAAAATTTTCTGCTTATTCCATTTATGGATATATCCAAATGGCATCTGTATATGTGTGTGTGTGTGTGTGCATGTGTAATTAGAAAACAAGAACAGGGGGATAGGGAAGAAAAGTTTATTTTTACATAAATTTACTATATATTTACTCTAATATCTATTAACTGAAAATAAACAAGTTCTCAAAACTGGAAGGAGTGTCCAATCTAGAACTTCCTTTATGAGCCATATCCCTTCAGGACTTAGGTATTCATGGCTCTCCACAGTTTTCTGTCTTTTGTAGCTTGAAGCAATATTTGTACCCTTATCATCCCTCTCAGTCCCGTCTCTGCCATCCATTTACACAAGTTCTTTCAGTAGGTTACTCCATCTTTCTCTCTCCTCTTGTGTCTTCAATATGTCTTGTGAGTATTAAATTCTCCAAGCTTTCCTTCCTCATTATGTGTTCCAGAAATTTCACAAAACCATATCTTTGTCACTTCAAATCTCATCTTCTGTGAGGAAATTTTCCTGTATATCACTGTCATATAGGAGGATAAATATTACATAGTTACTCAGCAATTTTTTCTTTGTTTATAATGAAATTTTCCTGTCCCTTAATACTTTACTTAGTTTTCAGAAAGCATTTTCTCTATTCCAATTTTCTTTCAGATTTCTGTGTTACATTTTCCATCATCTCTTTCAATGCTATCCAGATAATTAAATTACTGTATTTGCTTAATTCTGATGGCTTTAATCCATAACTCACACCTTGGACTGCTCTTATTACTGACAGCAAACATTCTGTCTTCTTACAGCTAATAGTTAGTCCTTTCTTCTCACTTTTCTTTACTACCTCATCTAGTGTGATAAAACCAGTAAAGTTGAGCATTTTAGACCAAAGAAATCATTAAATCATGAAGAAAATAAGTTTTGTCAACAGCTCTTTGCTTTATATCTTGACACATAGCCATGAGCTCTGACACAACCAAAATGAAATTTTTCTCACTTATAAAGTATATAGATACTGGAGAACTTACAATATTAAGATCATCCTGGGTATGATGATAAACTACATCTAGCAGCAAGGCCTGAGATCAGAAGTTTGGAGGTTTTGAGGAACATGGAACCACCACTTAACTACTGTTGTTCCCAGGTTCACCCAGATCTGTGGTGGTAGCAACTGTTAGGGTCCCAGCTATGGGTAAATAGTGAACCCCCAAACAAATATCAACAGTACATTTTTATAATAAAATGACCCAAATACATTTTTTATAGCAGAATGACAATCAATACAGCACTAAAAAATATAAAGACACATTTTTACAGTAAAAAAATAAATGATAAATTTTATGATCTACAAACTATATATCTCAAAAAACAATCATTTGCCCTGGGAGTATTAAATGATGTAAAAAATATCCATAGCTGAAAGCATAAAATTATGTACAAAATATTTAGATTTCAGCATTAAATAACCAATTGATATGTCACTAAACAGAATCAATCAACCACCAATAATATTAAGAATCATTCAATAGCCATGTGTGCTTCAACATTTACTTCACTAGTCATGTGACAAACACTTCCAGAGAGTTTGTTTCCTCTCATCTGGAATGATATATAATGAGAGTGAAACATGAAAACCAAGACAATCTTTAAACATTTACTTCACTAGTCATGTGACAAAACTTCCAGAGAGTTTGTTTCCTTCATCTGGAATGATATATAAGAGAGTTTGTTTCCTCTCATCTGGAATGTTTCCTCTCATCTGGAATATAATGAGAGTGAAACATGAAAACCAAGACAGTCTTTAAACATTTACTTCACTAGTCATGTGACAAACACTTCCAGAGAGTTTGTTTCCTCTCATCTGGAATGATATATAATGAGAGTGAAACATGAAAACCAAGACAATCTTTAAACATTTACTTCACTAGTCATGTGACAAACACTTCCAGAGAGTTTGTTTCCTCTCATCTGGAATGATATATAATGAGAGTGAAACATGAAAACCAAGACAATCTTTAAACATTTACTTCACTAGTCATGTGACAAACACTTCCAGAGAGTTTGTTTCCTCTCATCTGGAATGATATATAATGAGAGTGAAACATGAAAACCAAGACAATCTTTAAACATTTACTTCACTAGTCATGTGACAAACACTTCCAGAGAGTTTGTTTCCTCTCATCTGGAATGATATATAATGAGAGTGAAACATGAAAACCAAGACAATCTTTAAACATTTACTTCACTAGTCATGTGACAAACACTTCCAGAGAGTTTGTTTCCTCTCATCTGGAATGATATATAATGAGAGTGAAACATGAAAACCAAGACAATCTTTAAACATTTACTTCACTAGTCATGTGACAAACACTTCCAGAGAGTTTGTTTCCTCTCATCTGGAATGATATATAATGAGAGTGAAACATGAAAACCAAGACAATCTTTAAACATTTACTTCACTAGTCATGTGACAAACACTTCCAGAGAGTTTGTTTCCTCTCATCTGGAATGATATATAATGAGAGTGAAACATGAAAACCAAAAGACAGTCTTTCAACATTTACTTTATTAGTCATGTGACTAACACTTCCAGAAAGTTTGTTTCAAATTTGAAATGATATGAAAGGAGAGTGAAACATGAAAAACAAAAGACAAGCAGATCATTTTCTTTTTATATATTTTCATTTTGTTATTTTAAGTATTGACTTACTCGTTGATAGATTGCATGATTTCCTAATGCCGGTATAATGAGATCATACGCAAGTGTAACATCCACTGAATTATTATTATGAGATACTTGCAAAAACATGTTTTGGTGAGAGTAGTTGTTCAGCTGAAGCATTGAAATGAGAGACAAAAGAAAAGTGGAGATTGTTTTGAATCACATCAATAAGTTTAACCTTTTTCTTTTCCTTCTTATATTACCATTTTTTTTTTCATAGTCAATAATATTGAGAATTCAAGACTGAAGAAAAATCTCTTTTTACCTTCATCAAATATACTCAAAACAAAATCTATTCGATGAGGACCAGTTCCATCAATGATTATTATAGACGTTTTTACATCAGAGAAACATGGAAGACAAGCAACTGACTAGAAAGCTAAAGATTTAGATTATTGCTAATTAAAACATTTTGAGAAAATCTTCAACTAAGCTTGCTAAAGAGATCATAAGAATTATGGAGTTGCTAAAAACTCCAATTTTAATTTATATTGATTATATTAATTTTCTTTTGAATCAACTATGCTGACATCTTTCTTGTTCTCTAAATTGTTTTACAAGTGGATAATGCCACTAAGATGCAAGAAGTTACTGATAGTGAATGAGAATACTTTAATAAAGAGAAAAGACAATAAAAGAACAGTTTTCAGGAAGACAGAAGATAGTGACTGAGATTGCATTCAAATTTTTGAAGATCATAGCTGGTACTGGAGCAAAAAACCAGAAGAAAGTTTCACAGGCAAGAAATGCAAGAAAAGAAACTCAGAATAAAACTAACAGATATCTTTAGCTATTTCAACAGTAAAACAATGAAACCTAGTTGCCAATCTACTAGTTTGCTTAAAATTATATGGTTGCTGTACCAAGAAGAAGAGCTCATTAGAACAAATGCCATGAAAATATTTATAGAAGAGACAAAGAGACAAAATAAGCCATGTTACAGCAGTGAGAAAGTGACTGATGTTGAGACTCTAGGTCAGGACTGATATCATTAGAGACCATTCTTTGGATATTGTCAAGAATTTTGAGATATATAACAGGAGTATCAAACTAGATATAGCAGCAATGTTTAATTTATAGACAAATGGTAGATTTATAAATCTGCAAGATGGATTCTGACAAGAAAAATTGTCTGCTACAACAGTGTGAGCCAGCTTTCTTAGCAGTAGACCTAGCAATTGACTCAATATAATCACTCCACTTCATGTCATTTGAAAGTGTGAAACCAAGAAGGTGCAATCTGTTGTTCTGCTCGAGGTTAGCATCAGCCATGATGATGGAAGGCAAAAATGGTTCCCTATGATGATTAAAAGATAGCAGTTTTGAAGGTGTCAAAATTTACATGCTATTTCTTGCACCAATTGACAACTGATTTTTTTAAGAATAGCTGCCAGTTCTAATTTGTTGGTCCTATCAGACAGGAATAAATAGTTGTGCCATCAACATAAATACCTAGTTGGAAACTGATGACATTGGGAAAATTGTTTATAAAGATATGAAATGATGTAGGTCCATATTAATATGAAAGGATCTAAAAGTGAGACAATCTAATACAATATTCATTATATAATTTGTTAAATATTATTGTATTGTCAAATATTTGGCCCTTAAGCTTCTGAAGAAGGCCAGCATACCAAACCCTGTCAAGTGTCTTTGTGATATCTAAAACTAGAGCCCAAGCATCACCTTTTTTCTATCTCAAGCTTGATAGACAAATTCAGTAGTAACCGTTAACATATTGGTGATCGACCTAGAGAAATGAAAGCTATATTGTTTCTATGAAAGAAGGCCCATAAATTGTTTTAAATATGTGGACTTGATTTCTTCCACCAACTAAATAGTCACTGTCCCATGAACATATATAAAGTAATACAAAGGTTTCCAGCAGCTTTGACAGAAACTTTTATTCAAAGTATCTTTATTTATATATATTTACTCTAGCTTAAGTTTTAATCTCTTTTTGTGACATTCTTAAAGTCAGTCTTTTTTCTTCTCTGATTTTAACTGTTTGCAGTTTCCATCACTCAATAAATAATTAACTTGTGGCAAGGTGGAATAATGTTTTATGTGACTGCTACAGGCAGTAAATTATAATTCCCTTCAAAGTTGATGATGATAGCAAGATAAATGTAGATAATTATCATATAAGTTCTTGGACAAGATTTTTCTTGGGTGGTGCACATCATAAACTAAAGATTATATACATGCAAGACAATGCTTTTTCACATTCTGCAAAGTTATTGCCCACTAAGCCAAAAAAATTGTTTCAAAGATACCAAATTATTAGAATGGCTGCCAGATAATAATTCTAATAGAAATCTTGCAGTCCATCATTAAAAAAAAACATGTGTATGAGAATGGGGAGGTGTGTTGTGATGTAATGAATAACAGATCAGCATGAGAAATCAGGGAGTCAAGTTCAAATTCCAGTCAAGTTCGTTATATTTATTTATGCACAAATACCCTTGGGAAAGAAATGAATTCATCTTTTCTTCTCACCCAGCTATGAGTTGAATAGCAGGACAGACTGGGTTCTATAGCCTTGGTTCGCAACCATTCTACCACAGAAAAACTTCTACTTTGTCAATCATGAATCAAAAGTGACATGACAGCACAAATTCATATCCCATATATCACTTAACTGACTGACTGATATGAGAATGGAAAACGATTTTTGAAGGTAAGAAGGTCTCTGAGGAGGCAAATAAAATTGCTCCAAGTCATGTTAAATTTAAGATTGAAAGACTAAAGAAATTGAAAGACTGAGGAAGATTATAAAATAACAAATATCTCTTATAATGGTATTAAATAACACAATAATAATTTATTCATATATATGAGATATTGTACATTATTTACATTATTCGGACTATTGTCCTCATCTTTGTCGCCATATTTATTATTTGTTTCGGCCGTTGTATGCTCCAGCCTTCTTCAGGTGGTTGAAATGCCAAACTGAACCCTTTATTTTGCTCACTGGAGTAGACTGTTCTAGTTCCACATGCCATGTTTAATGGATGTCACTTATCAGTTATCTCCTGTTAATTTCCGTCTGAAAGTTCTCCACCGCCTTAGCCAGGTATTGAACTCACACTCTTTTGGGTCCTATCACTGGACCTAACTAACGCCTTTATCTACTGTGGACACATGGCACAGTGGATAAAGGCATTACCTCCTGAAAGTTTTATAAACTTCAGTTGCTTAATATCAGTTTTATTGTAAAAACATTGACTTGCATAATAAAATGTAGTAGAGCAACTATATCGTCATATAAAGATTCAAACAAGTTTCATCACTTGCAAAAATTCAGAATTGCTTTGTCATGAAGTCATATTTCCATAAGCCGATCATAAATAAGATCTGTTTCCAACAGGAATATGATATCATAGTCTTAGGAGCCAATCAGATGCCAAGCAGCAATTTCCAAATGTATCTTTTTGTTCAGCAAAACACCTATTCAGTCAGGGAGGTAGATTATTTTTGTTAAGTTCTGTTCTATGGACAATATTTGTTACCCAGCATAGGGATTGAGCTTACATTCTCTTACTTATAAAAAAAATAATACTTTGTTGGATTAACCTGTCTCCCCTACTGGTTCAGATGGGTTCTGCCAAAGTAGCTCAGTTTAAGATAGTTGTGTTTTTCTCTAGAAAGATAACACTTTCAGTTGCCTGGGGATTTCTTGTCTGAGTAATTCAGTAGTGAACAGATTTTCTGTTGCCTAGATAATATCCCTGAGATAATTTAACAATTTTTATTAATTCTCCAATGCGAGCTGTCATCATAAAAGGGGCCAAAAAATATTCATATATATTTGTGACATACTTACTTATGCATAGGCACACATATACACATACTTCATGTCATTCAACTTAACACACCTGCATCAAATTCTCATGAATGATTACTATGCACTTATGCATATACATTTAGACATACACACCAAGACACCTTTTCATATGGATAAGGGATTTCATCTTTGAACACAGTAGAAGACTGAATTAATCACTCATTTCTATAAATACATTAAGTTATATAAAAAATAATTTTGCTCCCATTAATCTTCTCTTTTTGATTTTCTTTTAACCTTTCAACAAAGCCTCTTTCAGATATGTGAGATACAATGTTACCTAATGATAACCCACACCCCAATCAATCTATCAATCGATATATATATATATATATATATATATATATATATATATATATATGATTCAGACAAATATAACATTTGTTACTTATCTGAGTGATGATAGCACCCCAACTCCAGAGTTTCATAGAGGAACCATTTTGTAATCATCCAATACACTGATCAGGAGCTATCAGCAATTGACTGCAAATTTTCTCATTTTCACTGTTTATAGTAATTTAAAATGAAGAATGTTGTGTTTATATATATATATATATATATATATATATATATATATATATATATATATATATATATATATATATATATATATATATATATATATAATCCTCCAAAAGTAACAGCTATTTCTTTCCATGAAACCTACAGCAGACACAGGGGAGCACAATAACAGTGTTGAACAGATTAAATTTTCAGCTGCAAAACTATTTTTCGATATAGTCACCATAACTAGCTATACATTTTTACCAGCAACAAACAATATCAGGAATGCTTCAATCATAAAAATCTTCTTCAGCAGATGCTACCCACATATTGTTGTTACCACTGTTAAGATTCTTTACCTAACACCTAACTGTGCTCACATCCACTGTTTAGTCTCTGTAAATATTCAGTAATTATCAGTGAATATCTATGGGTTCAATTTTTCATTTTGCCAGACTGTCACTCAACTACTATCTATAACAATGCAAAAAATATGTGGTTGGTAGGAATGTTCAACTGTGACCAAGATCTGCCTCTAACATCAAAGGCATCATATGTATATAAAGAAAAAGACAAGAGAAAAACTTCTTATGCCAACACATTTTATTACTCAAGGCGAGTGTGGAAATTTTATTTGATAACCTCTATTTATTATATACAGAAGTATATGTGGAGAAAAAATTGTTAAATTTTAAATTTTTAAATTAGAGAATATTCTAAAATAAATATTATAAAAACTTATTGTGTAAGTAAAGGTAAAATATGGAAGACATTAAGTGATGTTTAAACAAAAGTGTGTTATTGTTGTTATTAATGTTTTATGTATATGTAATTATTATCTATTTTTGGTATTTTTATTTTTTATATTTATCTAATTAATTCATTCATTTATTTTTAATGTTTAAGGGTCATAAGTGAACCATTTTCATTTTTTTTTAATTTTTATAGTCATGCATAACTATGTTGTCTTCAGAAAGAATGCTTATTTTAAAAAAAAGAAGTATTTAAATGAATCAAGGGCATGAGTTAATATTTTGGCAAGAATGTATAATTGCACTTTCAAAAATGTTTTGCTTAAGTTATTTTCTTTTTTAATAAGTACATCATTTTTATATCAAAATTTGCTTGAAAGTGTTTCTGCATCTAATACATTGGATAAATTGTTATGTACAAAATCTTTCTTTAATGGGCCAAAAAATTATACAACTTAGCATCCTCCATAGTTTACATTTCTTTTTACACAATAAGATTTTAGAATATTTTATATTGTTCTCGAATTCAAAATTTGAAAACAATGTTATTTTATTTTTCTCTGTGTTACTTCTGCGTATAAATACAGGTCGGCAAATGAAATTTTCACATTTGCGTTAATAAAGTTGCTCAAGGAATGAAATTCATTGGCATAAAAAACTTTTCTCTTGTTTTTTATTTATATTGTCTTTACATATATATTTGATTTATATCTGAATTTTTACATACATACATATATATGTATGTATGTACATTTATGTGTGTGTGTGTAAAAATTTCAGATATAATTAAAGTATATCTGTAAAAGGACCGTATGAATAAAGACAAAAGCAAAACCTATCTTAGCTGATGATTTACCTAGACTTTTCCATTAACCTGATGAATATTTATGAGTGTTAAATTTTATAATTTTGAAAAACTAACATTTTTACTTTTGTTTATAAATACTTGTTGCAAAACAAACTCCCCACATTTGACTTTATAAAGTTTACACAGAATGAAATATGTGAGCTAAGCTTTCCTTCTCTCTCTATATATGTGTGTGTGTGTGTGTGTGTGTGTGTGAGAGAGAGAGACTGTTTTTTTTGGTGTCTACTTAATAGAAAATATTTTGGATGAAGTAAATTATATACTTATAGATTCAGAGGCAATTTGTACTTTTCTAGTTGATCATTCTCTCTCTCTCTCTCTTTTTTTCCCTAATTCTTTCTCCTCTCTCAACTTGCAACATAATTTCTCCATTTCTGTTCTCCCCCCCCACTCTCCTGACTCATACATTTTTTCAGTTTTGCTTGTTTTTCTTCCTATTTCTTGGCTTTTTGTCTTTAAATATCTTCTCACCTCTATTTCATTTTATTCCTTTATGAATTAATGATTTTCCAATCTTATTCTAACATCACCACCATCATCAACATCATCCCATTCTTTTCTGCTGAAACCCCTTCATATTTAATCTTGCTCACAAATCATCTTTCAGAGATGCTTCCCCAAATTGGACTCTTTCATTAAATGAATTTCATCTAATTATTAACATTATTATTAATGCTAGTGCCACAGTGGATTTGACAACAAAAAATTAATTGCTTATTTCGCTTATAAATGTCAACATAAAGTCTATTTTCTTCCAGGTAATTTTTCTGTCCAAAATAACTGCGGCTGGTTTTGAATCATGTTTTTTTAATTGCAAGCTAGTGAATTCTGAAAAATTTGTTCCAGCATAAATTACTAGAATTTAAAAACATTAAGATTCTTGTCTCTACAATAGGTCAGGCATATCAGTTTTGTTAATTCTATATTATTGTTATTTTATTTCCAAATTTTGATATAGATAAAATATCACAAGTTTTGATAACATTTCATGTAACTTCAAAGTTCACAAGGGCAAATAATCAGTTTGGTGCTTTGACATTTGACAGCCTTTTTTTATTTGTATTTATCAACAAATGCCCAAATAATAAAAAGCCTTATAGTATTATGTTAGCCTTAAAGTCTTTTGCATTAAACCCCTACACACACATGCAAACACACACAAGAAGAGGGAGGTGACAGATATAATTCAAAGTTCAAATCCTGACTCTGCTTTTGGTTTTGGAGATCTTTCATATTTTTATTTACTTTGTTTTCTCACAATTTAAATTTTACTTTAATCTGTTTTTAATAATAGCAAAAAGAAATAAATTTTAAAATGATTATCAATCCCATTATTTTGTCTTATCTTACATTCTGAGTAATTGGTTCTTTCATTCTGGCCATTTTAATTTTCCAAAAATGCTGAAAAAATTTTATGTGACATCTGTTTTTATTGTATTGAGTGATTTATCTATTTTTTTAAAATTTTTTTTATATTACTATGATATTTGTGTGGATGCACAGTGATGTCATGGATAGCAGCTTGGAATGAGAAATCAAAGATCCGAGATCTAATTCCAGTCAAGTTGAAAAAGGTATGAATCCATCTCTTCTTCCCACTATCCAGTTATAGGTAAATAGCAGGACAGACTGTACCTATAGCATTGGTTGGTAACCAGTCTAGGAGAAGGAAAACTGTGAATTCAAAGCAGCCTAGCAAAGGCTGCCCTAGACACAACACTGCTGCTATGGCTGCAGTACATGTGATGTCCCTACAACCTTTATGTGTTACAGGACTCATGACTGATAATATTTGTAAATTTAAACTTTTGGGATTGCACTTTATTTTATTATTTGAAAAGTGTATTTATCATTATGCATTAGTGATCCATTTCTATTTTTTTTTCTTTCAATGATAAACTGTAAATATTTCATGTACTGATGAATGAATAAGTGAATAAGGTAAGATAATCAGAGACAGCAATAAATAAGTGGAATGGGGTACCATTTTGACAGATTGCATTAAGGGCATGCATTATCTGGCCCAATCGCTATAGTTAAATAACCCCAGGCATTTATCAGATCTGATTCTTTTTTTTTTTTTCTTTTTTTTTTTCACTTTCTTTCCTATAGATATCATCCTAGCCTGTCAGTTGTCTACCATTATTCTTGCTAGTTTGCTTTGGTAACTACTTAAAAAAAATAAAATCTATCATGGCCTATAGTTCTTCATGCTACATAGCATATTTGATACTAATTGCAACATTAAATTTTTCTTTCTTTTTTTTAAGTAACATCAATAATGAATACAGTCACAACAAAAATAGCAGTTTTAAGCTATCAAATATCAAATTCCAGTTTCTCCTCAAGTTATTGAAAAATGAGATAGGGAAAAAAGGGTTGAATTTATTTTGCCTAGATGAAATCATTTGTTACTGACAAATTACATATTTCTAATTTATATTGCAATGTATATTAAGCGAAAAATGATGAAATTCTTCATTGCAAGACAAATGCAATAGAATGGGGAAATTGCCACAAAATTATTAGAAATGGTTTTATGGGTGACTTTCAATATGCTTCATTGCAAAAATATTTATAGAGTAGAGAAAAAAGACCCATGGAAATGGTATGGCATTTTCTTTTTTTTTTAATTTCCAATCAAAATATCTAATGGCATTACTGACAGTTGGTTACCTCAGTAGATTGAGAAAAGTCTAGCAACTTACAATATCAAGTTCAAAAATCCATTGGGGTTCATTTAGTTTTTCCATCATTTTATAGTGGAAGAAATAGTGATGTGCAAGTTAAAAATTATGAAAATCTGACATGTATTTTGAACTTTCATCATGCAAAATAATGGTGATAGATTTTTTTTCTACTCTTGTATTTCTTCATTACAACTATGTGTTTTATTTGTTCATTGAAATGAACTTGTTATATTATTTAAGAGAATCATTACATTTATGCTTCTTATTTAGGTTCTTTCTTAGTTATCAAGTCAAAGTCAGTTTCTATATAGAGTAACTAAAAATAACAGTCATATACAGAATGAAGTTCTCAAAAATCATCTATCCAACTTCCTTGTGCCCAAAACACCTTTGTGTCAACAACATTCTGGATAATTGTTCTTCAATAGAATCATCCATAACTATTAAAATCTATCATGTTTTTGCTTTACAGACTTAGTATCTGCACTTCACGTCTAACCAACATTTTACAACTTCAGGTGGCCGGGTTTTGAATTCAGAATTGTCTTTCTTTTAGACTGGTTACCAATCACAGCTAGAGAACTCAGTCTGCCCCGCACTTTAATCTGTAGCTGGAGTGGATGGCAAGAAAGAGGTGGATTTATCCCTTTTCCAAGGATATTTTTTTGCAAAGGTGAATGTAAGAAACTCAAGTGAACTTCAAATTCAGCTTGCTAATTTCTGGTTCTAAGCTGTTAACTATTACACTACCTCCACATCTAAAATAATACACAATATGCAGGGAAACTTTTTATACAACACACACACACACACACGTGTGTGTGTGTGTGTGTGTGTGTACACATATGATCACATAAGCATGAAACCTAGGGTTACAAATTCATATCCATTCAACTAAATATGTTAGCTCTATCACTGATACTGAGCACTTTCCAATAAGCACCATGTGCATATATATATATATATATATATATATATATATGATACAGTACTGAAAAATCCTAAGCTCAAACCACTTCCCAAAAACTTGATCAAATGAACATACAACAGATTTTTCTTTTAAATCCTTTCCTGGCCATCCTGAGAATTTTTTACTACCTTGTATATATATGGTGGACTCTCCATTAATTACGATGTATGAGTGCTGAATGGTTTGCTCATTTTAGAAGAAAATTGCTAGATGACCCACATATAAGATTTGATTAAAGTGGTGAAGGCTGAACTGATAAGAGAAAAATGGTGCACAGTGTGCCACCAAGTTTGCAAAAAGCCTTATTCAAGTTTGAGTTCAGAATTTTCCTTTTTCTAGACTGGTTTCCCACAAAGGCAAAAGAGGCCAGTCTGCCCTGTTTTTAACTTGTAGTTGGTGAGAAAAGAAAGATATTCATTTTTTTTTTCATGGGTATTTGTATAAAAGTGACTGCAATGGCCTCAGTTTGAATTTGAAACATGGTGATTCTATTTTCCATACCAGCCGCCAGTCATCCTTGTGTGGGTATATATATATATATATATATATTCCTATAAAGAGTGTGAAAAGACTTAAGGCTTGAAACTGACAGTCACTATACAGTACTGATTTCTCTGTCTATAAAGTTTATATCTACAAATACTCCATCTTTGATACTGATCTCTTTCCTCACCATAAATATAACAAACTTTAAACAATATAATTCTATCTAAAACCTCCTAAGAATGAACTTAACAATTACAAATCAGGTTTGGCTACAAGACTCCGGATTTGAGGTGTTGAATATAACATCAATCAACTAAGTGACAAATTTTATATATATATATATATATATATGTATACACCAACAAAAATGATTGAACAATATTTATACTTGTGACAATTCAAGTAAAATTCACTGATAGTAGAATCTTTTCCAGTTTCTTTATCTTTTATATTACACTACAGGAATTTAATTTGGAGGTTATATATAAAAATCATGATTGTATATTAAATAATATAACTTATGACAGCAACCACTTCATTGTAATAATGTTTCTTTCTTAAAGTGCCATGCGTGATACCCGCATAGGTGATCATGTATCTTTCCATATATGACTGACGAGGCACATTTTTTCTCGCAGTAGGTTGCCATTTCTTTCTGCAGTAGACCAGTTGCCACCCAAGGCTATAGAACCCGGTCTGTCCTGCTATTTACCCATAGCTGGGGGGAAAAGTAGAGGATTCATACCTTTCCCAAGGATATTAGCATGTAAGTGAATGTAATGGATTTGAATGTAATTCAAACTTGGCTCTCCGATTCCTCAATCTGAGCTGCTATTCATTGCTCCACCATGCCTAGATTAACATAATGCTAACATTTGCATATTCCTTATTTCTTTTTGTATTATAGATGCATATATTTTTGAATTTGTTCAATTTATTCTAGCATCTATAATGCCATAGAAAAGATACATTATAAGAGCAGATGATACATTTAGCTCCTTTTTGGTGCTTTCAAAAGAAGACTGAACAAGATCTTGTCAATATTTATGTGAACAAGGTAAATAGTGGCTGATTTTTGTGATTCCATTCACCAGCTGGTCTTTTATTCTCTCTTCAATATTTTCAAAGTTGTTTTCAGTTCTTGTTCAAAAAAAAAAAAAAAAAAAAAATTCATTTGTTTTCCAAAATCTCAAAAATACCAAAAGTTAAATGAAAAAAAAAGATCTATCTTACTATGTTCTAATGTGAAAACTAAAGAAATCTGAAATTATCCAGTGTGTTGTGATAAGGAGATATTATCATTAGTCAGAGTTTTTCTTAGTCTTTGGTGATATCGACTCATTTCTACCTGCTATTCTATTGTGTTCTGATGAATCAATTCGTACTGTGCAATTTTTATTCAGTAATTAACCACATCAAGCTAGACATTACTTAATTAGCTGATTCAATTAATTAACAACATATTGTATAGAAGATTCATCTTCTGCTGCACAAAAGAGTACAATAAGTGAGAGAGAAAGGAAACTGGTCACTTTCTTTTATTGAAATTTTTTTCATGACCCTTTGTTATGGCTATGCAATTTCTTTTAAGTGTCACATTGAAAAGAGTAAAGATTAATTATAAAGACAAAATGATATCATTACAAATGTTGAAATGAAGAAGGGGGAAGATAATGAAAAATATATGTACCTGTAAAATTAGGCATGAAAAGAAATAGTCTGTAATTTACTGCTATCTCAGAATTCTATTCAGTAAAGTAAAAAAATTTTAAATGCTACAGAGGATGGAATTAAATCCTAGAAACTTTGTTGAATGTAATATATAATGTACAAATATCACTCTTCAGTGCCTAATATTAGGGGAGGTCATAATAATTATTAAATAATAATGTTTCTCAATATGCCATAAACATGGGTTTTAACCCTTTCCCCAGCATACACACGTATATACGTTTTTACCAAAAGTGTCTTCTTCTGAAATGGATGAATAAACATGTCAAAAACATAACATTCAAAAACCAGCTACAGATGTGTTTATACATTGATTTTGATATCCCATTTTGAGCTTGAAATGAGTCCAATTGTCAACTCATACATCTGGTAATGGTGTTAGCCACTGCTCAAGTACCTCAGGGGATTCAGTTTCTTTGTTACTATATTAAAAACAAAAAAAAAACATTTATCTAAAAATTAAATGTTTTTCCCAAAATAATTGGCAGGGAACGGTCTAATAAAAGTGAGTATAAAAATCATTTAAAGGGTTAAAAAGTGTGAAATTAATACACAGGGTGTGTCTTAATGAGCATGATGGGTTAGAAAATTTCTTCAAAAAAATAAAAATAAAAATAAACATTCCTTATTAAGAGTATTCTATAAGCTTTTTTTTAATCAATTCACCCCAAACAAGGTGATAATGCCACTAAGATGCAAGGGGCAACTGGGAGTGAAAGAGAATGGGAAGTATTTAGAAGGAACCAGAAAGCCAATCCTAAACAGGAAGCAAGGGATAACCCTATATTCCTGTTCAAAAAATGAATACATACGCCTGTATTCAATTGATATCTAAGCTCTATGTCAGAGTGATATGACTCATTAACACATATTTTCTTTGCCAAATATAACATTTACGTACAACCAGAATGAAATGTCCACTACAAAGCAATGAACCCTATATTTGTAAAATCAATAATCACCAATAAAAAAACATTTCTTTAAATTCTGTATCTTTTCAGGGTGTAAGCAATCAAAGTTCTCCACAGCTTTCTTTTCTTTCTGTGAATATTCATGGCTGTTTTAAAAAAAGATTGTGGGGTGGTTTCCTGGTGCTTTCTCTGCGATAAGAGTAATCTAGTTTGCTACATTCCAAATATTGATCAATTTATACTGTGAAAATCCCTAAGTATTTTTCATTTGTTGTTTTCTGAAAAAAATGATTGGCAATTGCATTTGTATGATTATTTTTAGGTATGCGTTATAAATCTTTTGTCAGTTCCACTAGCATCTATTTTCTAAATGTTATTACTCTTATTCTGGATAATAGATGCTAGTGGAACTAACAAATAATTTATAATGCATGCCTAAAAATAATCATACAAATGTGATTTCCAATCACTTCTTCAGAAAACAGCAAATAAAAAAATACTTAGGGATTTTTACAGTATAAACTGATCGATATTTGGAATGTAGCAGGCTAGATGCCTTCTCAAGACATCAATAAAAAACTTGAAACTAATTATTGATAACAAAATAACAAGTTTCTACAGTGCTACAAAAGCCTGAGAGAGAGAATGAGAAAGAACTGTATTAGATTTAACTGTTATTCATTCACTAGAATGACCTCAATCCTTTTGGGGAATTGGACTATTGGTGGGACAATGAAATCAGAATTATTTTTTCACTGTGTCTCATTTTGCCATATCAAAAATAATATTGTCAAGATGACTGGCAATAGAACTGGGTGCAGACAAAGTCTAAATGATTGCAAGCACTGATAAATGGGATTTACTATTCAAATAACAAAGTCTTTGGAAACCATAAGAAAATTACTTCATATTGTAAAAAAATGAGTTTTTAACTTGGAGTTAATTATTTGAGATATTTGAAAGTGTCTTTGTTAGAATAGGCAACAACAATAATCTGTTTCTCAAAAACTTCAAACTGCCTGTATTTATACAATGTGAATTGTGAAATTTACTATACAGAAAGAAAAAAAAACATTTTTAGCAATTAAGCAATAGCAAGTTTAAGCACAACTTCATGTCTTCAAAAGATCCAGCTAGAGAGAATTTTTAATGGTGACTATAAATAACATAGGTTTTTATATTAAAATTAAGATTCCAAAGGAAAACTATTCATTCAGAGAAAAAATATTAGCACAACCCTGAGATCCTGGTATGTCAATAGTTTTGAAAAACATATTGTGAGAGAATTAGCAGAAATTCTGCCTATCAAGAATATATTAGCAATAACACAGCTGTGCGAAAGATATGTTGATTACATTCTCGTTGTTATTAATCGCATATCTCAAGTTTTTCTCATTCCAGTTTTTGAAATGATGAATATTGACAGATTTTACATCTTGTCCAAGGGTAACTTAAAATGGTGCACTCACTTGCATATTTACATATTCTTGCACAATTCTTTTGTCAATTTTACATCCAAGAAAACAGGGTATCTCTTCACCCACACCTTAGGTATGCACATAACTAAGAATAATAATAACTAATAATAAGAGGCGTTGTCACAAGAGTTTTCTTACTTTTGTTTAGATATTGAAAACAGTATCTTTC
Source organism: Acanthosepion pharaonis (assembly GCA_903632075.3). Classification (NCBI taxonomy): domain Eukaryota; kingdom Metazoa; phylum Mollusca; class Cephalopoda; order Sepiida; family Sepiidae; genus Acanthosepion; species Acanthosepion pharaonis. The sequence goes on from CAHIKZ030003076.1 coordinate 2,845,871, forward strand.
ATTAAAAACATCAATTAAAATCAATAAAATTACAGCTATGAGCATATGACCTTTTTTTATATACCATGTCCTGTCAGGATGTTGGCAATCATGGCTCCCCACAATTTCCTGTCTTTTGTAGCTCTTAGTAAATTTTGTCTTTTTACTATCTCTCCTAAACTCTGTTCTACCATCCATTTAAACAAGTTTGTTAAGTAGGTTATACACTGTTTTCCTTTGTATCTCTTGCCTTCAATATGTCCCATGAGTGTCAAATTTTCCAAGCCCATTTTCTTCATTATGTGCTCCAGAAATTTCAAATGTCTCATTCTGATGTTAAGTATAAATGTCTATTTTGTTTTCATTTTCTCTAAAACATATTCATTGCTCGCATTTTCGATCTAAGTATTTTGAGCAGCCTTCTGTAGATCACAGTTCTATTGCCTAAAGTTACTTCTTCATCTGTGCAGAGATGTTCCAACATTCACTACTATATAAAAGAACTGTAGAATCAATAATAATAATATTAATAACATTGATGTTGATCATCTGTATGCGCCCAGATCTTAAGGAGTCAGAGGATTACTTCAACTAGAACTGTCTTCAAAGATACCTGTAAACTACAGAAGACTGGATGATGAACTGTGTCAAAAGAAATGAGAAACTTTATTTACTAATAAAGGAAGCCAACAAATTCAAAAGGGAATTTCAAGTGGGTCAAGAAGTGCAAATAAACCATAATACACCTGCTGCAGCAGCAAAGAATATAAAAAGGAAAGCAAAAGCAAATGCAATGTACCAAATGCAGAAATGATGGAAAGATAAGCTTCTTCACGGTCACTACTCTGCATGTACCACACAAGCTGATGTAGACAAACTCTGTACCTATCAGTGTTACATAATGCAGGGTTAAAAGCTGAAGCATAAGGTTTTATACTTGCTATACAGAGCCAATGCTTGCTAACTAGAAATTACCAGTTGCATATACTGGAAAATTGTGTTGACCCCAAATGCAGATTCACTGATAAATATGAAGAAACAACTGACCATCTTGTATCAGGTTGCACAGTGTTAGCATCAACTAAATATAAAATGCAGCATGATAGAGTGGACCATTATTTCTGCTGGAAAATGTGCAACTTTTACGGGAAAGAAACTGCAAGAAACTGGTACGAATATCACCCAGATTTGGTTACAGAGATAAGATCTATAACAATTTTATGGGACTTTACAATAAACACAGACAGAAGAATCAAAGCTAGTCACCCACACATCATGATAAGTGACCATAAAAACAAAGTGTGCATTCTTACTGACATGACAGTCTCTGCAGATTGTAATGTATCTTTGAAGATCTTCAAAAGACTATCCAAATACAAGGATCTTGAAGTGGAAATCTCTAAAATGTAGTACATGAGGACATCAATAATTCCAGTTGTAGTTGGAGCCCTCGGATTGATTGGGAAATTGTCTGATAGACACATTGAAGGGATTCCTGGTAGCCCATGCCCTAAAGAAATACAAAAATTTGTACTCACAAGTACAGCTCACATATTATGAAGAGCTTTATCTATGTAAAATGTGTGTGATCTTAGTTTTGTTTTGTTTTTTTTACAAAAATGATCAGTGGGAAAAGCCATTTTTGACCTTAGGTCTCTGATTGTAACCTAGAAGAAAATGTGTATACAACAGAAATCAAAGGAGATAATAATAATAATAATAATAATAATATCTGCACTAATATTTAAAGAGCATTTATAAAACTATTTTTTTAAAAAAGCAATGTTGAATTGTTGCTATGAAATTAAACTATAAAAATATGTTCTATTGGAAATCTACAAACACCTGAAAAATCTATTTTTAACAATAACCAATAATGTTTATATAACAATTCTGTTTTGATTTTCAAAAATCCTGATGTTGGCCTGATTTTTCTTCTATTGGTAGCCTAGCATCTTAATGTCATAATGAAACAAAGAGGGGAAACATTAACACATACACACACTCTACTGAGAAAAGATGATAAAAAAATGTCTAAAGCCATCTCACCACCAGAAAAGCCATTTGATTTATGATTTGTAAAACATTAATGCTACAAAGGTTGTTATTGATATGTCTTTGCAATAAATCATGCTGTTAAAGTGGTTATTATTCAGTCCTTATTTTTAATTTTTTTTATTTTTCTTAAATACTTCCTTCTTTGCTCGTTCTTTCATCTATTCTTGATATATGATCAGTCTTCATTTGTATAATGAAATAATGTAACCCAGCTAGTCAGACAGTAATGGCTCTTGGCAGCATCACTTGTAAGACAGATGCTGTCTGTCAGAAGCAACTACTTTGTCAATAGTAAAAGCTAAAAACCTTTAAATGACTTGCTGTAATTCAACAGTTTAGTTCTATACAAAATATGTTTTAAAAGGTTAATTTCCTCATGAAAAAAAGATCATTAGATAAAAATATTTTCTCTGTTGAATGATTAACTCCCTTTTTATAAGATTGATTTCATGACATTAGGTTAGTCATTTATAGCTTTTGATATTAATGCAAATGTGACACTCTTATACATAGATATATAGCATTATTAAAATAATTAATCACTATTTGTTTACCATTTATTTTATAAGAGATTTGAATAACTTAGAATATAATTTATTTATTACAGAACATAATTATCACAGAAGATAAGCACCAATTTTTTAATTTGTACATTTTAAGGGCTTCATTTTGGGTCTTTAAATTCAATATTCCATAATAATGATGTTGATAGAAATGGTTCTTTTATCTTTTGTTATTCATACACATTAGAAGAGATATGAATTCTAATGAGACAGAAAATTTTCTTCAAAATGGTGATTGTTGCTACTTGTAAAGTGCTTGAAACCTAAATTTCCAATAACTCTTGTTCACACTTCCAAACAATTTACAAGAAAAAATCTATAGATTAGAATGGAAAAAAATATTAGTAATACACTGAACTCAATCAGTCAGCCAAACTATGAAGCATAAGAAGAGGAAAAGTCTAAAAAGAAGGAAGAATTCATTATTCTTGTTGTCTGTCTCACCATCCATTATTGTAAAAATAATTCAATTGAACAAATTTGTATAGGTTACAAACAGAAACATTTTTGATAATACTTTCATTCTGAAAATGAATCTGTAATCTGAAGCTCAAATGGACATGCAGAGACTTGAGAAACTGTAAAAGTAATTTACATTGGATGTTCAAAAAGAATCAAACCAATAAATATTCAGGACAAATTTCACAAATTCATTCAATAGGTGGGAATCTGGTTGGGTCACCTGAGAGAGGTTTGATGTTTTAGCAACCCAAAACCAAGAATAAACCTCATTGATGAAGATTCTTGGAGCACCACAAAAGTGTATTTGATTTACAAAACAAAATATTTCCATCATCAAAAGAAAACTTATATATCCATTTAGGGGGGTGTTTACAGTGTTTTTCCTGTTAGTATAATTTAGTGAGTTGTGGAGCAGAAAAGATGACATGAAAAAAATTTGAAGGATTCTTTTCTAACAAATGTAATGTAAGTATTATAACCATACTCCCCAAAATTTCATAAAAAATATCTATGAAGTAATGCTGAAAAGTTCTCAGCCCAACCCACTTCCCAAAAACTGACCAACTGTCTGAATATCAGAATTTTTATTGGAGAAATTTTTATCTGGACAATGGATATTTTAGCAGACTCTTGTAATATTTCTCAATGGCATATATAGATGTTTAGATATACTGCTTACTAAAAACATTAACTCAGAATTTCTACTTTTGCTTAGCATGATATTATTCCTCACTGAATTTTATGGTAATATATGCTTAATATTTGCAAATCATAAAAAATAATGGGAAAAAAAGAAATATCTTTTTAATAAAAAGCAGGATGAAAATACAAAACTAAGCAAATTTATAAAAAACAGAGAATAAACTACAAATAGATATTTGTTAAAATTCGATTTATTTAAAAAAAGGCATTTCATTTATTAAAAAAAATGATTAACAATAAAACACAAATTTTTATATTCTAAAAAAAAACAAAAAGAAATACATGTGCATGTGTGCATAAATAGCTAACTCCAAATATTGTGGACATTGATAATCAAAGAATCTTATATACAAGTAATTTCACAGAATAAACAAACATGCACATATATATATATATATATATATATATATATATATATATATATATATATATATATATATATATATGATGTTCTATACATAAGTACATGTACATGGATTCATAGCTGAAATATATATTTAGATGGAATTATATGAATAATAAAAATTGGAATGAAATTAAACTTGGTAAAATAGCAAATGAAAAAAACAGGATAATTTGAATTCACAAAAGGGAAATAAATTTGTAATATGTAATATTTTCTGCTTGACTGAAATGCAAAGAAGCTGTTGCTGCAAATGACAGAAACTTCCATTTCTTATATTTGCTTATACATAAATGCCAGTAAAGTTTATATTTGCTTAAATATCTCAAGTAATAAGCAGTCCAAGGATAAGATAGATAAGGGAATTGCTTACATCAACCAGCACAAGCATTAGTCACACATGTTATATATGTATATGCATATATATATATGTGTGTGTGTGTTTATGTATTTAAATGTGTATGTATAGATGTAAAAACAGGTTTGATTGTTACATTTTTTTATTGTTTTTTTTTACCAATTTTCAAATAAGTTGTGTATCAAAATTGTGGATAAACTGTTCAATATTTATGTCATGCTGTTGTTTTATCAAGTACTTTCAACTATCTCATTCATTTTCAAGAACTAATGTGGCAGCTATACATATATATTTCAATATCTATATCTATATCTATATATATATATATATATATATATATATATATATATATATATATATATATATATATATATATATAGTATATATATATATATATATATATATATATATATATATATATATATATATATATATATATACAGCATATATAAGTAGAAGCTTGACACCTTGTACTTATTTATATTAAATGTATAAACTTTTTTGTAAACATGAGAAAAATTCGCTCACAAATGAATTACAAAGCCTCCTGAAATCTGTTTTTATGAGAATTTTTTTGAGTTAATAAAATGCAAACTGATAAAATATAAAATTTCTCTCTATAGGACAGAACAAAATTATTCACAGTTTTATGTCATTTAAAAAAAAAAAATTGAATTTTTTATGAGTTTGTGCAACATGCATCATAAGAAATAAATATATAAGACTCATACATTGTATGAGTATGATTATTTTTTTTACACCAGCTTAGCAAAAATATAAAACAAAAATAATGTCAAAACAACTTAGATTTACTCTATATGTGTGCATGTATGTGTGCATCTGCAAAAATCTGTCCTATGTCTATCTCTATATAACTTTAGAATGCTGAACATTTCAAATAAACTTCTATATAAAAAAAAACATATTTCAAGTTTCTCTTTCAGTTAAGTCTTTCCTGTATTGTCTATTTAAATGTTTCAATGCAAAATTTAAAAGTTGCTCAGGCCATTTTCTTTCAACATTTTACTCTTTTACTTCAACAAGTAATACTCAGGAAAAGAACAGAAAACTGGTAGGTGGGCATTAAATCCTTACCAGTCCTGGAGAATACATAACTGATAATTTTGAACTGGCTTAAAATGATGAGTCAGAAACTGTTTTTTCAGTTTTTTGTCATGAACCTAAAAAGATTGTAAACTTGTATATAATATAATACAACCATAGATAAACATTCCAGAAAAGTGGGTTTACTTGTGCTTTGAAAATTAAACTAACATACATACATAAATTCTTATATAATGTATATTTGGGCAGCAATCTTTATTTTATACATACTCATAATGAACCACATGAAAATAGCTAATGAATGAATTTGGGACAATAATCACTATGGAGAGTTTCTACACTATCTTAGTTTTCATAAAAGAAAATCTATAAGAACACTAGAAGAACTTAATAAAAACTTATAAAATTTTCTTTGTCGATCATATTTAATGAAACAAACTTATATATTGTTTTCTTGTTACTATTCCATTTTTTATCCTATAATTTAAGATTAAAAAGAACAATGAATTATCATGATAAATATATTTATATTCCACCACATTTTATATCTTTCAATTTAAGATAAACTTTTGCCTGTTGCCTTTTGGTCACATATTATTTTGTCTTCCATAGCAGAATTGATATCTTTTAAGACATAAAAAAAAACAGTGTCAGATTTATGATCATACCCACAAAGCCAAAGATGAGTGAAACATTTAAAAATGGTCAGACAGGCAGAGAGCAAACACAGGGAAGAAGTTCAAAATGTGCGTGCCAGTGGCAGACATTTAATCAGTGATATCAATTGTAAGAACTTGGAAAAACTCCATCCAACACAAGAACTATAATATTGTCTTAGCTGATGTCCAGACTTTAGTACCTATAATACCTACCTGGGATTGCTAAAAGGAAAGTAAATAAAAAAAATATTACCTCTATTAGCAAAAGGTCTGTGTGTTTATTATACCTTTACCTGGGACCTTTTCAACATTATGTAAGAGAAAAGAATGCAGCAGAGAACACGCAAAGTTAAAAGGTGATGCATACACACAATTCTTCATCATTGGCCTCTCAGCCTCACTGAAGTAAATTCATTCATCCATCTCTCAACAAAATACATGATTACACCTGACCAGAAACGTGAGAGGATAAGCTGCAGATAAGTATCACTAGCAGGTAGATAAATTATGGGCAGTTGGCTCTGTTTCTGTCAGAAGACATTACTCAATGCTCATTTCAGTTGCAGATTATCACCATTAAATAGAAAGGCATATATAGTCTTGCCACATTTAAGTATTTGTGATGGACTTCAACCGGATGTTGAAGAAGCTTAGCAATGGAATGGATGGTTTGATATTTATGAGATAAAGCACAGGTGGCATTTGTGGATTTGTTCTGACTCACATTCTAACATTTGCTCTTTGTATATTTGATCTGTAAAAAAAATTTGCAATTTATCCTCAATTCTATATGAAGCTGTTCATCCTGTTTATATCCAGGAAAAAAACTAATGTAGCTCAAAACAGTTTCTCATTTATGGGTTTGACATCGGTTTTTAATTGTAAGAATCATTCTGAGAAAATTGGCACATCATTACCCTTATGGTCAAGCCCATTTTCCTGGGTAAAAGAAACAAGATAGGCATCAAAATAACAGATGAACTCAAGATGGACTTGGCTCTACTTTTTCTGGAGACATTGATAAGAATCTTTAATAGTTGGAATTAGATTTAGTTTACTAAAAGTTGCTTTTCAACTTCACAATATATTACCTACCAAGGCCAAATTTTGGGCCTAAAAAACTGATCATAAATATCTTACAAATATAAATGGTAAACCATAGTTAATTGTATTACACCATATAGATATTTAATGGAGCAAACCAGTCATATTTATGAACTGTTATTTTGTATCATATAAAATACTGTCTGGCATATTCATACCAGTGGGAAGTTTTCAACTTATAAAATAAACTAGGAATTTTTGATTCCTGAAACAAAATAATCATGCAGTGAAGAAAATTATTTGAAAGATATTAAGTGTGCTGTACCAAATAACTTCTATGCTGGGTTGAGGGAATTGAAAGAAATAATTATGTTCACATTTGTATTTGATACACAGGAGTACTCTGTAAGAAGTAAATATCAATAACTTGCAAAACAACTAATACAACAACTATTATTATTATGATTATGATGATGATTAATATTATTATTATTATTATTATTGAAAAATACCAGGATCTGGCTAGTAAGCTGAAGAATCTATGAGATGTGACAGTTGAAGTAATTTTTGTAGTAATTGGTGCACTTGGAACACTACCTAGAAACATGAAAGACTGCTTACAGAAAATTGAAACTGGGATCAAGTTTTTAGACCTCCAGAACACTGTCATCATTTATATTATAAGGATTCTCTGTAAAGTAAACTACTCAACTAATGCACTCAGTCATGTGTCTCTTGTCAGGTTGCTTGGCAATAGTCAGTTCAATTTCTGCATCTGTAGCACCTTCATATATTACTATTCTATGACTTTTATCATGTATATAATATATAATATATATTTCTAAACAAATAATGGATATATTTTTAATCTGATATTCTTGTTCTTTAAACATTATGATAACATGTTGAATTGTTGCACTTTGCCAGACAAGAGGAGGAGATCCCAAATGATACTCGAGATTATATTATCCTATGATTTTCAGCATATATATATATATATATATATATATATATATATATATATATATAACAATATATAATTATGTATAATTTTATATATCAGCAAACAGTATTTACAAAAAATAGGACAAACTGGAAAGGTTTTTTGTGATGTGTTTCATCCAATGAAATCCTAACAAATGAAATGCGCCAGAAAAAAAAAAAAAAAGTTTATCAGTTTATATATATATATATATATATATATATATATATATATCTCACTCAAAAAATAAACTATTGGTAAAACTAAGACAAAAGTCTGCCAGATGACAAAAGAAAAGACTAATTAAAAAAAAGCAACAACCAATAAAACTAATAAATAAAATAGGGTATAAGAAACATAAACTAAGAAAAGACCAAAAGGCAGACACCTATCTAAACAGTAATATACAGTGCACTATGTCTAAATTAGAAAGAGAAAATATGCTTTCCAGCATGACAACTCAGAAAGAAGCAAATTCAAAATGTCTCTTGAATTTCATGCTATGACAATCATCAGGTGATCATATTCAGTAATAAATCATATATATATATATATATATATATATATATATATATGGTGGACTCTCCCATCGTATTCAACATATGAGGGTCAAGCAGCTCAGTTCCTAGGAACCAACAGCCCAGACACCAGCACATTTGATTTATAGTGGTGAAGGCTTTGTGCAGAACCAACCAAACTTTTTTGAAGGACTGGATACAGAGAAACCTGGTGCACTATGTGCCACAAGGTCCCAAACAACTCTCTGTGGGCTTTGAATTCAGAATTGTCCTTCTTCTAGACCAGTTGCTATCCATCTGTCTTTCTATTTATTCATAGTTGGAGGGAGAAGAAGAAGATTAATAACTTTTCCCAAGTGAATGTAATGGATTCAACTGAAATTCAAACTTGGCTCTCTGATTCCTCAATCTGAGCCGCTATCTACTACTCCACTATGCCTAGATATATATATCAATAGGTAGACAGATAGAGAGAGAGATACTGAGAGGTGTAATGGCCCACCAAGATACTGAGAAATTTCCTGGTGAGCCCCAAAGCGATGTTCCATTACTTTAGAAAAAAAAGTAAAAAGTAAAAATAAAGATAAATATTGCATAGATGTTGGGGAAGATTTAAATAAGGCTTCTTTTATGCTATAATTTCTTTCAGTAGATAATAAGATATTCTCAGTTTATTATTTTTCGATTAAGTGGGTCCTTTTGACTGGGCCTTTTCACAAATTTTCCCAGTAGAAATTTCTGATCCAGTCTGCCACTATGTGTGTGGATATATATATATATATATATATATATATATTAATGAAAAATTTCAAAAAGTTTCTGATGAAACTAAAATAAAACAGCAAAGCATGTCAAATTACAAATTTATAAAGGTTTTCTTACTTGTTCTTTATTTAATCTCTATCTACAAAAGGCAAGATGTGTGTGCGTGTGTAACGAATGCACGGCTGCAAGTTATCGGGAAGGCCAATACTGACTTTGCATTTCCCAACTCCCATTGATAGTGGAAATAATCGATTTTTCCATGCTTCTACAGCAGATTTCATGTAGTTTGCGGCCAGATTCTATTGGCCAGCGTGAGAGCCAACAGCTGACTGACACGAATGTTAACTAGCATGCTAGTATGAAAAAAAAATCGATAGCTGCATTCATCACAAGTGGGAAAATTTAAATCTGCATGGCACTTTACTCCAATTGGCTCATTCGCTTGCTTAAACTCAACATTGATTCTGATTCCGCAGAACTGGGTTGGGTGTGAAAAAGTATTTGTTGTTAACATTCTTTTTTAATTCAGTTTTTTCAGTTACGAGTCCTTTTTTAAAGCTGATCATTTTGTGTTCATTTTGTTTAGTTCTTTTTTCGTAACAGATTTAATGTTTAGTATAGAGCTTAGAAAAAATTTGCAGTGTGAGATAGGCAAGAAGTAAGGCATGTAGCAACATCAGCATGGCAAAGGGCACTCCTTTAAAGGCAAGGAAGGGCAAAAATATTTTAAGTCAAGTGATAGCGATTGCTGTATGAGTTGTACGATTTTTTAATTAAGAACGGGCAACGCCGGGCCATGCTGCCAGTTACCTATAATGAAATCATTCTGAAAACATCAACTCCCATCTGATCAGCAATACAGTAGCATCAAACCCTATCAGTATTTAGATGGGAGAGTACTTGGCAATACCGGGTTACTGTAAGCAACCTCCTACAATCAAAAATATGTTTCAACTTTAAATAACCCACAAAGGGTTAATAAACCATGAAACAAGCAGGCCAGTAAAACCACTGAGACAGAAGGGAATTGCTGATTCTTCTTTGGATTTTCAATCACCAATTTTATTTTATCATATATATATATATATATATATATATATGATAGTAAAGATTTTCCATTTCTCCTTGAGAAAGAACACAGATATGCCCTAAAATTCTAATTTTTAATATCTTTTCTCATCATGCTTCTATTTTATCTAAAGACCTAATAATATACAATAAATATTATTATTTTTATTAACATTATTATTATTGTTTTATCTTTCAAATTTCTTTCAGATTTCACTCTTCATAGCTAACCCTTTGAAGATATAAAAATAAAACAATATATCAAACTGATGATGAAAGTATTCATAAACTTAACTTAGTCTATGAGACATGTTTACTAAACACTATTTAATGATTAGGTGCACCTCTCTCTCTCTCTCTCTCTCTCATATAATTTGTACTATCATTATTATGTTACTGATGATGATGCAGATGATAACAAAAATGCTTGTTGAGTGTTCATTACAAATATTTTGATGGTAGACTAAAAAAAATTACTTGCCAGTTTCTAGGATTAAAAATAACATTCTTCAAAGAGTAAACATTTCAAAAATCTGAAACAAAAGAAAAAAAAAGTTTCCATTTGCACTTGGAGATATTGAATGTAAAACTAAACACTTAAAACAAAATCTACTTTAACAAGTCTAAATCAGTGCAAAAAGTGAAGGTGTCTTACGACACCTAAGCAGAATCTCATCAATTCACTTGTCACAATCATTAAATAGATTACAACTTAATTGCTTGGCTTTATCAAGCAATTTAGAAGTTCATAATAATGGAAAATGGTCAGCATTTGCCTCAAAAGCTTATAAGCTGCAAATACTTTCTTTTTCTTGAATTAAGGTCAATGCCTGCATTGCCATATTGGTCCATTTTACAAATCCACTTTAGATAAGCAAAATCTTATATCAATTGGATAATTGAGAAGTCACCATAAGTACAAATGAGTTTTCTTTTTCTAATTAACAATTTCTAAATACTTCTTTTTTTTTTTATCGGTAAGGTTATCATCAATTTTTTTTTTAAATTTGTACAAAATTTACTAGCTTTTGTTTTTTTGACAACTGATAAAAATTAAAAAAATTATTTCTGCTTTTTATATTAATTTCTCATCTCTACGAGATCAATTATTCTTTTCTTAAATTGACTTTCTTAGATTTAATTAGGAGTAATCATTAATCTTCTGATGATTGGATTATCTTAATTGAGAAAGTAATTTTAGATAAAGCTTTATTTAGGCAACAAACTAAATATATAGATATAAACTTAGAAAACTTTCATTACCTTCTGAAATAATGCAACAGAATAGCATTGCGAAACAAACAAAGTTTGATAAGATGTGAAAATCAGTTTTAGATTTGCAATAACTATGTACATGCCTCTATCAAAAGTTAAATATATTTTTCATGTCTGACACTATATTGATGAATGTTTAAACATTTGGATCAATTCAAAAACATTTCATTAGATATAAAGAGTTTCTAGATTGTGACAATCAATTTCTACCTCTGGACAGCTCTCTGATGGTTGGGGTTAAGACTCTAATGGAGCTTTCAATTGGAAGTGAACAATTTTTCTCATTTTCCAGAGATGTGAAATATTAAAATATATTTGTGTTAAGCATCAGAATTATGCTAATTGGAGGATTACAATCTTCCAAATAATCCCAGTCAGTTAAATTTTGTTGCTTTTTGTGGTGTTGGATGCACAGATATTGTAACTGTTATCAGTTCAGAAAGTGAAGTCGGTGATCTGATTTCAAATTCTGGTTGATTCTGTTTTGTTCACTCCCCGCTAATGAACCCCTCTTCCTTGAACTATGGGTTAAATAACAAAGCAAACTAGGGTCTCTTGCCTTGGGGTGGAAACCAATCTTAACAGAATGAATGTTGAATTCAAACCCAGTGTAAAGAAAGGTGGACTCTGTCAAACTATTTTACCCAAGAGTCACCACTGCTGCTACATCTGCAGCACATGTGGTACCTCTAAGACATAATTAGTTACAAGGACTCATGATATGATGTGTTATGTATGCATGTGTATGCAATAAATCTCTATAATTAAAAATTATAGTTACACACCTCTTCTGAATTAAACTATAATCATATGCCAATGAGAAGATGACATTATGATGACTGATAGCAGGATAGGATAGAGAGTATTCTATTAAATACCTTTTGTTAAGGTGTGAACATAAAAGTGACATCAGGAATCACAATCAGAATTTAGATTTAGTCTGAAGAGTATATTAAGACTCTTCATGAAAATTCATCTTATTTTCTCACACACACATACAGACACATTGAGATTAAGATCTGTTTCCTACTTGTTCGCTTTACTATCATATTTATATATATTTGTTAAAAAGATTACAGAAACTGTGCCTATTAGATGTTTCTAATTGGTTGATTTGATATTTTTCTAATTGACTGCATTTACATATATTAGAATTAAAAGTTTAAAATAACTACCCATACTTCATATCAGTTTATTTAATATTTCAAACTTTCAACTGACTTCAGTCATTGTCAAGAATCAAAGTCCATTTTGTTAGAATCCTGTGATGATTTGTATTTCAATTTTAAATATGAGGCATTAGTTATTTTGATTCTTGATGATAAACAAGATCAATTAAAAGCTGGAAATATTAAACTGACATGAACTGGAGACAGTTCCTTTATACTTTCAGCTAGAATATACAGAAACCAGTCAGTCAACTTGAAAAAAACTATTTATTAAATATAATAAACACAATTTGTTTCTTCTATTTAACAAAACATGTTTAAATAAACATTCACTATCTGATACAGCAAAACAGTCTGTCTGTGGATGACTATGTATGCTCCTGTTCATCAGTTGAGCACTTTGGAAGAAAGGGTATTTGATGGTTGCTGCTGCTATAATGCTAAGCTCTTTGCAATGAATAGACCCCTCTGGCAGCTGATAATGTTTATATTACATATATAATGTGTTAAAAATTCCCTTTCACCATAGCATGTACTAATAGCCTAGGGGTAAGAGTCTCCAACTGATGTCAAATAGGTCAAGTTTCGATCCCAGCTTGAAGCAATCGCATGTCTAGCCACACTGAAGAGCTGTGATACAGTGAAACAGTCTATCTGTGGATTTATATATATATCATTTGTCAAAATTTAGCGCGCAATTTGTGTACATATAGATAAACATTACAACAAATAAGCAAAACAGTATTAACATAAGACAAATTTTAGTAGATAACAACAAAATTTTATATAGGACACAGTGTAAAGCAAGATTCCAAATTCTGGTTGTTGTATAATAAAAGAGAAGCAACCAGTATACATGTTTAAAAGAAATTCAGTTTAACAAATTTATATGATGTCACCTTGAATGGTTTGAAGTTGGTTCCATCAAATGTAAGAACACCGGAATTAAAAAACAGTTGCATAAATTTATGTGAAACAATCCTTGAAAATGAATGTAGCAACATTTGAAAGTACTTGAGAAGAAAATAATATAAAACAAAAATTAATATGAACTTTGGCATATTTATCAATAAAACAAATCAACTAATTCAGGAATTTGAAAAATTAAATTAAAAAAATTCATAGACAGAACTTTTCTATATTATTTAAACAAACATGTTTGAGAGAATTATTGCTGCCAAAATACACCTTGTGTATATATATATATATATATATATATATATATATATATATATATATATATAGCTAGCTAGCTAGCTAGCTAGATAGATAGATAGATAGATAGATAGATAATACATAAATGGTTAATGGTCAGAGTTAAATCAAACCAGGAAACAGTAGTATTAATACACATGTAAAAAAAAAAACAAAAGTAAAAATAACATGTAGAGATTTAACTTTAAAAATCAGGAGGTCAGGTGAATCCACTACCTTGGTTTCAACCTTACGGTATCCTCAGGCAATTTTTTATCGAATGACCACCTAATACTTTTTTTTTTTTTTTTTTTTAAAAAAACTAAAGAATGCTAAGTTATTATTTTCAAAAATATAATAAACAAACACATGATGTTGGGTATAATAGAAAGGGAGGAGGAGGATGTGAAGAAGGAAGAAGATGGAGGAGGTAGAGAAGAAAAGCAAGTGTATCATAAACATATTGGTGTGAGTGGGGGTAAATTAATATAAAAGGCTCAAGCACTAATATTTCATGGTTATGAATTATTACATTGGAATCCTAATGATGGCCCAATTCATCAGACCCACAAATTCAAAGAGAAAACAGAAAATATATCTCCGGGTTTAAAAAAACAAAATCTCAGTGATATTGTATATGTATACTTCTGGAAGTTGATTTATGCAACTGACAATAACTCATATTTATGTCACTCATTAAAACTGCTATTTAACTTCTCTCTTTAAAATTTTATTCCTCACTTTAGGCCCATTCCTGTTCTTCATCTTTCTTTACACCTCTCTCTAGATCTTTCATACATTTCCCTCTTACCTTTGTCTCTGACTCCCATATATACAATATCATTGAAATTTTGTTTTTTTTTCTTTTTGAATTTGTAGGTCTGATGAATGGGGTTGTGATTACGATTCCAATGTAAATTATAACCATGAAATATTAGTGTTTGAGCTTTTATATAATATTCGTGCTCTCTCTTTGACATAGAGTTCTACCTGGATTTTATCCTATTGGAAATATATATATTGACCACTAATATATATCTATCTATCTATCTATATATATATATATATATATATATATATATGTGTGTGTGTGTGTGTGTGTATGTATGTATTTATAAAGAAGTGATGGATTTTTTTTATTTATTAATCCAACATATTTTATTCTTTAATAAGATTTCTTTAATATTCAGGTGAGTAGATGAAATCAAATAAATATACTGTTTAATAAATAACTGAAGTATCTACTCAAATATGGGTATCCACTAAAAATAATATATATATATATATATATATATATATATATATATATATATATATATAAAATGGCAGTTGTTATATCATTATGATATGATTTGGGCATTAAAGATCTCACCACCAGGCTACTTGAATTGTGTGCAGCACACACTGACTAATTATCTTGCCTGGGTCTTGTCATTGGATCAAGACTGTATAATGTTGAGAGTCTATAGTGTTGTACAAGATATGAATTACTATAAACAACGACCTGTGGCTTACAGAGATTGTAAGGGTACCACCTCATCTACCATAGCCTGTTTAGTGGCTGTATTCAAGCTGTAAGTGGTAAATACAGAACAATTACACCTGTGTTAAATATGCATAAAAGGAAAAAAATCATAAAAAATATACGCAGCAAATTGCTGATACCCCTGAAGAGTGGGCAGACAGGTCTGCCTATGAAACTCTTGATTTGGGATGCTGAATGTAACATCAAAGAGCTAAGTGACAAACTTTTACTCATGTTAATACTATATATATATATATATTGTTACATCAACAACTGGCCCAATGGAAAAAGTATGTGATTTTACCCAACAAATATTTACTTTTCAACATAACCTCTTCCTTTGTTAAGGCTCTTAACCCAATACGTTCCACATTACTCTTATAAATAAAACATTATACAGTGAAAATATCAAACCAAAATTCATCTAATAACTCTTCTTATAAATATTGATTCCTTCTTATCTATTATATATTCTACACACAGATACATTGTTAAAACTGACACTTCATACTCCAATTCATAAGTAGTGAGTCTCAATAAAATAAAATATAAAAATAAAATATATAAACAAAAATAAAAAGAATTCAAATTAAAATAGGGCATTTGCACTTTCCTTTAAAACTCTTATCTCTTTCTTTCTCTCTTTCTCTAACTTTCTATACTTCTCTCAACCTATGAAAAGGCAACCCTCAAATAAAAAGAGGAAGAAGAAGAAAAGACTGAACCCAGCCAAAAACACCAAAAGTTTGCAGGAGCAGAGCTTACTTATTTTTGACTAAAAATTACCAAAAATCAGAGAGGCTTCATGCATAACTTCCATTATAACAAAAAAAATGTAAAAGAAAGAAATGCTGGAATATAAAATAATTTGGCCAATCAAAAAATTGACACAAAGAGACTTTTGAGTTAGCTGAAACCATGTTAAAGACAATTTCTTGAGCCTATTCAAAAGTATAAAACCCTGACACTTCTAGGCCAGTGTGGAGGAGACCAGAATGACACCAGAAGAGATGGAACAAAAGAATGCAGCCATGCATGACATGTGAATAAACAGTTAGGAGTGTTGTGAATATGGATTATCTCCTCTTAGATAATCCAAGTTATAAAAGCTGTATACTTCCACTGTCAAGTCAGATGAGTAGTAGTATTCTAACTCGAAGGAGGCTACGCCGAAGGGCGGAGTCTCCTTCGGGGAGGTATAACCAGGTATAACCAGGTGAGGTATATTATACGGGTTCAAATGGGCTATTTTTTAGCCGAGCCTAATGGCTCGGGAATGCCCACGTTAAAAAGGCCTTGTGCCACATGACACCCTCGTGTGTGTGTGTGTGGGGGGGTGACTCAATATCGATGAGTAGTAGTATTCTTAATTGAATAAACGATTACTAGACAGAATCTCTTGTCCTGTTTTCATTACAAGGAGGTCATTTGCTACTTAATTTTCTACTCTGTTCAAGGCCAAGAGAAAACACAGCAGATTGACATATGACTTAATTTCTGACATTACTACTACTCCTATCATGGTCTGACTTCCAACTAATGAAACAGATATTTCTTCACACTCCTATTAATATCTGTTTTGTTAAACTTTTTGCTATGCTGAATTCCAAAGGACTCATTCATCAATTTAAAGAAAATAAATGAAAATATATTATTTATTTTTAACCCTCAAGTCAGTTTGTTTTATTCCCAAAGTTTCCAATAAAATAATTATCCTACCACCTATCCACATAGGCAATGTTCATGAAGTTAACCCATGTGCCACACATATCTTTCCAATCTATTCTTTTTGTACTCCATTTCAAAGTTGACAAGTAAATGACCAACATTCATACACTTTACATGTCACATAAAACAAACAATTTAGATTGAAACATTTTGATGCAATCATGAATGTTAAAGTGACTTTCTTTTACACTTTATGGACATATACTTTAATTAATATATACTGAAAACATGTTTATTAAAATGTTTTTAAAATACTTTATTTAACAAACTTAGCACTTGTTTGCTTTAATAATAATTAAAACACCAGTAGCTGCATTTCAAATTTCTTCTTACCTGGGTATGACGCCTCTTTGTGAAGTTGGATCAGTGACTCCTTGCATTGTAAAAGATTTCCCACAACCTGTCTGTCCATAGGCAAAAATAGTACCATTGTATCCTTCTGTAACACCCTGATATAAAGAGCAAATAAAAATAAGAATAAGACAAAGCTTTATACAACAATAAATTATAGAAATTTCCCCAAAAGAGGTAGAAGGCTAATAGGCTGATAGTTGGAAGAGTCAGACTCTTCACCAGAGTTCCTAAAAACTGGAACAATAGACAATGACTTTCAGCAGGCAGGAAAGGAGGAGGCAGTGAGGCATTTATTATACAGTTTAGAGAGAACAGGAGTCAGTTCAAGAGCACACATCTTAATGACTATTACAGGGATACCATCAGGTCAACATGCTTTGTGGGAATCTAGGTTAGAGATGATAGTAGATACTATGGAAGAGGGGTAGAATAGAGACCTTGCACTTAAATACCCCATTAGAGAGCTGTAAAAAAAAAAAAAGGATGTGTTGGTAGGTAATCAAAATTTGGTTCATAAGTGGGTGATTTTGTGGGTATTTCACTGTTTCCATCCTCCTCAAATGAGGAACAATGAAAATATTAACAAAAGTATCACTCATATTGGTTCAGCAAAATGCTGCCTTGACAGAGATCAATGTATGGCAGGTTTTCATCATTATTTACTGAGAAATGTACATTTAAAAAAAAAAGCTATGTAAAATACAATAACCTGGTCTGCATATCAAGGTATCTATTTCATATTTCTTCCATTTACCAGAGGAATTACAAATTGTGCAGACTATCACTGTCTTTTCATTTGCATAATATTCCTTTAATCCCTTCAAAATAAATGTTAGTAAACAAGGTATATCTGAAATGATATGCTTTGATTCCAACTGAATTTAAATTTCTAATTAATCAGAGAAAATATTAATGATATGGAATTAAAGTGATTTATTGTGTTTCTCACTTGTAATTGATTTAGCAAGATATGTTTGCTAGCCATTATATCACACTGAAGTACCCAATAATATTAAATTATGTATGCCTACAAAAATATTGGAACAGAAAAGGCTAAAATAGGCACATTTATAACTGATTATAATCATTGTCACTGAATAAACAAAACTATTATCATGTTAAGAGTCATATGTTCTGCACATAACTACCATGGATCCAAATTCAAAACTTAATTCCAGTAAATATTATTTCCAAACTTTAAACTTTATTAGCATCTATATATATATTCACTCGCACTATAAATATAATGTTATAAGAATTATGTTTCTAACAGGATTGCTTACTAAGTGAAAAAAAATGAAAATTGTTATTTATGGAATATTAATAAGATGTTAATGTTAGATAGTAAGGGAAATCAGGCATAACCTCAAAAGGGAATTGTTGATCATTTTAGTGGCTTATGAAAATGAACATTTATCACTCTGTAGGTAACCTGTACAAAAAGTTTATCCTGCAACTGAAAGTGACTCTGATTCTTGAATTTATATTGTCATATCTTGCTATGGCAACAGAAAATACTTTTGAGTGAAATTAACAGTAAGTCTACTGCAATTGAGAGGCATTGAAAAATAATGCAGTGGAAAGGGAAGTAATATTAATAATGCAAAGTGCTAAAGGTTAATAGAAATTTTAAATGTATATTGTCTATAGCTTTCAGAAGAGTAATTAATAAACCAGTTTTTGTTCAGGCAATTTAACTCCTTTGTGCTGTCATGGTTATCATTACAGTATTTCAGCTGATCCATTCTACAGCCTTCTTTATGTGTATAATTCAAAAGGAGAGCCTCTTTTTTTATGACACCAGATAATTATATGAGAATTACAAATGATATTGTTTGCAATTATGTTTATAAATAAAAAATCAATGAAAATCACCTGCATCACAGGATGGAGGCAGATAGTGTTGTTTAAGTATCTGTTGCATTGCTAGAATTAATCAATTCACTTGGTAAACATTTAGCAAACGTTTTCTAGTGCTATCTTGTGCCATAAAAATGAAAGAAAAAGAAAATTCTTTTTTTATAGATTATACACTTGAAGGAGGAATTCTGTTGTCTAAACAAAACTTGAAATGTAAAATGTATATTCTTTATATTCTTTCTTTGAGAATCATCAATTCTTGTGCAAATTATTCATTTCTCTGATTTCAACAGAAATCATAGCTCACTTTATAGAGTCTAAAGAGTAAAACTAGTGAAATTTATAGAGAACTAAAAAGAAGTTGCACTTATATAATTGTTAAATTCTTGTTACCATCCTTTTGTTTCATAAACAATTAATGTCATTTTTTTTAAATAATTCTGGAATATTTGCTTAAAAAGAGCAAAAAAAAAGAAACAAAAAATATATCTATATATGCAAATTTTCAACATTGATTTAATAAAATACCCTTTGCATTTTACCTCATTTTACCAAGTTCTTTTTAAATGCTATGTCTTTTCAGGATGAAGATGATCATGGCTCTCCACTGATTACTTTTCCCTTATTAACAGTGAATTGTTATGTCGTCTTTGGAAAAATAGTGAAGAGGCTTCCTGTAGCCATCTCCAGTGTTTGGAATTCAGAGTTTTCTCATCTGCTGGTTGCCACTCAAGGCCTGTGACTTCAGTCTAATCTACTATTTAACCCATAGCTGGAGAGAGAAAAGAAAAATTCATGCCTTTCCCCAGAGTAGTTGCATGAAATTGAATTCAGCATATGAGGCTGGAATTTGAACTTTGATTACTGATTTCAGTTTCTGCACCAATAAACACTATGCTACCTGCACATTTGTTCATTAAGCACAGGCAAACTGTTTTTATACAAAATAAAACAACAGTTTTCTTAGAACATTTTAATCAAAAATGATTCCTTCATAAAGTGCATTTGAGAAGCAAGAATCAGATATTATTACAAGTTACTTACACTGAATAAAATTCAGGCTTATAGAGAAAATTGTAAATTTTATAAACAGCTTACTCTTGTCAAAAACTAGTCTCACAAACACATACATATATATATATATATATATATATATATATATAAACTATCATCTGTATACAATGCCTTTCTAAGATTAATGGTTAAAAATAGCTTTAAGTGAATGAAGGTCTTAACAAGGACCATCCCTCTTCAAATTTTGTGTACTGGCACTACAGAATCATAAACAAATAAAAAATAAAAGAAACCACATTACTTGAGGATTTTCAACAGTAGCAATTAAAAGGAATGGCACATGTAGCTCAAAAAGAAAATAATGACATAATTAAGATGTTGACATTCCACACTACCCTAAACAAAAGGTGAGGTAGGAAGCCCCCATCAATACTGGAAAGAGTGATAACAGCAGACCAGTTTTCCTGAAAAATGTTTTAATAGAAAGATTTTGTAAGTTTCAATCGAAAGTAGCACTAGCTGCTCAGTGAATAAATGCCAAATGTTTCCTTATAAGGAAAGAGCTAATATTATCATTACCATTAGAGATGAGAACAGATACTACGCTTTGATTCCATCCCTGTCTGATGGCCAGGAAGTGAAGAAAAAATAACAACATAATCAATATGTTGGCATGCTACATTATTTCAAATAAAACATTAGGAAGGAACCCCCCATCAATACTGGAAAGAGTGATAACAATTAATGGATTTGAGAAACCTATATTTTTCTGAAAAATCATTTTAACAGAAAGATTCTATAAATTTCAACTGAAAGCAACTTTAGCTACTTGGTAAATGAATGCTGAATATTTTCTTATAATGAAATATTTAATATTACCATTGTTCCAAAGAACATACTAATTGTTAATGCCTTTTACAATGACAATGGTTATTGTTGTCTATGCTGATATTCATTTATTCTTTGTTTTCTTCTCCATCCAAGGATTCCAATGATAAAAAAAATCAGTTATGGTAATGTGTAATAGAACATTGTGTTCACAAAGTGAAAGGAATTTAAACCTTTTCTTAAAAAATTGACCTGAGAGTAACATAATCAGTTAATAAATTCTTTTCTAGTTATTGCCTATTATACTAATTAGCTCTTACTATACAAAGAAACATTCAGCATCCATTGACTGAACAGTTAGTGTTACTAGCAGTTGAAATTTAGAAAATCTTTCTCTTAAAACAGTTTTTCAGGAAAATAAACTCCTCAAATCCACTGTTATCACTCTTTCTAGTATGAAAGTTTCTTTCTTCAGCTTTAGTTTAAGGTAGCATAGAATATCTACAGTTTAATTATATCATTATTTTCCCTTCTAGTTACATATCCTATCCATTGTAGTTGTTGCTGTTGGAAGTTTCAAGTGATATGGTGTTTTTCTTATTTAGTAAAGTTCTTTATGATTCTGTAGCACCAGTTTATGAGATCTGATGAAGGATAATCTTCTTTAAATCCTAAAGGATTCATTCACTTGAAGTCATTTGTAATCATTGATCTGAGAAAATGGTTCTATATAGTTTAGATATTTCTGAACAGTTTCTAGATACATATCAGAGTCTAAATCTGATGAGACTATTTAAGAACTTGTGTCTTAAAATACCTCTATGTTTATTATGAAAAGAAAAAAAAAAGGAAATTTATCCTTTCCAATTGTCTAATCAGTTTCTTCAGGTTAAGATGGAATTGATCAAGGAAGGTGATGTAGTTTGTTTCCTACCCAAGTAGTTTCGATCTCCTCCAAGATCACCTTCAAGGTTAAATTACAAATTCAAACCCACTGCAACTACAACAAAATCTTCATTGTGATTTTTAAAAAAACATGCATGAACACTCTGTTATAATTATTTTAAAACTTTAATTTATCCATTGTATCTATGGAATTTTTACTGCCTAAATACATTTATATAAAAACCCCTTGATAAGTGGACATGAATCATGAAACTGCATAGTCAGGAGATGAATTAAAAATAATTCAAATACAGATATTAATTTACAGTAAGTAAATTTTTCAATTTAAAAAAATATATATATAAAGAGGTCTTTTATAAAGTGTGTTACTTCTGGCATACAGTGCAAGAGTATTGGAAACAAAAAGGAGCTGAGAGGTGACAATTTTTACATGCAGTCAGTAAAACCCTTCTAATAACTCAATGCTATATTTCCTCATGTTACAAGCATGTAAAGCTGTCATATTGAGGAATAATTGAGTGAGGATATGGGCACTTGAAGTGGGGGGGTCACTTTAAGGGAGTTATAAAGAATAATTCTTATGTAGAATAAAACAAAGCACAACTAAAAGTTTTTCACACAATGAATGTTGAAGCAATTACTTGGCATGGAAAGGCCTTTGTATCTTGCATGGTTGCATATGTTACCTTAGAGTTCTAGGAAAGTAATTTTATCTTTGACCTCTCATGCAGGAAGAAATTAACTTCCTTGTAAAGAAGAAATATTTTTTAATGTGCTAAAAAAGTCATGAAAAAAAAAAGAAAAAATGCAAACATATACATGCACAGAAAAAACATTGTGTGTGTGTATAGCCAAATATTTAATGTTTATTATTTCATCTCTTATTTTTAATAATTAATGAATAATAAATTATTTAATGAATGCAGAAATGTTGTAAGAAAAGGCAAAAAGTACAAAACAGAAATAAATTTCCAGAAAAATGTAAAATAAATAATAAAATTAACAGCATTATTATTATAAATAATAATAAAAAGAAGGAGAAAAAGAAAAAGGAGAAAAAGAAGTTACAAAGAAAAAGCAAAGAAAAAAAGGAAGAAAAATGAGAAGAAAAAGAGAAAAATAAAGCAAAAAAGGATCTAAAAACAATGCTATTTCTTAAAAAAACACTCAAGTTATATTTTAGGAATAAAGACAGCAATGACAATAAAGAACAAAAAGGATATCTATATCATATAAATGCGAATTATTGAAGACATCTAAACAAAAATGGTGACAAAAATAATGATCACAATAATGATAATGATAATAATTAAAAAATCATGAATCCTAAAGCCCTTAAACATGTTTACAAGCCAACTCACTTTAGCCATAATAAAAGATCAGAGTTGTAAAATTACATTTACTATCACTAATGAGAAAAAGTGTGAGGGTAAAAAAAGCCAGATGCTATCCCACACTTACAGGTCATAGAGAATGAAATTTAGGTAGATATTCCAAAGAATAATTTTCACTATGTATTGTGAAACCAGTTGACATTTTCAACTTGGCTACAGAATAAAAAGAAAAAATCTAATGAGAAAAAAAAGGAATGCTTTCCATGTTTGACATATTCATCCATTTCAATTAAAGGTGTTATGCAGGGCAAGGAGATTGGCAGTACAAGAGAAGGGTGTGCAAGGTGGGTGGATTCCAATCTATAGAAGCCATTTTTTCTGTCTTTCCAACAGTCCCCTCTTTCCCCTTTTTCTCTGTTGTGATTTCTGTTTTTGTTTCCTTATATCTCTGTCTCCCCGGTTATTATAGCCAGTAAGTTGCAAGGAAAGTCTGATTGCTGCTCAATGAAATTAGGGTCTGCTCACTTCTGAATGATGCCAGGAGATTTTGAAGGGATTCTAAATAAATGTTAGATCACATTTGGCTTGTCTCAATTTGGACAAAGAGAGTGGGGTCTTATTTGAGAAAGTTGATTGCTTTCACCTTTCTTTTATTTTATTTTTCAAACATGTTTAACAAGTGCTTGCAGATATTTATGATATGAGGTTGTTTGGAATTTTACAATTAACAGACAATGACCAAGAAATTAGACATTCCCAATATTCAGTCAAAATTAAAGTGTTTTTAAGTGTTTTTTCCTCTTTAAGAGTTTTTGGGATTTCTCCAGCCTGCATACTCTAGGTTAGTTTTTATTATGCAAATTTAATGTTTTCAAAGTATAACTGATATTAAGTAAACAATGTTGGTAAAATTACAGAGGTATATTTATAAAATAAATATATGATTTTTAGTTCATATCTTTTTCATAGAAATATTTAAAATAACTTATTGATGCAGTGAGAGTTTATTATACAACATTAGAGTTGTTAATCATATTGTAAATAAATAGATAAAAGAGTATAGTTATTGACTTTTTTTTTTAAATTTTTGATATATAAAAATTGCCATGGGTCATAAGAAAGATATAAACTCAAATGAGAAACCAGATACTCTAATATTATTGAGTGATGGGAAGAAGACAATGTTAGAAATTGCAATAAAGTTGAAGAGAGTTCTCAGAAAAATCAAAAAAAAAATTAAAAACATTAGTAAGAAAAGAACAATAAAAAAGAATGGCTTTAAGAATATCACAAAGAGACTATGGAGAAATTAAAAGTAATAAGTAAGTGGATATCCCAAAAAATAGATCTCTGAAGAAGTTGGTTTGTTGAATGTAAACAGAGGAAAAAGTTGCAGAATATTAAAAACATTAGCTAAAGACATGAAAGCAGCTAAACTACCACCTTTAAGTAAATGTCACTAATAGAAATATATAAGTTGAGTAAACATTGATTTCTCAACTGTAATTTTTAATGATGAATGTGGAGCTACATTGATTAGTTCATTTTTGGAAATAGTGAACAAATATAACTGAGAAGACAAGCAAGAAGGTGGAGCAATGTTTTGTGCTTATAGTATAGGCAGTAAAATTATAGGTCCCTTCAAATTTTACGATGATATCAAGATAAATGCAGAAAATTGTTGTGACTTCATTGGCAAAAATATTTTTTGAATTATGCAATTGACACCCAAGTAGGTTTAGACTATAGTGTATATTCATGTAAGACAATGCACCTTCACATTCTGGAAAGTTGATTATTGACCACCTTATCTGAAAAGGTTTCAAATATGCCATGTCAATGTCACAGGCTCAAGCCTAACCAAATATTAATCCAATAAAAAATGTATGATCCATAATTAAAAGAGAAACAATATCCAAGCAAAGAAGATCTCTGAGAAGTAATAAAACTGCTGTACATAATATTAAATTTGAAAAAGTAAAAATATTAAAATCAGTGGTTAAAAGATTGATGATGGTTAAAAAATATCAAGGAGTCAATATTGATATGTAAAATAATAGAATAATAATACTCATATATATGGGATACTGTGTTAATCAAATATACATTTCTATGGTCTGCTACTTTTGGACCCATTTATAAAAAAATATGTTGTACATTGTATTATAAACCAAAAGAAGTTATTACCAATATTTTTAATAAGTATAGATCTTATAACCTGAAACTCACATGGTATATAGCACATATGAAGATGAGAAGATTCTGAACATTTTACTAAGAAGATTTGATTAATACACATTTGAGTGTGGAAAATTGACTAGAAAAATGGAAATGGTGAGAATAGCAATTCCCAGCATTCATTAACCAAGCAGCATTCATTTCAGTATTCATTTCAGTATTCATTGAACAAAAGGTATTGATTTCAACAAACATTGACTAAACAACATTCATTTAAGTATCTATTGACCAAACAGTAATCCTTTCAGCATTCATTGACCAATCATTGACTAGACAGCACTCATTTCAGTATTCATTTTCAAACAGACTTCATTTCAGTATTCACTAACCAAAAGGCATTCATTTCAGTATTCATTAATACAGAGAGAATTCATTTCAGCATTCATTCAATGAACATTAATTTCTGTACTGCTTAACAATATAAATGTCAACATTCATAGACCAAGCAGAAGTCATTTCAGCAAACAAGAAGTCATTTAAGTATTTATTAACCAAACAGCATTCATTTCAGCATTCATTGACAAAAAGGAATTGATTTCAATGTTCATTGACCAAAAGGCTTTAATTTGAGCATTCATTGGACAAACAACTTTCATGTCATTATTCACTGATCAAAGAGCATTTGTTTCAGTATTCACTGACTGAACAGCATTCATTTTAGTATTCATTTCAGAATGCATTGCATTCATTTCAGTATACATTGACCAAAAGGTATCTATTCCAGTATTCATTAATAGAAAAGGAATTCATTTGAGCATTCATTCAGCAAATAACATTAATTTCTGTATTTTTTGACCAAACAGCATAAATTTCAGCACTGACAAAAAAGAACTTCCAGATTTATGGACAAAATCATACACATTTCAGTATTCATTGACCAAAACGTATGAATTAGAGCATTCACTGACCAAACAACATTCATTTCAGTATCCATTAACACAAAAGGAATTCATTTCAGAATTCATTCATTATCAGTCATTGACCAAACAGTATTCATCAAACAGTATACACTGACCAAACACCATTCATTTGAGAATTCATTGAACTAAAGGCATTCATTTCAGAATTCATTCACTAAACAGAATTTATTTCAGTATTCATTCACCAAAAATCATTCACTTTCACATTCATTAACCAAACAGTATCCATTTCAGTATTTATTGACAAAAAGGCATTCATTTCAGTATTCATTGAAAAAAGGCATTCATTTCAGTATTCATTGAAAAAAGGCATTCATTTCAGCATGCATTGACCAAACAGCATTTATTTTAGCAATCTTTGACCAAACCATATTCATTTCATTATTCATTGACAAAAAGGCATTAATTTCAGCATGCACTGACCAAATAGCATTCATTTCAGTATTTATTGCATTCATTTTAGTATTCATTAAGCAAACAGCATTGATTTCAGTATTCAATGAGCAAAAGGCATTCATTTTAGTATTAATTTTATCAGTCATTGACCAAACAGTATTCATTTCTGTATTCATTGACCAAAATGCATTAACTTCAGTATTCATTAACTGAACAGCATTCATTTCTGGAATATGACAGATTGTCTTTATGACCTACAGGATGCATTCATTTGAAGCAAATATCTGATATAATGTAAAGATTCTTGTCAAAATATATTCCTCAATCTGATCAGCAGATTTTCCCAAGCATATTTTTATGTGTGATTTATAAAACATACTGAAAAATTAAAATTCAAGATGATTTTGATTTCAGCTGAGCACCTGACCAATTTTCTCTATATATTTGGGTTGAAATCCAGAGAGTTATTGATTCATGCTTAGTGTGTCTTAGACAAGTCGACTTGGCAGAGCCCATTCCTCTCCCTGTCAAAGAACAACTAATGTTCTTCAACTTGAAGACTCACCTTTCTCAGGGACATGTGGCTGTTGATTCCAGTGTACAAACTCTCCACCTTAGTCACTGACTTCCATCTAGAAAGATCTCTCTCCAGCAATACCATGTCATCACTGCACTGGCTGTATATATAGCTATGGAACCCTAACCTTACTCCATTGTATAAGATGTCTGTTAAACCTACAAGAAATTTCATCTGCCCTTTGACAGGTCATGCTTTTAATCCTGCTGAGTATCCAGCCACCCCCGTCATCAGAAAAGCCTGGTGGGGGAACCAGTTTAATTGTTAATGATCTGATCATATAACAGTTAGTACTGGACTGCATGATACAAGTAGCACTCAGAGTGACCTGACATAAGAATATTTTCTAGGATAAGAAAAATCACAACAGTTCAAAACATTGACAATTTTTTAAAAAAACTTACATTTCAAAAAGAAAATTAATAAGTAATTAAAGAATATAAAAGGTTACTTTAAAAAAATTTATTTGGCATGACATGATCATTATATATGAGTCAATGGGCCATGAAACAACAATCATGATTCAAAATTTAAATCACTCTACTTATAATGGCAAGATCAAATTTGTCTGTAGATGTGGTGGTATTTTAGGCTTTCTAGGTAACTAAAACAGAAGCAAATTATAAAATCTTGCTCAGAGGCAACAGAGCATTGCTAAATCTTCTTTTTCTTATTCCTCTATTCATATCTGTCAATATATTGAATTTTAATTGCTTGTTTATCCATCAAAATTAATATGAAAGTTCATCTATAATGTAAAAGAAAATAAAAAGAAAAGTATTTTTATTGTTTATATGTGTGCATACATATATGAGACCAAGCAGGTAGGGAAAACAAATGAAAGCACTCGCCCAAATAAAAATGTAAGAGAGGGTAGTAAGAGAAAGGAAACAAAAATGAGTTTGTTTTTTTTTCAATACTTATATGGATTTACTATTCATCTGGACATTATTGATGCAGAAATGGTTTATATAAAGTTTACAAAAATGTAAATACTTTTCAGAAGAGACAAGTATACCCAAGAGCTACAACTCGTGTAAATACCTACACCTACACATCATACATATGAATGCGTATGTATATAGAATAGAGATGACTATGTGTGTACACACACACACACACACACACGCACACGCGCACACACACACTTTTCTCTCTCTGTCTCTCTTACATACAGACACATACTGAGGGTGTTCTAAAACTAATGAAAGAGTTTAAAATGTAATAATTCTGTTTGCTTATTTGTTCTGAATTAAATTTAAAAAATAAAATTTAAACATGTACATAAAATAATATAATCTATATAAATACATGTAATTATCAATATATAAAATTCTGTGACTTCCATTAGTCCATCACACCTAAAATAGCCATACATTGACCAACCAAAACCAAATTTTGGCAAGAAGTGCAAACAGGCCAGTGCATACAAAGTACAATTAGTTTTAGTTTTTTTAATGATTTTTCATTAATTTTTTCGAAAAAATTAATGAAATTTAAAAAAACAATTGGTTTGCAATATTGAAAGAAACATAGAGTTTGTAAATCTTGACAAAAATGTTAGTGATAACTTTAACAATACTAGAAAGGCTGTGAGGATTTCAATACAGGGCAGCATGTTGCAAAAAAAATTCTAATATGTAAAAATTATAGTAATTTTGTTAACCCTATCTTTTGTTATATACTGTTATATATTTTTACATATATTTTATATAATTTTTTATATATGGTTATATATATATATATATATATATATATATATATATATATATAAATTTTTTTATATTTTTTATATATTGAGAAAATTGTAAGACAAAATGGAAAAAGTTTATTTGACATTTTTCATACATTAGGACTTCATCAGACTGGTTGACCTTGTTGTAAGTAGACATCCACATGAATGAGAGACGTTGGTAGTTTCAAAATATTTTAAATAATTTTTTTGCAATCTAGCCAAATTCATCTATATTCCTTTTCTTTCTATCATCTTTGTTATTAAATATCCCACATTGTGATAACAGAAAATCTCCCAAGAATGGTGAAACATTGTAAGAAGCTGCACTTAAATTTACTGTGGCTGAACTAGTGATTAAAGCATTTTCTAGACATTTTCATCTTAGTGAATTATTTTCTCTTTTAATTAGAGTAGCATTTTTTATGTCAAAATTGTGGTCAGTTTCATCAGTGATGAGCCAATGCAATTTGTGTTGCTTTTTATAATGTCTTTTGTGTTCGTATAGTCTTTTGTTTAAACTTTTTGAGGGATTTTTTTTTTCAATATATCCTTGCAGTTGATAGAGTAAATTCCTCTTTCAAGTTTTGGCTTGTTGTTTTGTATTTATTAAGTCTTTTATTGTTTTCGATGTAGCTGATAAACCCAACAAATGAAAAAATATATTATTCGACCCACTAACAATCACAACTACAATAGAAAAGAATTTATCTAAACTCAACATAAAATTTGTCAAAACTACATCTGACATTATAGATTCCCAAGTAGGCATCTATGCGGACGACACTACAATTTACTCCTACCTCAAAACAAATCTAGTGTCGTTGACAAAACTAACCTGGCCATTCGTCTCGAAAAGGACCTCCAATTGGCTGTGAACTGGGGCAGGAATTGGCTGGTTAACTTTAATGCCTCAAAAACAAAACTGCTCTCTATTACTCATCACAGTGAATTATCCCTGCCCCCCATTAGAATGTCTGACTCTCAACTTCTCGAGAGCTCTTCTTTGTGACTATTCGGTCTTACATTGACTGCCAACCTGAGATGGAACAAATACATTGAGTCAATAGCTTCGTCCACTGCAAGGAAAGTTGGCTCCCTGTGCCGCGCCAGGAATTTTTTTTCGCTGGAGTCAATCCTTCAAATCTACAAATCAACCATTCACCCTTGCATGGAGTATTGCTGCCATATATGGTCCGGTGCCCCTTCTGTTTGTCTCAAGGTTCTTGATAAGATCCAGAGACAGAAATGCAATGTAATTGGCCCTGATCTGGCATCTTGTCTGCAATCACTCTCTCACAGATGTGCCATTGCCTCCCTCTGTCTTTTTTACAAATACTTTCATGGTAACTGCTCCAATGAGCTGCTTTCACTGGTTCCCAGACTTCATGAATTTAAACATTCTACTAGGCTAGCATCTAACTCATACCCTTTCACTGTCAAAACTGTTAAATGTAGCTGTGTCTTCTACTCTAATAGCTTCATATCTCACACCTCTCACCTGTGGAACTCCCTTCCCATGTTTCTGTTTCCCTGATAGCTATATTCTCCAACTATTTAAATGTAATGTCAACTGACATCTCCAGATGCCTTGATCTATCTCCTATCCTTCAGCTTCATCTGTTCCTGTATCACTCCTATTTGCCCTCACTCCAACTCTCTGTAACTCCTTGCATGCTAGTGGCTTCCTGCCTTGCTTGGGGTGAAATGCTTGGAAAAAAAAAATAGATGATGGAAAGAAAAAGTAAAAGAATATAAATGAATTTGGGTAGATTGCAAAAATTATTTCAAAAATTTCTTTTAAAACATCTACCAGTGCCTTTCATTCATGCGCATTTCCTCAATACTGTTCTTGCTATATAAAAATATATATCCTTATCTCCTATCATATTGTTATATATTTTGGATATATATTATTATTATTCCTCTAGCAAAACTGATATGTAATTTCCTGAATTGATGTTTCCTATACACTTTAGAAACTTTAAATTACCAGTGCTATAAACTGCTTCAAAAAACACTACCTGAAATATTTCATATAGAGGCAGTTCAGTTAAAATGCTTTGCTTAGAAATCTTCAGATTCATTCTGTGCACTGTTTGAAAATTGTGCAAATAATGATTCATATGAAAAAATGACTATGTCCTAAAATTCCAAGTGTCTGTTCACTATCTCATTTATTCAATGTTTTTTTGCTATTAAATGTTAAGCAGTTTAAAAAGTAGATATTTTACTGGCTGCTTTGTCATAATAAACTTTATTATAAAGATATCATACTGCCTCATCTAGATATTCACTGCTATATCTACTGTCTCACTATGAGGATATTTCCATTTCCAATCAAATTAAATGAAGAAATTGTAGGGATACAGAAGACACTTAACTCCTTTTGGTGGAGATAAGTCACATGGATCACATTGCAGCCACTTAGTATGTCACTCCACACAGTGAGGAAAGCAGCAGCCAAATTCAGTTCATTTATGCCAGCCACCACATGAGGTTGCTTTCTTTTAGCCTGGACAATTTGGTTACCTCCCCCACCTCCTCAGCAGCTTACAAGCTCATGGTACTGTTTCCATTTGGGAATATATCTTTCCTTGATACAAAATAAAACTCCAGCGCACAATCCTCTATTTGGGAAAATCCAAAAAACACAGGGCGGATTCATCTATGTTCTTGCCAGGACATTTGAATCTGGAGACCTAAAAATGGCTTCTTCAGACATAGGAGCATCTCCATATTATATATAATATACTTTGCTTTACTGTGTAGACATATGTGATATATTATTCTCCACGTGGGACACTTGTACATATATATACATATATTGTATATTTAGGCAGCAATCCTTCTTTTATGCATGTTTCATTAAAAATGGCAGGCAAGGTACTATGGTTGAGCCTTTTATTTAATTTTTCTTGTGTTCTAACAAGAGCTTTTTTTTCTGGACAAAAAGTGTGTAAAAACTGTCCAAATGTTTTATATTTCCAAGCGCTTTTGGCTATACCTTTAGCCATTATCAAGGATGATTTTATTTTTCAGCTTAATTGAGTGTGTGCATTATGTGTATTTCTTAGTGTGTAGTAGGGATGTTTTAATTTATGAATCCGGTTAGTACATTGTGGCTTTGTTCATAGTTAATGTTGTTAAGAGTTGGCCTTTCCTTTTTTTATTATTAAAGCTTCCATTTTTTAGTCTTTTTTTTACCGGTGGATGCAGTTAATATATTTGTGTTTTCTACTAGTATGCTTCTAATGGAGTCTGGTAAGTTTGTGTGTGTGTTTAAATGGGTTCTAATGGAGCTGTGATTAGATAAGTGTAATTTAAGACGTGTGGATAAGCATGTAGTTGTGTAACCAATGTAATTATTTATGAGTCCGGTTTGATCAGGAACACAGTTCCTTAAGGGGCATTTGAACTCGTAAATAATGTTCATTCTTTGTAATTTTGACTTAGTTGGTGTGTTGTTATTTTTGAGGATAAGGTTAGCTGTCTTAAATTTTTTATAATAGATAATTCATTTGATTTTTTTATTCTTTCTTCGATAGCTCTCTCCCATTACAAAATCTTTCTGATGGACCAGGTCAACCTGATGAAAATTCCATGCCTCCTTTAGGGAACTGTAAAGACACTAGAATTTCTAATTTTCTTGTTATTTGACATTAGCCCATTCTATACATGAATTTAATAAGAATACAATATATGCCCCTGGAATGTGAAGTATTTTAAAGTGATTCTAAAACAATTACTTTAAGATTGTCATAGAAACCTGAGTAATTTTAAAAATATCTTTTTTAAATAGCAAATCTGGACAAAATAATAGTACCAACTTATGTTATATCTCAGAATACACACACACATTCTATTGCAAAATACACACACATTGCATGCACATTATTTCACAGAATACTGCCACACATATTTTACAAACTGTTCCTCAAAAACAAGGCCCAAAAGCCACTCAAGTTAGAGGGTTACCGAATGAGGTTGTTGTTTGGATGTAAAGGGAGGAAGTAAGTACAACTTATGAGGATATATTGGATTGATAATGTTTGTAGTGATCAGGAAAATCTGTTTGACAAAGTAGCTATTCTTGGGAAAGACCTGTTTGAGAGGATCTTCCTACTTACCAATGGAATATGAAGTGAATTAGGATGATTCCATCATGTGTACATGACAGGTAAATAGCTGTAAAGGTCTGTTTTCATCACTTTTGTTATTAAACATCCCACATTGTGATAATAGATTTGTCAAGAAAGGTAAAATGTTGTAAGAACCTGGATGTGGATGATCTACTGATTAAATTATTTCTATACACTTTTGTCTTAGTAAATTGCTTTCTTTTAATTAGCACTTTTTAAAATCAAAATTATGGTCAGGCTCATTACAGTGAGCAACTAAGTCATTGAGTGTGCTGTTTGTAAAAGATCCCTTTTATGTTCATACATATAATCTTTTATTTAAATTTCTTGAGGTTTATCCTTGTAGCAATTATTACAGGTGAGAGTAAATTCCTCCAAGTTTTAGCTTATTATTATTTTGTTTTGTATTAATTGAGCCTTTTATTGTTTTAGAAGTAGTTATAACAAATTTTCTGTTAAACCTAGATAAATTAATTTCAGCTGTGTCTGTGAAAGAGTTAGTGGGTAACTTGATTCATTGAATTTGTCAGAATGGTCCATTCTTCTATTTTTAAATATTATATGAACCTTTTTGAATATGAAATAAGGACATTAGTGAAGCTTGAAAGAACATGTATTTCTCCTCTTCATATAAATATTAAGAACTATAAATTCTAAGGGCTCTTAAATAGAATCTGATGATTATTCTGGATTTTTATTTTATTGTGATGGTGAGAACAGAAATTTATGAGATCATTTTTATTAGTTGATTTGTGATAGACACTTAGTTTTAGGCTATTGTAATTATGGTGTAATATGATATCTAGGAAAGGTAAAATATTGTTTGTTTCTGTTTTGTAAGGGAATTCAGTCATATGTTTCACTTTATTTAGTTTCTCTATTAGGTCAGGTAATGAAGTTTTCAGAGATACATTAATAGATCATCGGTAATATATCAGAAATATGTTGTTTAGATAAAATATATTCAAAAGGAACAGATGTAAGAAATTCTCAGAAGATACACACTAAAACCCCAGTTAGAGGTGAAACCCATCTAACACAATCAAAAATAAACCTCTCCCTACCAAAAGCTAAAATCATAAAAATCTGATGACTCATTACCAATCAATGCTATTTTACTTTTAACAATAACTTGTATAAACAAAAATTTGGATTACCCAGGGGTAATTGGATTGCCAA
This sequence comes from Acanthosepion pharaonis, assembly GCA_903632075.3. NCBI lineage: Eukaryota > Metazoa > Mollusca > Cephalopoda > Sepiida > Sepiidae > Acanthosepion > Acanthosepion pharaonis. The sequence continues at coordinate 2,880,868 of CAHIKZ030003076.1, forward strand.
TTCTAGATTAGTTTTAAGATATGCAAGGTCTTTCTTTGGTTGAGGGATCACAATATATATAAACTGTAATGCCAAAAAATTAGAAACAGCAGTACACAGGATAATTTCACCCTCCCCTACTTGTGGATGTGACGTGGACAAGATTTAATAGCTTCACAGAATATTGAGCCCAGGAAAATTTAATACTATCTCCAAGGTAACAATTGTCCTAAGTTATTCTAGGGCAATAGTAACAAGGGTACACTAGGAATATATGAATTCTAGAGTACAGGAGAAATATTAGATCATATCTTATCCCAGTTCAATCCTGGTACAGAATGCACTGCATTCCATGGTCCCATTATCAACACTACTGTTATTGGTTACTGCAACTCATCTGGGCTAGACAATGTTGCTATTTTTATACTGTTGTTCTCCAAATACAAAGCCTAAGAGCCACTCAAGGTAGAGAGTTACTGAATTAGGTTATAACAGTGTAAAAGAAGGAAATAAGAAGTGAATATGAGGATATGTAGGATAAATAATGGATGACACTAGACTTGAAGAGGTTAAGATTGTAGTGATTGGATTATGCCCCACAAAGTAATAATTCTGGGGAAGAAACTCACTAAGTGGAACTTCCTTCCCACCAAAGAAATATGAAAGTTAATGAGTCTGAGTCACCCGATGTACATGTTCCTAGCTGTAAAGGTCTGAACTAGTGGAAGTAAGGAATGTAGCTCATCTGAACGTGTGCTATGAAAATAGTGATAGAGTAGTGAGAGGCTAGTAATGTTTAATCTTTGAAAGGGCTTGCAATGTGGAAAAAAAAAATCTCTCACAAGGTTGTGTACATGCTTTTGAACCCTATCAAGGCTGGAAAGTGAGAATTGGACAACAGGGCAAGTTGATTTGGGAATCATGGTATTGCACTCCATTTGAAATTTGGGGTTTGACATGATGAATAATGATACAATATATTTTTTTTCCAAATCATTACCATTTTCTGAGGAAATGGGAATAAAGATAGGTTTAGGTTCAAAATCATAGAATTGGAATTTTATTCCAGTGATCAGAAAACACCTTATAACACAACTTTATAAAATTATAATTTACTGAAGATTTACAAATTTTATATGGACAAAATGCATGACACAAGCACATTATTACTAAATCATTGTACCATCAAATAAGACTATCATTTACTTCATAGAGAAATTATACTGAACAATTTAGCTATATTATAAAGTAATATGTTATACAGTTTAGAGTGACTTTCAATAAATAATGTAAATTTAAAATATTTTGTCTTATAATTTGTGCCCAGCAATATTATGGTATTATATACACTTTTATCTATTTATTGTTTTTATTAATTATGATATAACAAATGATCTAACAAATTTTATTCATTCAGTAGCTTTTTTTATAACCATTTACAAATTTTTTTAAAGAGTTTTTACTTAGTAAAAAAATTGCATATTTTATTTGTGGTGATTCATAGTTAGAATTCTGGTTTGAATAGATTTTCCATTCAATGTATTTAATACAAAAGATATTAATTTTATTTGGATTTATTCTCGAAATAGTAAAATTTTGAAAATTAGGTATATCTGTACATTTGTTCATATGATCTTTAAAACTAAATGCTCAAAAATTGGTAAAAGATATTTATCTAATTTTTGGCATCAGTACTTATTACATTAAATTCCAGCTTTCACACTGAATACAATATTGATTTTCTAAAAGAAATGAAAAATCAACCTTCCCTATTGAGCAGATACAAACTAGCTATGGCAGCAATGCTCCCTTTTTTATTTGATCTGACTCTTGTAAAGATCGACCATGCAGGAGGAGTCAGGCACTTTCTGGTGCAGTACAAGGAACCAATTGTTTTTCCATTAGATTGTGTAAGACTGGTACTATGTTTCCTGATCAGATAAGTCCTGTTTCCAACTCTGTTTGATAGTCTATCAGCAGAGATTTATACAAGTAATAATAATGACATTAGTGGTTTTGTAATTGTGTGGAATTGGAGTTTGCAAGTATCACTAATGAAAACAGAGTCTGCCTTGATGGGTGGGACAGACACAAATCTTATTGCAGATTGATATTTTCTGTTTCTCACTGGTGATGGCTTCTTCCAGTAGGATAACACAATCATGCACAAGTGACATGAAAATGGTTCCAAGAATACTAGGTTTTCCCACCATACTCACCAGATTTAAGTTGCCATTGAATATGTATAGGATATGTTGCAGACATTAGTTGATTCTGGACAGTCATACCCAAAAAACACAAGTTATGGACAGCATTGAAAGATAGCTAGATAGGTATATCAAGCACCTGCAGACTCCATGTCACATCACTTTTGTTATGCAAGCAAAAGAAAAGGATAAATGTTATAAAATAGATCATTAATTTTTAGTTTTTCAGTTTATATAAAATGCATACATGAATCTTTGAATTCAGAGTACCACAAATCATACTAATGTTTGTTTAACAAGTCAAATGCAAGTAAAACAAGATTAACCAATGAATATCAAGCAATAGAAAAGTAAAAATATCAGAATTTTTTTTTTTTTTTTCTCCATATCTCATTTATTGATGAAGCTTTAATAAAAGTGAATGATGTTAAATTAATAAACATTTTTTCTTTGTTCTTTATCTTATCATTCTGTTGGATTCCAATCTCTATTTGATCCTAACTCATCTTATCTGAACATGGAAACTACTTCAAAAAGACAACAACATTCTCTACTAAATGTGAAAGATTCTATATTGATAAAACTTTTCCTATTTGTTCTTTATCTTATCATTACGTTGGATTCTGATCTCTATTTGATCCTAATTCATACAGGAATCCATATATATAGATTTGTGTGTGAATTCAAACAAAAAGTCAGATCTTGAACATAGTAAAAAAATATCTAATGGTATATTTTTCATGGACTTCTGTATAATATTGTTTTGTTCTCATTGATATTTCAAGATCATATTCAGTCCCATGATGATGTGGTTGTAACAATACAAAATTAAGATTATTTTTAGTAGTAGACATTATATGAATCTTGAGTCAAGACCTGCAATTGTTTTATGTTTTACTTTTAAAAAAATCTAATCTTGTTCTATTTTTATACTCATAGAATCATCTGAATACTGAAAAGAAAAACTATTTAGAATAAGAAATCCAATTAATAACTTCACATGGTTCCTTTGTCTTCAAAATTAGTTTCCATAGATTGGCCTCTTTATACAGGGTGTGATGGGCAAATTGTCGCAATTTTATATTTTTACTTTTGTGCATGCACATTGTTTATTTTTTACTTTATTGACTGCAGAGTATAGTAAGGTCAGTTGAACACCATTTGTGAGAAAAAGAGCACCATGACGCAATTCACTTCAACAGAAATTTGGAAATGGCATGCTGTACTGCTTGGCACTCATGCCAAAAGCTCCAAGGCAAACATTTCAGAGTGTTTGGGTGTCAATCTGAGGACAGTGCAGTGGATTCACAAAGAGTTGGATGAGTCTAATAGTAATTACAAAAGTATGGCAGCTCAGAAAACTCACTTTGATCATTCTGATAAGAAAAGAACTCACAAATTTGTTGGTGAAGATATCAGATTCAACATGGAGGCCTACATCAAGTGTCTTAAGAGGGTAGCTGCTGGAAGATGCTATGCCTGGCAACAGGACTCTACACTATGCCACACAAGCAGGAGAATCCAGTCATGGCTGTCAGACAATTTCTATGGTCACATCAACCTTACATCTGGCCACCTAACTTCCCAGACTGCAACCCCCTTGATTATTATATGTAGGGCACAGTTGAACAAGAGACCAACAAAACTTATTGTAACACCAAAGATGAACTGGAAAAGGATCATGTCAGCATTGATCAACTTAAACAAGGAAACTGTCCAGAATAGATGCTAGAGATTCTGAAGTTGTTGTGAAGCCATGGTTGAAGCCAATGGCGATTTTATTGAATAAATTTACTCTTTAGTACTTCAAGATATTTTTGCGTAATTTTTTTAAAATACATCTGTTAAAATGTGTTATTTTTACATCTGTTAAAATGTGTTATTTTTATTTGTGCATAATTTAGATGACAATTTATCTATCGCAACCTGTATAATATTAATATATTAATTCAGAATGGAAGCAACTTCATCATGTATATGTATACAATAAATGTAAATAAAAAAAATATTTAATTAAACTGACATGCCAACAGTTATGGGATAACATAGATTAAGATAAAGGTAAGTACTTCCACCATATGTTGACATCATAGAAATACTCAGATTTAAATAAATTATAAATAAGGGATGCGAAAGAGATGGGACATTCTATTCTTGAAAATTGTGAGGACATTTATCATGTGTGTACTGGGAATATCTAATAAATACCCACTAATGGTCAACCCCCAGTGCCATGCTAACTAGAAGTGTCTGCAGTAACAGACTAGTGACACTGGTTCAAATCATATTCACATTCAACTCAGAAGGTATTAGACACATATCCAGCAGGTCAGTTCCACATTCTTCAACTTCTATAGAATATTGGAATGAATATCTACTAGGGTTTTCCTGTTGACACCATGACACAGAACAGTACCTCAACCTGGGCTTGTGACATTACTGTCAGAGAACTGGAAGTGTCTGGCCTGCTCTGATGAACCATAGTTCCAGTTGTGTTGGGCTGATAGTAAAGTTCAGGTAAGGTAAGTGTTATGAATGTAAAAGCAATTAATAAACAGTAGGAAGACAAGATAACAATAGCCTAAAGAAAGGTTTTATTCAACAAAAGAAGCTGAGCAAAATGACACTATCAGTGTCTCTCCACATAATCCCCTTCCCCAAAATACAGCAGAATTTATAAAAGAAAATCTTCATTTACATACAATAAATTTACATACAAAATACAAAAGAAGAATTAATTTCACAACAGTAGGCACCACAATTTCATGGATCCCAACTGTCAACAAAGCACTGTGTTTACTATTTTGCCTAAACATATCATTGAGCAGTGACTACTAATGTTGCACTGCTTTGTGATCATTTGTACTCATTCTATCTACAATGCCATGTGTGTACCAGAAATACCTAATGGAAAGTAATAGCATCCACAATGGACAGCGTAATGTCCTTAATTACCATGACCAGAGGTGTTTCATAAGAATTATATACTATAACAGACAAGCAACACTGGTTCAAATCATATCTACATTCAATACAGGAAGTACCAGATGCATGTTTAACAAGACAGTTCTGCATTATTTAGCTTGCATAGGATATGGGAGCCAAAGATCCATTATGATGCTCCTGTTCACACCAGACACAATGCCATATTTGGATTCATGACATTCCTAATTGTACCCATTTATATATTCCATCAACTCCAACAAAGATGGGTTATTCCAGCAGGATAATGCACCATCTAGTTCAAATTGACTAGGCTTGCTTTGAGGAGCATTCCAGAAACTTCTGTTGAATGACATCTGATATAAGTCTAATCAAGTATTTATGGGACATGATGGAAAGGTCTATTCATATGCAAGATCCTGTACCTACAAATAACAGGGAGCAATGGACAGTTATGATGGAATGGCACAACATCTTTCTAGAAGTTGTCTAACCACTTGTGTAATCAATGCAACATTAAATTGCTGCATTTTACTAGTTTAGAAGTATTCTAGATGTTACATGGTACATATCCCATGACCTAGGCTATAACAGTGTATATGAAAGGTTGCATAAAGGTTCTTGGACTGGCAAAGAAGGAGTACTCTCTCAAAATGTTAATGTTTGGCCATATTTATGGAAGTGAGATGGGCCAAGTACTTTTCAGCACCTCCTCATGAGTGGTCATCAGATGAAAACAAGCTTATTCATTTCATTGCCCATGTCATCGATTAAATAATACTATCCTTTACATTAAACAAGCTGAGTTGAACTTCCATTCATTTTTGTTATTTTTACTTCTATAATTCTGCAACTTTCTACCTACATTCAAAGTTTCATTCCCCAGTTCTTTACCTAGAACCAAAGTTTCATTTTCAGCTCTCTTACTAAGATCAAAATTTAATTCTCCAGATCTCTAACTAGGATCAAAGCTTCATTCTCTAGCTCTCTACCTAGGATCAAAGCTTCATTCTCTCGCTCTCTACCTAGGATCAAAGCTTCATTCTCTCGCCCTCTTCCTAGGATCAAAGCTTCATTCTCTCGCTCTCTTCTTAGGATCAAAGCTTCATTCTCTAGTTCTCTTCCTAGGATCCAATATTATTCACCAGTCATATACCTAGGATCAAAGCTTCATTACCTAACTCTCTACCTAGGATCAAAGCTTCATTCTCTAGCTCTCTACCTAGGATCAAAGCTTCATTCTCTAGCTCGCTACCTAGGATCAAAGCTTCATTCTCTAGCTCGCTACCTAGGATCAAAGCTTCATTCTCTCACTCTCTTCCTAGGATCAAAGCTTCATTCTCTAGCTCTCTATCTAGGATCAAAGCTTCATTCTCTAGCTCTCTACCTAGGATCAAAGCTTCATTCTCCAACTTTCTTCCCAGAATAAAAATTTCTTTCTCCAGCTCTCTACTTAAAATAAAACATCAAAATGCTGTATTTGCAAATTATTACATTGTGGCTATGTGTGTACATGCGTGAGATACCCATTGCATTTTATATATGTGGATTAACCAATATTTTTTCATTGGACAATAATGACAAAAATATTATAAAAATGCCATCATGAAAAGTAGTAGAAATTCATAAATCCACTAAGACAATAAGAAAATGATTATATTCTTTTGATATGCAGTAATGCCATATTTGCTTGCATATGCACAAAGACTGTTTGTCGGTAGACTTAGGCATGTATGTACACGTATAAAGAAAAATGCAAAAAGTCAATTCAGATTATCATAGGCCAATGTTACAAGTTTGTAACTGGTCTCAAAAGATTTCATCATAACTTCATTTTGTCCTCACACATCAAGACATGTTTCACAGTTTGTAGCTCCCCACAAGTACAGCTTGGATGGTGTGTGATTCCAATCTTGAAAGCCTTGTATCTCCTATATCCCAAATAGAACATGTAATGTTATAAAGCTTGTTCCTTAAATTGCTTCATACTTTTTTCTTTTTCTTTTGATGTTGGTTCTTTTTTTGAAGTCATCAAATCAGAATGCACATTTTTTCAATCTTTTGTCATTTTCACATCTCACAAAAATGCTTTTTTAAAAACATTTGACAACATAATAGTATAGTTAAAAGTAGTAAAATAAAAATGCAAAATAAAAGCAGCAAACAAGCATGACATTCAAAGTTCTATCAAATAGGAAAGTGCTGATGATTAAACATTAAGTTTAATCATTTCAGTGATAAAAACCATAAATCATTGTCCATGGTAAGAAAAATACCTTTATGGGTAGTTCTTGAATGATTACCTAAAAACTCCCAAGACAATCTTGTGATACTGTTTATAAAATTGTTGATATCATAGCAATCCTTTATCTTCTAAGACCTTAAGATCTATTGTAAAAACAGATTTCAAAAATTCCAAAGTGGAAAAGCTCTGGACTCACTCCTAACTAACTGCTAACTCAGCCATCCCTTGAGACACCCCCACCACCCAATATCATAGGTATTCCAGTTGGCCATATATATTAGGAGATACAAAATGCTACTCAATGTGTACCCATAGTTTTCTGTCTGTCTCAGAATGATTTGGTCTCATCCATTGTCCAATATGAAGAATCTTCTTTATTTTGGCATTACACCATTGTAATTCATTACCAAAAATCTGGTTTGTTAGATTCTGCCATTGACTACATCCAACATCCTGCTGCTGAGGTCTTCACTGTAACCAAAGTAGGAATGACTTCCAGGTACTATACCTTGCCAAAGGACAACCCAGGATTTGGTCTTTTGCCATGTATTTTCATCTGAATATGGATTAAATGTAATTTTTAAAAAGTGGAATTAACCCCAATCTGTTCAGTTTAACTGATGACAGAATATGTATTACAAATGTTTATACATATTGGAGTTGTCTTCAGGATGGTGCAAGAGGATTAAGTACTGATGGGGATCTTATAATTCAATCTTCACGCAGTAACCATCATATTCTGGAGGGAAAAACAAAACCAGAGTTGCTGTACACTTGCTTAGAAAAGAAGCTTAGCAGGACTTATACCAACTCTGCAGTCTCACTTTAAAAAAGAAGCTTGGCAGGACTTGTACCTACTCACGAATATATATGATTATGATAGATGTTAAAATTGGAGGAAGTGTTTGTAGCTATGTATGAATTTATGATTATTTTCTAATCTCTTATAGCAAGTATTTCTAACAGCATTTTTGCAATATGATAAAATTATCTTACTTGATCAAATTAAACCAATATGATTGGGTGCTGAAAAGTTCTTAGCCTAACTCACATTTCAAAATCTAACCAAACATATTTTCTAGAAGGCTTTATAAGAGATAAATGTAAGATTTATATAACAAATGCAGACAGACATAAAATGTTCTTTATGATAAGTTGAGATTTTTTACACTTTCTAAAGTATGCATTTACATTCAATAAGTAAAACAATATCAAATAAATTTGTCGCAACTGTTGCAATTTAAACTTCAGTTTTTCCTTGTCTTTTACTCATCGTTTTCCAACTTTAGTAATTCCATTATATTGTCTTCTTAGCTTTTCTAATTCTTCTTGTGAAGTTTATTCAATTTTCCCCATCACTTTGGCCAAATACATTGTTGATTTTTATTGAATTTTCCTTTGCCCTCCTTATTAGCCTTCGCTTGATTTTCTTTTGGCTACTTTATTCTTTGTCCAAAGTTATCACTTTGCATCTCTTTAACACAATTCAAAGAGATCATGCTTAGCAAGAGAATTTTTTTACCTCTTCCCATAACTTAGTCACTATTTGATGGAAAACAGGATACTTTATAGTTATTTCATTTGTGTACACCCAAGGCTTCTTGTTTCTGCATCAGCAAAGACATAAATCTCATGACTAATGGAAAATTTAATGGCTGTCAACTTTCTAACAAATTTCTTTAAGCTGATATAAAATGCTTAGAAATATCAAAACAGAAGCAAATCCAACATAGTTTGGTTACCAAAATCTTTCCTTTGTATATTTGCTGTTGTTAATACTATAACTTTGAGGAGAATCATTATCCTAAACAACAATGTCTGAATGTTCAAACCTCTTCTTTATATAGCTACTCTTATTAATGCTATAAATTTAAGAAACATTATTATAACCAACAATCTTTGGATGTTCTAATCTCTTTTTTGTATAATGGTTCTTGTTGACATAAGATTTCAGCTGTTCCCTTCTTCTTTACTGTAACCCATGAGAAAAGGGAAGCCTTTTATCTCCAGAAAACTAATAACAATACAAATTGTTATTAATCTGCCCACCAGATTGGTCTATTTTCACAGCATCAGTCTGGTGGGTACATTAATACCAATTACTGTGTCATTTGTAGGTTTCTGGAGATTTTTTTTCTTTTGTTATAGGGAGAGGGTTATTGCATAGATATAAATGGAGGAAATAAGCACAGATTATAGGGATATGTAGGATAGATAACAGTTGACACTAGACTTGTAAAAGTTAAATTGTGATGATCAGGGAAGCATCCTGTCAGGAGCCTGCTCCACAAAAATCTCAGGAAGAAGCTATCAGATTGGAAGTTCCTACAAAGGGAATATGAAGGGAATGAGGATGAATTGACCCTGTGTACATGGCATGGCATGTTCAAACTGTAATGATCTGAACTGGTGGAAGTAAGGAATGTCACTCATCCAAACATTTGCAATAAAGTAGCTATAGACTTGTGATATTTCTTCTGAGAGTTGTAGGGTTGATGAAAAAAATTGTCCACAAAGCAGCGTGGACACTTGAACTGTATCAAGTAATTAAGGCTTCCTTTTTCTCGCTTGGATTATACTCGACAAGGGCTGAGGAAAGGATCAACTGAAACATTCTGTTAATAAGAATAAATATATAAATAACTGATGTGATCATCTGAACAATTTACTGACTTTTCTCAAAGTTACAGACAGTAGAAAAATAAGTTTGGACAAAATACTAACAAAATTTGAAAGATAAAGTTACAGATAATCAGAAGAAATAGCTGAAGAATCATTTTTACTTTATTGGAATTTTCAAATTAAGTTTTATTTCTTTATATTTTTTTAAAGGCATGTTGTACAATGAAGTGAACTCACTAAAACCATTCATCAAAGAGCATTCTGAATCCAGTCATTCTTCTCATCAATTTCTTCTTGACAGGATGACTGTCAATAGAAAACAAAACTGCAAAATAAGCTTGAGATAAACAAAAGGTAGTTAAACACTTAATGAGTGCTATTTCCATAATACCATTAGGTTAGTTTTTGTTGTTTCAACAAAAAATTTTTTGGATTGTTGTTCTCATCTTTATCGTCATATTCACAACATTTCAGCCATTGTATGCTCCAACCTTCTTCAGATGATATACATTGGAATTTCAAATCAAACCCTTTATTTAGTCCACAGGAGTAGATTGTTCTAGTTCCACCATGCCTTTTCTGGATATTTCAGTTTCAGTTAATTACCTTTAGTAACTCAACTCTCCAAATTTTTGTTCACCTCTGCTGTAGCCAGGTATGGAACTCACAGCTCTTTTTGGTCAAGTCACTGGATTACTTCAACCAACATTGAAACATTGTGAATATGACAATAAAGATGAAGATGACTATCCAAACAATGTAAATAGCGTAAATAGTTACAATACATCATCTCAGAAATATGAACAAAACATGGTGAGTTCACTAAGCAAAGGTGATACAGCAATTGATTTCACCATTTGAAGCATTAACATTTTTCTTGGTAACTTTTCAACAAACATTCTCTTAACTCTTTTTCCTAAAATGCTGTTGAAAAAATTAAAAGTGTATTTTAGAAGTCAATATAGCTTTGTCTATGGAAAGTAAATCATTTTATGTGAGAGAACATTGAAACACCGAAATTAAGCAATGTTGAGCCTGGTCAGTGTCTAGATGGGTAACCATTTGGAAATACCAAGTGTTATAAGCTTGGATGTGCAAGCTGTGTAAAGGATAATGGCTTGGAATTGGAAATCAGATAGCTGAGTTCCAATTCTATTTATGGAAAGGTATGAATGAACCACTTTCTCCTAAGCTATAGATTAATTAGTAGGATTTGTGTCAGTAAATCATTATTATCCCCCCAAAACTTCTTACAATCTAAAAATATTTTCTGGCTTTAAATAACCTTCAAAAGTTGATAAGGCATAAAAAATTCAAATCAATGGCACAATTTATGTGAGAGAAATATAAGTTAAGAAATTAGCAGATGAAGAAGAGACTTGAGGCAGGAGAAATGTAGTTCTACAGAAGGATACTGAGAATACTATGGATGATGAAGTTTTAAGAAAAATGGAAATTAAAAAGATACTTATATATAGAATAAAAAAGAAACAGTTGAAATTTCTTGCTCACATAATGATGAAAGAGGATTTGGAGAATTGAAACATCTTGAAGTTTCCTTGTTGTTATTATTAGGTGTTTGCAGAGAATTTTTTATTATTAAAAAACCTGACTAAGTACTAAAAATAAGAATGATGTGATATCCCTAAATATAAGAAGTGGAATGAGAGCAGTATGCCACTGTAGATTAAATATAGGATTCAGTTTCAAATTCTCTGTAGGTTAGCTGGATTGATATACACCTAATAGAGGCTCGAAGGCACAAGAGCCGAAACATCATGATAATAACAACATTAGTTAGTTCACATGTAAATAATTTCAATAATAAAAACCTGTTTTTACAGTGTATAGTCTGTAAATAAATGTTTCAAAATGATGGCACCAAGAACTTTTGCACTTACCCACATAATATAAAAATGATAATAAATATAAAAATCTACTTCATTTACTTACAATTAATTTCTTCAAAATTTCAAAGGTGATAGAAGTGCCTTTGTATTTATATTACAATTATCTATAATGTTTTTTGATTAATCAGTTTTGAATTTAGCATTAGTGGTAAATATTATCATTTAGTTATAGTGAACTTTAAAAATGTGTATAAATTTATTTTTTTATAAGTAAAAATGTTGAGAGTTGAATGTTTTAGATTTTTTTTACACTGCTATTCACCTTACCAGGCTCAAGGGTCACTTGAGGTAGAGAGTTACAGAGTAAGAGGCACAGCTTATGCAGATATGTGTAGAAGATACCCTAGAATTAACTCTAGAATTGAACAGGTTAAAATTGTAGAGATTGGGAGAGCCTCCACTTAGGAGTTGGTTCCACAAGGCAGCTGTGAGAAGGTGTTATTGGATTTCAAGAAATAATCATAAATTATAAGGAAACAAATTTTCTTCTTTATACTTCATTAGTGGTTCCTGGAAACAGATTGATTCTGTGACACAAACATAGAGAGAGAGAGAGTCTTCAAAATAGTTCTTCACTGTTGAGGAAAGAAAAGTAACCCACTCCAACACTGTAAATTGTGGAACACATGATCTACTGTGAATAATAACCATTTGCAAGCTTCTCTCAGCAACTGCTGACAGTAAACTGTCTACCTCTTCAAGTGAGTTTAAAAACACAGATACATGAATATCTATCAGAAAGATTGCACTCAAACCTGCACTCTAAGAATATTGCAAATGGATGCTTACATGCAAAACACATAAACCATTGGGCTCATTTAATTTTAGGGAATTCCTCATATTATCTTAATTAACAAGTAATATTAAATTTTTCTAGACATTTCATGGGTAAAACACCACCAGGCCACATGCACTAGAATAAAAGGTGGTGTTTTCCCCAATCATTACAATCTTAACCTCTTCAAGTCTAGAATTAATCATTTTCTTTCCTACATATTCTCATAAACTGCACTTCTTAATTCATCTTCATCAATCTGAATCAATAACTATCTATCTTGACTGACTCTTGGGCCTTGTACTGGGTGAACAATTACTATAAGTATAGGAATAGTGCATAGGGAAGATTGTCTTCATGCCTTTCTCAAAAATAGTAGTACATAAGTAACATAAATGATTCTAACTAATAATTCCATTACAAAAATTACTACTGTGACAGTTCAAGTTTGTGCCTTCTTTTGAAAATAATTAGTTCTCAATGTTAGTCATGTGCCTAGCAATTCTAGAGTCAAATCCAGTAGAGATAAACCAACAACTCATATTGCAAGTGTCACCATACTGTATGCACTAAAACAACATGATGAGCAAAGAATCTGCACATATATTTGAGAACCAAATTTGCAAACAAATCAATGTTTCTGAAGTGTTGTGTGATCATGAGTGAGCTCTGCTGTTGAGACTTCCTCAGATATCAATAACTCATAATTTTTCTGTAAGCTACTCTAGCGAACTGAACTAGAGAAAATGGATTGGCTCTAAAACTCCCCAGTTTTCAACCAATCAAAAGGTTCAATTTTCTGCACCTGACTGCTGAGATGTGATCAAAGGTGATCTAGTCTAACTTGGAATTAAAAAAAAAAAAAAAAAAGTGAGAGAGAAAGACACAAATAAACAAAGGGAAGAATAAGTATGATCCTCATTTTTTGTAGAATTTCTGCCTGTCTTTCTTTTGATCCAGCAGCCTATCTTTCACTTTCTTTTCTTCTTATACCAGACTTTTTACCCTCCCTCACTACCTTTCCCACTGTTGCTATCTTTTTTTCCATGATTTACTTTCTTATTCAATTTTTATACTACTCATTCTTTCCCTTCCTATCTTTCTCTATTTTCTTACTCTCTTTCTCTCTCAGACTTTATCCCCATTTTACTCCTTTTCCTTCTCTTTATTTATCTTTGATCAATTTTATTAATTTTTATATCAGAAACAGTTTTACTACTTCTCTGTCTCTCATTCTTTCTTGTGTCTTTTCTCTTTGAATTTCAGTCTTTATCCTACTCTTATACTTTCTATAGTCTGTCGCTTCCAATTTAAATCCTTTTCTCTTTCTTTCTTTTTTATCATTATTACTCTTATTATATTTCTCTAATTTTGTTTATCTTTCTTTTTCCTTCCCTTCTTTCTCTCATCACCTGTAATACGAAATGGTAATGATGTAATGCAAGATTTAGTCCTTATGTGACTCAAATGAGGCAGAAAGTAATCAATCTCCAAATTAAAAAGATAGTATGTGCTAATCTTTAAATTTTAATTTTTAATTTAAAAGCTTTAAAGCAAATTTTAAAGATGCCCTATAGCAGTGTGGATGGCTAAGGTGGAGGTTGTGTTGGTAGCAATGGAGTAGGTGGGGATGTTGGCAGACATAGCAACCAGAAATACAGCATATTAGTCAATATGTTGGATCAGACTGGAATCATTGACATTGATGGTTTAACTCTTTCATAATTACAATTGGACAACACACAATGATACTGATGGAATTCTTTTAAATAGAATTGCTAACAAAGATAAAAAAAATTCTTTGAAATATTTCACAAATATAACAGATATTAAATAATATTAAAGTTATCCCCTTTTTATGAAAAATACAAGAAAGCTATTGCTCCAACTTGATTCTGATTGGCTCAAGTCAAATATAGAAATGTCTTAAAGTTTGCAATCAGATTTCTTGTTTTTCAATAGTTTTTGTTTAAATTGCAATATATGTAAATATGTTAAAATTTAAGTATTTGAATTGATTATTCATTGTAAAAGTCTTCCTTTTTTAAAAAAAATAAAAAGGACCTTTCTTTATCATTATCCTTAAAATTGAACATAGAAAAGACTGCATTCAGGGTAGCTTGCCCCCCAACACCACAAAACCAAAATATTAACCTAAAAACTCAAGATATGTTCTTAAATAGCCTCATCAATCTGTGACTTTCATATGAATGTCATGTATGGTGCCAAACTCATTCAGAAATATCTAAATTGTCAGCTGTATACAAACACATTCTCAGATTAATGGTTTAAAAATAGCTTTGAGCAAATGAAGCATGTAGGTCTTAGCAAGGACAATGCTATTATGAACCTTATGAACTGGCGCTACAGAGTCACAAACAAAGAATTATATGAGATAACAGAAACTACATCACTTGAAAACTGTCAATAGCAGCAACAACTAAAATGGATATCATACTTAAATCTGAGAAAAAAATAACATAATCAAGATGCTGATGTTCCACACTACTTCAAGGTTAGGAAGGAAATCACCATCAATACTAGAAAAATCAATAACAGTTACTAGGCTTGAGAATTCTATTTTCTTGAAAAATTGTTTTAAAGAGAAAAATTTCATAAATTTTGACTGAAAGTAGCATTAGCTACTCGGTCAATGAACGTCAAATGTTTCCTTATAAGAAAACAACTAATATTACTATTACCAAAGAGCTAGAGGCATATGAGTAAAAGATTTCCATGATAAATACATAGGTATATATATTGTCTATTTTATTCACATACATGTTTTGAATATTAGTAATATGTGCAATGGCAAAATTGGCAAGAATATGGAGGAATAAAATCAGCTTTCAAACAAAGTACAGACTTTACAAATTGCTGGTAGTCACCATTCTCCTGTATGGATGTGAAATGTGGACACTGTTGGCAGAAAGAGAGAGAAGGATCCAAGCATTTGAGAACAAATGCATGGGGAAATTTCTTGGTATCTTCTACTGGTAACATAAAACCAATGAGTTTGTGTAGAAAAGGATTGAAAGTTTTGTGGGCCACAAGGAACCTCTTCTCACCACTGTCAAACAGAGAAAAATGGTGTGGTTTGGGCATGTTACAAGGCACAACAGCCTGTGCAAAGACCATCATGCAAGGCACCATTGAAGGTGGACATAGGAGAGGATGCCAATGTAAAAAATAGTTGGACAATGTCAAACAATGGACAGGGATGACTATACCATAATTGCTGATGCCTGCCATTGATAGACTATTGTAGAGGAGATTCAATGTGGCTTCTGCATTTGGATCCCCCCTACAATTACAAAAGTTAAGGTGATGATGATTATGAATATGTGTGGCATCCATTGGTCTTGAGAAACCTTAGATCTGCACCCAAAGAGTTTATGCCTCTGCTGCTGATACCAGTGCAGCATCTCTCCAGGGCATATGCCTGGGCAGAAATATTAGCAGTAATATTATCATTAATAATTCATTCCAAAATACACCCATAAAGATCAAATTATCATCTTTTGTTAGAGCAGCAATATTTCACTCAGTATTCTTGCTATTGCTGTCAGTGTTATGATACATATTTTTTTTTTAATTTTATATCCCCCAGTCTTCTCTTGCAGCACTTTTAAACTTTACATTCACCAGTTACTGAGACAATAGTCATTCACATATTCCCAACTTTATAAATCTTTGACTAATATACTGATCCTTTTTTTTTACTGAGTTCCTCTCATCATCTGCTGCTTTATTTACTGTTTCACAATTTATTTATTCTTTGTAGACAATGTTTATCTTCATTATATGTTCAGATGCTTTTCTTTTTATGTGCCATGTCCTTTCAGAATGTAGGCAATCATGGCTCTCCAATTTCACCTGTCCCTTGTTGCTCTCAATAAGTTTTGTGCCTCTGCCAACTCCCCTAGACCATGTTCTGCAATCCACCTGCTTAAGCCTGCCAGGTATGTCATGCATTGCTTTCCCTTGTTTCTTTTTCCTTCTATTCAACCTGTGAGTATCAGATTCCCCAGACCCTTCTTTTTCATTAGATGTCCCAGAAATTTCATCTGCCTCTTCCTTATGTTAAGCATAAGCTTCTTCCTTGTTTGCATCCTCTCCAAGACCTCATCATTGCTCACATGCTCACTCCATGATATCCTTATCATCCTTCTGTAGAACCATATCTCCGTCACCTCAAGTCTCTTCTTCATCTTTGAGGAGACCATCCAACATTTGCTGCCATATAGGAGGATAGACGTCATGATACAGATCACTACTCTTTTCTTTGTCACCAAAGAAATCCTCTTGTCTTGCAGTACTCTACCCAGCTTTTAGAATGCATCCTTGGCCATCCCAATCAATCTTCAGATCTCAGACAAAGAAATTAATTTAAAAAATACATAATAATAATAATATTATTTTAGACAAAATACATGCATGAGAAAAATGTTAAAAATCAGAAGTTTTGAACATGCCTGTGTCCATTCTTAAAGATATATATATATATATAAATTGAAAAAATATTAGTTTTAAGGTATGCTATATTTATGAGCTCCATATCAGGGATAGAGTATATGTAAATATAAAAATGGACATTGAAGTCAACACCCAGAGGTAACAGTCTGTTTCATGCTTAAACACAGTCATCAGGCCTGAAAATTGCATTTAAGCATAACACAGACTGTTGCCTCTAAACTTCAATTTTCACTTTTATATTTATATATAATCTGAAATGATTTTTTATTGTATATAATTCTTACTAGTATAAACATTATTTACATGTTTGAGTTGCTATCCCTGATTTTTATTTTATTAAACAATGAAATTAATAACAGTCAGCCTAAATTAAGAAGTCTTACTAAAGAAAAAATTGCGACTGACAGGAATCAAAATTGCATTCTTTTTTCCATCAGGAAAAGCATATTTTGAGCTAAAGTGTGCCTCTACAGTTTGGCTATGGAGGCCAACCTGACAGGGTTAGGTTGGGATTACCTATTAAGGAAAGCACATTTTCTCATTGGTACTTCTACAAATTTATATCTACTAGCTTCAGTTTCATACCGAAACATAAAGAACAGTCATTTTTTAAAGTATTTTTTATCCAACACATTTCTTATTACTATAGACATTTAGTAGGACTTCTTAATATAGACCAATTGTTACACTGTTTAATAAAATAAAAACAAGGATAGCAATTCAAACATGTGTACAAACTAAAAATAACACTAATATTAATATATGTATATATATATATATATATATATATATATATATATATATATATGGTAAATAAATTGTCGCCATTTCATGTTTTTAATTTTGCACATGTGTATTTGTTTTTTGATTTTGTTGACTGCACAGTATAGTAGTGTCAGTTGGGCATGGTCTGTGAGAAAAAGAGCACCATGACACAATTCACTCCACCAGAAATTTGGAAATGCCATCCTGCACTGCTTGGCATTCATGCTGGAAGCTCTAATACAAACATTTTAGAGTGTTTGGGTGTCAATCTAAGAACAGTGCAGAGGATGAGTCTAATAGTAATTACAAAGGTATAGCAACTCACAAAACTCAGTCCAATCATTCTCATAAAAAAAGAATTCCCAGATTTGTTAGTGAGGACCTCAGACTAAAGAGAGAGGTCTACATCAAGTGACATGAGGAGGTAGTGTTGCTGTGGGTCAAGAGGGTGGCTGCTGGAAGACCCTATGCCTAACAGAACTTTGCACCATGCCTCATAAATAGGAGAACCCAGTCATGACTGTCAGATAATTTCTGTGACTACATCACCCTCTTAAATCTACTTAAATCCCTAGACTGAAAGCCCCCTGATTATTATGCATGGGACACAGTTGAGTGAGAGACCTACAAAACTACTTATAACACCAAAGATGAACTGAAGGCAAGAATTATGGCAGCATTCACCAACTTAAACAAGGAGATCATTCAGAAGAGTTGCAGGAGATTCAGAAGTCGTCTGGAGGCCATGGTTGAAGCAAATGGTGATTTTATTGAATAAAATTACTCTTTAGTATTTCAAGATATTTTTGTGTAATTTTGGTAAATATATGTTAAAATGAGATGTCAGTGTTATTTTCATTTTTGCATAGTTTAGATGACAATTTATTCATTATACCCTGTATGTGTGTGTATATATATATATATATCAATATGACATATTGCACAATTGGTACTGGTGGTAATAAAAGTTCTCATTGTAAAATAACAGAGCTAAAATTTATACTATTAATAAAAAAATATACAATTTTTTCTCATCACTGTTTAGTACAACTAAGGTTCTTCAGGTAATGATTAAAAATTGGCCATTGTAAAATTAAAATATTAATGTTAATCACCTACTGTTAAGACAGTGGAGCGGTATATTTAAAAAATAAAAGTTGTACCAGATGCTGAGGAAAAACTGTATATTTATTATTAATAGTATATATATATATATTAATGTATATCTGGGCAGCAACCTTTCTTTTAAACAGCTTTCATTAACTATGACAGAAACAAAATTTTATTAATTTTTTTTCAAATTTTTCCAACATTCTTACATTTTTCTGTTTGGAGGGAATAAAGGAGTACAAAAGCTGCCATTACCATCTATTGTCCCAAGCACTTTCAGCCACTTCCTTAGACATTTTCAAGGGGGTTTTGTTTTGGTGTTGTTAGTTTCTTTTCATGTTTTGACTGTTTAAGATGGATGTTTTGTGTTGTTTTGAATACTAGTATGAGCTTTTTTTTCTAAGTCATTGCGTGTTGAGCATGGCTGGAATTCAAGTGAGTCTCTTTTTATTTTTTTAAAAACTTTCAGCAGACCCCTCCCATTGTAAAATAAGGTGAGGTTGGTAGTGAGAGAGAGATGTTTAATATATAGGGCCCTTTCTTATAGGGAGATGCTTTCTCTAATTTGATTTATATAGAATTTTAATGTTTTCAACCAGAATTTTTCTTAAGGAAAACTTATGTAAAAACTTATAATGTAAAACATATATCATAGAAAATGGAAAACTACAAACCTTGTTGTCACTAATCAAAATAATACCATCAAGTCTAAACTAGCAATGACATATATATATATATATATATATATATATATATATATATATATATATATATATATATACACACACACACACAATTGAATACTGACTTCAAAACTAAGCAGTGACATTTTGTTTCATGCTTCAATGTCATGTTCAAGCAAGAAACAGATTTTCACCACTTGGTGTTGACCTCAGTGTTCACTTTTATATTTTATATTTACGCATGTTCTATATGATATGGAGCACTTTTACCCGTAAATATAGCATTAAAACTAAAACTATATTTTTATCATTATATATATATATATATAGAGAGAGAGGGAGAGAGAGATTTTAATATTGAAGGCACTTATTACTTGATATGTTCTTCTTTGTATTTTTAGTCAATGTTTTATTCCTTATGCAGAAGAAGAGAGAGACTTCATCACTAGATGACAGCCAGGTTCAGAAATATTCTATCCTGACAAATACCATTTGGAATTTATAAACAGAAAAACAAAAATGAATGTGTTTAAAATATCATTTCATATTTGTAAGAAAATCTAACTTGGAGCTGAACTTGATTTTGTCACAGTCAGTCAAAGCTGGAATGTTTTTATTTTTCTGTTTACATTTTTATTCACATATATTTTAGTGTGTGTTGTCATTATTCTAAAATAAACAAATGAAATAAATTAGTTCTTTGACAAGCCATGTTGATGCAAATGTTTTTGGTGAAAGTTTAAGCATTAGATTTCTTCTCAGCTTCAGGTAAGTTTGTTAAATCTGTATAAAATGTAACACTTAGTATGTTTTTATACTAGAAACTTATTATAGCATTAATATTGACATATCTATTTTGTTTCAGGAGTTGAGTCATTATCTAAGAGGTTTTTCTTGTTTTTACACATTTGGATATGATATTTGAAGGAAATAAAAATATAACCTCTATAAGGAATAATATAGTATGTCATAGAATATATTCTGTGAGATCAAGGAAAATATTTTGCAGGTTTCAAATTACAAATAGCACAATTTTCAAAATATTTGCAAATATAACTAAATAAAAAACATAATAAATAAACTAGATGGAAACAAAAAGAAAATTTATACTTACAATCAGGAAGAATCAGTTAAAATTTCTAAGGCACATAACAAGGATTGATTCATTTATTCATTCATTTTCAACAACTTATCAACCCATTGCAGGTTATTTAAAGTCAGTGTATATTTTTAGCTTGTAAGAATTTTTTTAAGATAATAATTGTTCAGTGACACAAGTCTTAATTATTAACCAATAGCTGGAGAGAGAATAAGTGAATTCATAACTTTCCTAAAGGTATTTGTGCATAAGTAAATATAATGAACCCACCAAGAATTGGAATTCAGCTCTCTGACTAACAATTCTGAGCCATTATCCATTACCTAACCTGAACATCCAAACTTAGAGCACCTGATATTCCCAAATGTTCACCCATATATGTATGACCAGGCTTGATGTTGCTTAACTTTGGTGATCATATGGGAACTGGTGTTTCAATGAGATGTGGTCATAAGCCTATCAAGGCAGGGCTTGGAAAATTTAGATCGGTTCACCTATTGTCTGATTCACATTTCTCCATGGTCTTTTGAACAGTCGAGGTTTATTCCTTGTTTCCTGCTTAGGATTGGGTTTTAGGCTCCTTCTAAAGTCCACTTCAATTCTGTACTTCTATTGTAATATCTCTGCCTAAACTTTGAAATTTTATTTGCTATTTTTTTTTCCTCAATAGAAATAGATAGGTTCACCTATCATCCAGTTCATACTCCTACTAGGTCTTTTGAACAGAAGTAGAGATTTATCCCTTGTTTCCTGTTTAGTATTGGGTTTACAATTTCTTCTAAAGGCTTTTCATTCTCTTTCATTCTCAGTAGCCTCTTGCATCCTAGTGGCATTATTGTCTTGTTTGGGGCAAATTAACAAAAAAAAAAAAAGGTGAACTGTGAAAAGCAACACATAACTTATTTAGGAAACTTGAGTAAACAGATGGCAAAAAAAATTTAGGAGAGGTAACAAAAAGATTAAGAGCTATGAAGAACAGGAAATTGTGGAGAGCCATAAATGCCTACATCCTGAATGGATATGGCACATGAAAGAAGAAGAAGACATTATAGCTATGAATATTTTTGTACACCAGAAATGGAAGTGTATGCTATTTGACAGCAAATAAGTATATATTTTGTATATACTTGTTATACAAAGATGATTAAAAAAGATTAAAACTTCAATTACTGGTAATTTATATATTCAAGGCTTTTTGCTTGGTGATATTCCAGAAAACAGGTGATGCTTTTTGAGATATAATGCTGAGTATAAAATGAACCATATATATTTTAATAGAATAACTTAAGTCAGAATTAATAACACTTATTCTTACTACTAATAAATTGTTTAGAAAGTCTTCTAAAAGTTTATTTTAATGTGCATCATCTTATTCAGATTACAATTTCTTTGTCTTAGTCAATAAACAAATGACCTTATCAGCAAACATTTATTTCAGAACATGACACTTAGCATGTATTCTCCTTATACCATTTCTCCCCAAGACAACATGTAACTTTTCAATATGTCTTAATGAAAAGCTAACAAAGGCCATAATAAAACCAGTGTGGTTTATTCATTTGCCATCAATTGTAAGAATTCTGAAACAATATCACAAATCCTAACAACTGCAAGTCTCCCCTGAAAATTTATATTTTGAAAGATAATTCCATCATTATTTTACAGCGAGTACATGAATACAAACTTATAAACATAAACACACATATATATGTGTGTGTGTTTGTGTACATAAAATATTTTTTTAAAATTTAGGATATAAGAAAAATAAAAGAATGGATTAATAGAAATATCAGAATTCTTATTTTGGGTATTTTGTTATGTAAGGATTTTAGGAATTTTCTAATCTATAAGAATAATATCCAGTCCTAATCATTTTTTGCTGTAAGGCATCAATTTATTGATTAGAGAATTTTGGCAGTTTCTTAATTTCCAATGGTTTCATTTGGTTTGCCAGGAGCAAAGTTTTATTTAAGCATAAATACTAAAATCATCATAGTATATACATGTTTACCGATTAATATGTATGTATGAATCTATAAAGAAATGTGCATAGATACATAAATGCATATATAGGTGCAAAACAACATTGAAATAGATATAAATAAATGAATGCACCAGTCAAAGAAATAACTACATGCATATATTATCAACTCTCTCTCTCTCTCTCTCTCTATATATATATATATATATATATATATATATTCTTAAAAAATCAGGTATGTTCATGTATATGTGAATCTTGTAAGCATATTTTAGGTGTAAATGAATGTATGTATATCTTATTTATTATTTTTATAATAATATATAACATAAACAGATAATAAATCATATGTTCAAATATATTCATGTTTTTTGCTATTACATAGATTTTTCTGTTTATTCATTTGTTTAGTTAGAATTTTACAAACATACAAAGAATACACTATGTACTTGTGTACAGGAGTGTTATTTTGTATGTAAAGGCAATATTACTTGCTTGTGAACATAACCAGCATTGGGAATTATATAAGGAAAAGATGAAAAACTTAAAGAAACAAAGCTTTATAGATGTGAGCAAAGAGAGACTAGCAATAAGAATACCATCTATACTTATGTATAAACTGACTACATGGATAGTGTGACCCTGAATTTTTTGCATGAATTTTAACCCCTCCAGAAAAAATTTAGCTGTGTATAGTGTGACCACCCCCTATTTTTTGCATAAAATACTGATCATAAAACTCACACTGCACTCAATGGTAACTACTTACCAAAATAAAAATAAAAATTTCTGAGAATATTTGTTAAGTCTTGGTAGAAAGAAGCCTCAGAATTTTGCTTTAATTTCAATTAATAATTATTTCTACACTAATGCATACACATGTTATGTAGATAGATAGGAAGAGATAAAGTTAGATAAAAACAAACTAAGATAGATAGACAGATAATAATAGACTGAGATAGATAGATATACTAACATGAATACTATCATGTAGGAGCCCCACCAGCCCAGCAAAATGCAGCACCTTGACATCGAAATGATTACACATGTGATCATAATGCATCTGGGTAGATGTTGATGCACACCATTTCAATGGTTGTTTACAGCTCCATGATAATTGTATGTGCAGAATATTGTGTGAGAATACACCACACCACTACATACCATAAATAATCAATTAAACACGTGTTGTGTAAATGTGCTAGCAGCATGGCCTGGTGTTGCCCGTGCTTGATTTAAAAATCGTACGATTCATACAGCAATCGCTATCACTTGACTTAAAATATTTTTGCCCTTCCTTGCCTTTAAAGGAGTGCCCTTTGCCGTGCTGATGTTGCTACATGCCTTACTACTTGCCTATCTCACACTGCGAATTTTTTCTAAGCTCAAACATTAAATCTGTTACGAACTGTTTTTTCTAACTAAACATTAAATCTGTTACGAAAAAAGAACTAAACAAAATGAACACAAAATGATCAGCTTTAAAAAAGGACTCGTAACTGGGAGAACCGAAGGAAAAAAGAATGTTAACAACAAATACTTTTTCACACCCAACCCAGTTCTGCGGAATCAGAATCAACGTTGAGTTTAAGCAAGCGAATGAGCCAATTGGAGTAAAGTGCCATGCAGATTTAAATTTTTCCCACTTGTAACGAATGCAGCTATCGATTTTTTTTGCATGCTAGCATGCTAGTTAACATTCATGTCAGTCAGCTGTTGGCTCTCATGCTGGCCAATAGAATATTCCTGCCTATTCGTGGCAGCCAGCTATAGGCTCTCACTCTGGCCAGTAGAAAATGGCTGCAAACTACATGAAAACTTCTGTAGAAGCATGAAAAAATCGATTATTTCCACTATCAATGAGAGTTGGGAAGTGCAAAGTCAGTCTTGGCCTTCCCGCTATCTTGGAGTACGTGCATGTAAATTTTGTGCAAATCCGTTGAAAAATTGTGGCTGTACATTCATTACACATACACACATCCTGCCTTTTTATATATATATATATATATATATATATATATATATATATATATTGTATTGTATTGAGCACTTTTTTATTATTTTAGCTGTTGGTAGGGAGAGCTTTACCTTTGATTGTGGTAGATGCTATTTTCAGTACCCTAATTATTTTATTAGATGCTTTTGTCAGTACCCTAATTATTTTATATTCAATGTTTTGGGGGGGGGGTTAAGCATTTCACCTCAAGCAAGTCAGAAGTGCCATTATCACACAGGGGGTTATGGAGAGTGAAAATGAGAGAAAAGAGTGGGTGTAGTGGGGGATTGAAGAAAGGAAAAAAGAACAGGTATCAACGCAACAAAACATGGTGCCTGATGTTGCATTTACGTTTTTGATGATTGTAGTTATCAGGGAAGCAAGTGAGAGGAATGGAGTTCCAATATGGAGAAGTGCGAGGAAAGAAACTGTTAGAAGGGCGGTTACATTTAACTATTTCAACAGTAAAAATTGGGACCTAGATGCCAATCTAGTAGAACACTTAAATTCATGTAGTCAGGGCACCAGGGAAAAAATGCTAATCAGTGCAGTAGCCATGAAAATATTTGTAGAAAAGACAGAGAAGCTAATTCAGTACCGATTACATTACAGATCCTATTTAGATTTTTTTGAGAATATTGCAGTAAGAGAAGGTAGGGGAAAATTTCATGGATAAAACTTTAACTGCACAACCAGTAATAAAAATCACAGAAATGCAATCTATGTTGTTATTCATTTAAACATCATCATCATTTAATAGTAATAAAATTATATATATAATATATTTAAAGTAATAATAATAGTAATAAAAGTAATAGATAGATACACACATATATAATACACACACATATATATACATATATATATAAACACATATAGTTACAAACCTAATATATATTTTTCAGTGTTTGATGCAAAATAAATGTCTATTTTTAAGACTATATAAATTTATTTTTATGATGACATTTAAGTATAATTTAATTTCTCTGGTTCAATAACTGGCTTGTATTATTGTACTTAATTATTTTAATTTTTTCTTCCATAGTTTGCATCTGTTTCTATTTATATATATATATATATATATTAAGATCAAATATAGATAGGAATGCAAGACAATGATAGGATAAGGGACAAATAGGAAATCTTTATAAATCTGACATGCTTTGCTTTTATTAACACTTGAGATGTGGAGGTTTATTTTCCACAAGGGTCAGCCAGGTGAAGATGAGAGGGGGAGCACGTCATATTTCTACCCCAGAGTGACACAAGATATTTAGCTGGGATCCCCCACCCCATGAATTCCCATTTGGCACAAGGTCGGGTTTAACCAATCCGAATTGCTTGGTGGAAGAAATCAGCTACGCCCGAGGGTATTTATGTCAAGGTTGCAGTTAGCATCCGGTTAGCCAGTTGACAATATCTTTTGGTTGATGACTAAAAATTAACTTCCGTATTTTGACTGTACACATGGGTTTCATTTGGACACCATGTGTATTTAAAGTAGTTTCCAGTTATTATTTTTAGTTAGGAGGACTTGTGTATGTTTATGTTTCATTTGTTTTACTTTTTGTGTATTGTTCTCTGAAAAAAAAAATGCTGAGTCACCAGAAGTTAACGGCATTCAGACATTTGAGTAGCCGGCAGTAACTTCCGGCTGGGTGCGATACCCTTACCTGTGCTTTCAAATTTATTTTGTGCAAAAACAATTGTGTCTTTTTCCACTGTCATAACCACCGCCGGGTAATTTTATATAGTCCTGTGAAGTTTTGTTGAAATCGGTTGAAAAATGTAGGAAATATGATCCCATATATAAACGAACAGACACACACACACACACAATCTGCATTTTATAATAACTAAGATGTTAAAAATGTTTCAAAAAAAAATTTAGGCATAAAAACTGGGTAAAATAATGACAAAATTATTCTATAGTAATCAAGATACAGGGAATCCAAAATTTCAGGATTGTGGATCAGATCCATCCCAGAATATTTTTAATTTGCTAATGGATCGACCTTATTAAAAAATGGTATGTTTGTGAAAATTTTTCAGCCCAAAGAAAAAAAAGTTGAAAATGTTGTAATTTACAGTGACATTCAGATTTTGAGAATTATCACAGAACATATATATATATATAGCTAGTTTAACTGAGGCTAAACTCCCAGAGACCATCTCACTAATGCATTCACACCTTGTGTTCCAAATAACTTTCATCAGAATAATTGAATCAAAAGACAGATCTACTGCAACAAAAATTGGTGGGCTGTGCAAAAAGAATTTTTGAGACCATCTTGTATATTTTCAAAATGATAACATTGAATTTGAGGACATATTTGTCTGATATCATATATATATATATATATATATATATATATATATATATATGTTATCTATATATATATATATATAGAATATATATATATATCAAATATATATACATATATATATATATTATATATATGATGTCTTATAATTTATTATATATATATATAATATATAATATTTTTATTCAATGGAAAATATATATTATTATAAAACCTCATCTTCAAAAATGAACATTTTGCATTTTTTTTTTTTTTTAAAAATGTTTATTTATTTCAGCTTTTTTTTTTTTTTAAAACATTCAGAATGCTTTAAAAATTCCATTTACAAGACAATTGTTTGAATAAAATATTCAATTTTTTGATTGAAAACAATGTTTTTTTTTGACAAGTTTGACCAATTTAAAAATAAAAAAAAAAAACTAATTAAGACATGAGTCTGTCAACATTAAACAATAATCAACGATCTCTACTGATTTTATAATACAAGAATCGGTTAAATTCTTCTTCTTTAGGGAAAGATAATGAAATTAAACATACACAATTAACTAAAAATAATAACCAGAAGTAAATACTTTAAATAATGGTGTCCAATTTCTTAAAACTGTATTCAATAAGTAAAATCATAAATGAAAAAAAAAAAATGAGTTACAGAAAGGATACTAAATGAAAAAAATTTGTTACATTATAATTAATAAATCAAAAAAAGTTAATATTTTACAGATTAGAAACAAAATTCCTGGAAAATATATTCAAATCAGAATTCTAATTATGAATAGCAAAATATGGAATTTTTTTTTTACTGTATTCAATAAGTAAAAAATTATAAATTGTAAAACTAAAAAGATTATCTTGAATTGCTGCTCATTTTCAAGATTTCAAGGTTATTGACTTTTTTTTTTTTGGCATGTAGTGTTTCTTAAAATTACCCTTTTTTTTCTTTATTTTTACATTCAGAATGAAGAAAAATTCCATTTTCAAGACAATTAAACAAAATTTTTCTCTATTTAAGGTAGTAATAACGATTGAAAACAATGTTTTTTGCTTGAGGGTTGAGGATTAAAAAAAAAAAAAAAAAACTAATTAAGACATGCGGTCCATCATGTCTGTTCTCCAATAATCCACTTTGTCAATTTTATTTTTAGTCTTTATCATGATGGTCAGACAACACTCTTGCTAGTATTTTGTCTTATCATATATATTGTCTAAAAATAATATAATAAATATATCTGTCATATTTATATATATATATATATA
Source organism: Acanthosepion pharaonis (assembly GCA_903632075.3). Classification (NCBI taxonomy): domain Eukaryota; kingdom Metazoa; phylum Mollusca; class Cephalopoda; order Sepiida; family Sepiidae; genus Acanthosepion; species Acanthosepion pharaonis. The sequence goes on from CAHIKZ030003076.1 coordinate 2,909,237, forward strand.
TATATATATATATATATATATATATATATATATATATATATTATATATATATATATATATATATATATATAAATATTATATATATATATATATGATATATATATATATTTATATATTTATATATGTATATTAATTATATATTACTTTTATAATGCAAACGAATATATATATTGTCATATATATATACATTATGTAGTATAGACTTTGTAATATACAGATAATATATATATACGCCATTGAACAATATATATGTCAGATATATTCGAATAATATTGAATAATAGTATTTGCTTATATATATATATATTGAATATATATATATATATATATATAGTGATATGAATATAGAAATAGTATATAAATATATATAGAGAATAGCGGTCCATATAGTAATAGAAGATAGTGTATAAATAGAGATATGAATAGTAATATATATAAAATAGAATATATATAATCTTATTATCATATATATATATATATATATATATATATATGGTCACATATATATATATATATATATAATGGGATATATGTGTTATATATATGGTGATATATATATCAAATATATATCATCATATAGTGATATATTTTATTCCTATATAACACAATATAATAAAATATATGATATCATATTTCTAGAATAAACATATTACTTATACATCATAATTTGTATAAACATAATATATATATTTGCAATCATATTTACATATATAATGATATATATAAGGGATATATATACATAATATATATACATATATATATGAA
>CAHIKZ030003076.1:2917500-2933526 GCA_903632075.3 Acanthosepion pharaonis
CTGCTCTACCACTATTTTCCTGGCACATGTTCAGGTGAGCTACATTCCTTGGTTCCACTAGTTCAGACCTAAACAGCTAGGACCTTCCATGCTACATTAAGTGAATTCATTTACATTCCCTTGATATAACATTGGTAAAGAGTAAGATCCCCAGAAATGTTGCAATTTGGAATGGACTCCCAAAGGAATGCTTCTCTGATCACTACAATTTTAACCTCTTCAAATCGAGGACCAAGCATTATTTATTTTGCATATGATTTTAATGCTCCCATCCTATATGCCCTTACAACATTCAGTAACCCTCTACTTTGAGTGGCACTTAGGCTTTGTATAGGGATAACAATTGAAAAAGAAAGAAAAAAGAAAACTACTCTTAAAAACTCAGGCAGGTAAACATCAATTATTCTGTTTAAAAAACAAATGTATTAACTCAATCATGTGTAATATCATATTACCATATATATCATATTTATAGTAAGTATATATATATATATATATATATAGTGGTATGGATTATTGCCTCTTATATGTATTCTGTATTTAAATAAGTCCATCTCAGACATACTCCATTCTAAGTCTAATAAGATTCAGATAAGTTATACCTGATAATAAGATTCAGATAAGTTATACCTATATATATCTTCTCACTACAATTTATTCAGCTTAGAATCAACATGGAACAATGCATGAGACCACAAAGGATCAATGTTGACCCTGACATTACCACATCATAGATATATATTATCAAATAATTTACATGAAGTAGAAAAAATTTGGTTATCCTTAGAGCTAACCATAATAAATATGCAGCAATTTTCCTCTGTTAGTTTCTCAACCTATAAATATAAAACTAGTCTATAGCTAAAATGTTTTCCCACATTGACGACTATCTCCATTTATAATGTCTAAAAACAACTGTTGAAATTAAGAGAAGAATTGATCCCCCTACTTTGTAATCATCAAGCAACAAGCTCAACAATTGTTCATTGTATGCTATTGATTTATCACTATAAATACCTTATAAATTTGCCCTGGGTCTTTATGAAGCAATGTATTAATTACTTAACTGATAACAGAACTGATCCTCTGCTGTATAAGCATTATATTTAAAGTAAGACAACATTCACTTGTTATAAAAGATATTTCATTGCACCAATGTGAAACCTTACTTTTGATATAATTTGAAATTAAAAAAAAAAAGGAACAAAAATCCAATTAATGATAGAATAATGTTCCATTTTGCAATGTTCTTTAAATAGCAGAAAGCAAAACTTGTTGCTTGGTAAACAAACATTGCAGAAATTAAGTCTTTCAGTCTTTATTGCTAATTTTCTTTATTTCTCAGTTATAAAATTAGAAAGAATAAAAAGAAAGCAATGATAAATTTTTCAATTTTTGAATTATTTTGTTTTTAATTTTTAGCCAAAGCTTCAAGTCCAGCAGATCAATAGTTGTTTGATGATTATAAGTGGACATGTTGTATTAGCTGAAGAGAATGTGGGTGGATGTTGATTATTTCATAAACTATTGACAATACAAGAAATACTGAAAAGTTCACAGTCTAACCATGAAGTGGTTCCACAAATAATTCCTAGGTTTAGCAACTTGGTTAGTCTTTGCTAAGTGACTTAGGTAAGGAAAATTTCAGCACCCATACAATGTTAAAACATATTCCAAAAATGTAGAAAAAATATAATGTTTAAATTGTCAATAATTCTGAACAAATATTGATACTTGTAGCACAAGTATCAATACAGGCCAAAGGTTTTGGGGTCATCTATTGGATTTAATACTTACTAAGTTTTTTACCTTCTTTGGTTTAATTAACTCTTACAAAATAAGATGCTGAAACTATTTAACCAATCAGGTATGGTATCCAGTTTTTTAGAGAGTGGGGTTGCCTAAAATTTTTAATCTGCCAATCCTAAGATTAACATTCACCAACAAGTTAGACTAGGCAAAATTGCTAAAATTTAAAGGAAATTTATGCAGTAATAGGTTAATTTTTGCAATTGTTGTTGTCATCATCATCATCATCATCATCCTTATTGAATATATGATAAATTATTATTATTGAAAAAAGATAAAACTCTTCAAGAAGAGAAAGTCCCTCTGGCCCAAAGTGAACTAGGAAATTAGTTTTAAAAAAGGCATGTAAACTTCAATTTTTAGGCAATCTGTTAAAATCCAGTGGGTGGCCCCAAACTTTTGGCCTGTAGAGTAATTTATGAATTTTATGAGACTTGCTGGCTACAATTCCTGTACATGGATTTAGCAAGGCATGATCTTTGAACTTCACATATTACTGTACTCAGTCAACTTCCCTGTACAAAAAATTATTTATATATTATCCATATGCAAATTTGAATAAAACAATTTAAAATTTTAATATTGAAAATAATACATCTAAAAAGCAACAAAATAAGAAAATGCATAAGATATATATTTTCTTCTTACTTTGTGGCTTCTTAGATATAAAATGTCTGTACAAAATAACAGAAACCATATCACTTGAGGACTTTTGACACTGGCAACAACTAAAATAAATAGCACATGTAACTCGAAGATAAAATAATGTGAGAGTCAAGATGTTAACGTTTCACACAACTTCAAACAAAAGGTTAAGAAGACCTCCATCAATACTAGAAAAATTAATAACAGTTAATGAACTTGAGAATCCTATTTTCATGAAAAATTGTTTTAATAGAAAGATTTTATAAATTTCAACCGAAAATAGCACTAGCTGCTCGGGCAATGAATGCTGAATGTTTTCTTATAAGGAAATGGATAATACTTTTATTACTATTACCATTTTCACTATCATTATTTTTTTAATAGTTTTACTACATCTTATGTTAAATTTTCTTTTATTTTCAATTTTTTTTTTTTTGACATTTGTTGTAGATTTTATGACTTTCATTATTCAAATGAATAAAAGAAAATATTAACTGCATCTGCTTAAATATCAGACAGTTCCTTATTATTTTCTTATTAGTTTTACCCGATTTTATTGTTGCTTTTTATTATAAAATACTGGGTCAGCAGACTTCAAAGTATGAAACTAGAAATAAGCAAGTAGCTTCCAATGAGCCTTGTACTTTGGAGCTCTCCTTTTTCTTGGATGTCACCTTAACCATTTCAGCCACATTATCTATTTATAAAAAGTAACAATCGGAAGCTTACAGTTGCATATATACTACAGTTCAAAAGTTTGAGGATACTCTTGGTAATTTCTTAAATTGGCCCAAAAAGTAGTTGTTTTGTATTTTAAATAAGAGAAAATTATTATACATGGTTAAAAAAAAAGTGAGACATGATTTTTTATTATAAATTATAACAAAAACAAAGAAGCATTTCATGATTAAATTTTGCTCTCATCAAAATATCCTTTTAGCCTTGATTACTGCAGCACCAATTTTTGGCATTCATTGCAAAAGTTTCTCAAAGTATAAGTTTGATAAGTGATTCCATTCTTTTTTCAATGACTCTAAGAACTTTTTTCATTTGTTTTTTTTTTGTTTTTTTTACTTTTCCGTCAAGTTCATCACATGCTAACATTGGGAGTGGCTTCAAACTTTTGAACTGTAGTGTATATGAGAGACATCAAAAAATATTAACTGTTTTAAGTAAATGTTCTTAACTCAACCAAGAAGACCTTCAAAAAATTTGTTTGTTCATTTACTCAGATTTTGGGAAGTGGGTCAAAGCCAAGACTTTTTGGCACTCACATATCTAACATTTATCTATATGTTGCCTTTCATTTGTTTTCATCTTTAATTCATATTTTAAAAAATTATTACATTACTCAACAAATAATGTTAACTTAAGGATACATGTATGATTTGTCTTCTTTTATGTGTTATGCCCCTTCCGAATGTAGGCAATCATGACTTTCCTAACCCTTACAGCCCTTAACAACATTTGTCCCTTTGCCAATTCTACCACTTTCTGTTCCACTCATCATTCACAAAAGCTTGTCAGGTGGTTGACCCACTACCTTCCTTTGTTTCTCTTACTCTCAATACTCTGTGAGTGTCTAATTCTCTAAGCCTTCCTTCCACATTATGTTTCCCAGAAATTTTAGCTGCTCTTTCTAATTCTGAGTGTAAGAGTCCATTTTGTTTCCATTTTCCTTAAGAGATATTTGTTGCTCACACACTCCATCCATGGAATTCTCAGCTTCCTTTCAAAGAACCACATTTCTGTTATCTCCAGTCTCCTCTTCATCTGTTTGGGGGATTATCCAGCATTTGCAGCCATATAAGAGGATTTGGATTACATAACAGTTCAGCACTCTTTTCTTTGTTTCTAACAAAACTTGCTATTTTCTTAGCTTAGCTTTTAGAATGCATATTTTGGCAATCCAATGTGTGTTTTGATTTTAGTGCCACATTTTCCATCCTCTGTTCAAACACTTTACAGATATTTAAATTTCAATACTTATACATTTCTAATTCATAGTTTGCATCTTGGGCTTTTTCTTTTACTAACAGTCATGATTAAATGAACAAAATCATCTCCCCTTTATCATCTGATGATTTGTTTTTTAATCATTTCATCCCATGCATGGCAATAATGCTACTAGAATGCAAGTGGTTGCAAGGAGTAAAAGAGAATTAGAAGACAGGATTGATTACATTATAGACACTTCAACACAACCTTCATTACATGATTTGTTAAGAATGACTGGATTAGGCCAAATATTATTCCTGAGACACCATAGCCCTTGAACTTGTGGAGAAGCCAGAACCTGTTGAGCAGCTTTGAGATATGTAGGACCACATCCCAAGTTTCATCATTCTTACCTAAAACTTGATAAACAAATTCAATGATGGCTGTTAACACATCACCATTAGACCTGGCAAAACGGAAGCCATGTTTGTCTGAAAGATGCTCATGTGAAGTGAGATGCTTAATCAATGTGGCATTGATTAGAACCTCTACTACTTTACCAAAAAGAGATAATCAACAAATAGGGTGATAATTTGGGTGGTCAGAATGTTCCCCAAAATTCTTAAAGACAGGAATTACAGAGGAGGATTTCAAACAAGTTGTGAAGCAAGAAGTAACAAAGCATTTATTATAATCTTTGCAGAGAACAGGAGTCAGTTCAGGAGCATATTTCTTTATGAAAATTGCAGGCATACTGTCAAATCCCTTATCTTTGTGGGGATCTAGTTTAGAAATGATAGCAGAAACCATGAACAGAGTTCTGTGTATATTACTCAGTAAAGACTCTGTCCTAAAGGGGAAATAAAGCAGAGATACTCCAGATGAGTCAAGAGTGAAGATGATAGAGAATTTCTATGCAAAGCACTCTACTTTATCTACAGTAAAGGTCAACATTTCAAATTGATTGAAGAGAGGAAGGACTGAGGATTTGCTATTGTTCAGTAAACTCTTGCAGAGCCACCAGTAGTCTCTAGAACCAAACTTGTGAGAGGTTATACAATCTCTCATTCTATCTGCGAATAGTGACTTTGCCTCTTTGAGGACATGCTTACATTTATAATGAAAAAGAACCATGGAAGAAAGATTTACTCTCCCATTTGTATTTCCCCTGTTATGTGTATTATTATACCCATTATATAATAACAGTGTACTTCACAGATGGAACAAAATGTCAGAAAGGAAAAGGAATGACAAACATGCTTTGTTCTCAGAGAGACTTTTATACTGCTAAGACATACACATAACTATATATATATATATATATATATATATATATATAGATAATATTAGTGGAAAATATACATATTATATATATATATAAAGGTAAGGAGCATTATTATATATATATATATATATATATATATATATATATATATATGTACACATGTCACACACAGAGAATAATATATTACATATCTGCACATCAAGCAGAGTGTAAGGAGAAACAAAAAGGAAGTACCTTACATATAATATGGAGATAGTACTGTATCTGGAGAAGAGATGTTTAGGACTCCAGATTCAAACAGGCTGGATTCATCCCTACACATTCATTACACGCAGTGACAAAGAGACATCAGTTACAATCAAAGCTGACACTCTGTATAGACAGAAGTGATTCCTGTGGGAAGTAGTGGCTGAATAGGCAAGAGAGATCCAAGATGAAGAATGTGGTTTCACTTGGTATATCCGTACTGACATGAAAGCTTTGACTTTTACCCAGGGACAAATATCTCAGTGGCACACTTCTCAACAGGATGCTTAAAAATGTGCATTGATAACAGAAATATATTCTGTCAACAGGGTATTCTTGTCTGATGGGAAAGCAGAAAGTGGTATCTATAGACACTACTATGTGGTCAGAGTTGCCAAGAAGACAGAGCTTGATATGATTCTGGTGAGGAGATAAGGAAGAGATCAAGTAGAGAAGCGTGTCCATAGCAAAACATGTAGGGAAATTTACTATTTAAATAATTGATAAGTTCAAAGTCTGGATGCTAGCAAAGTCAGTGGCATTAGATTAATGAAGCTACATGACATGATGGGTATTGAAGATGTTGAACACAAAAATATTTGCAGATGAGAACATCCAAGTCAATTATGGACATGGAGAAGCCCAGGAGGAGAAACTAAAAACCAAATTTACTACATAACTATCAACAAGAGATTCAGGAATTTATTCACTGCAAAACCTATCCAAGTGCCAACTGCAGAAGCAACCACCTCCCTGATATATGTAAACTAAGAATGAAACTACAAAAACTAAAGAAGCCTAACACAGCATCCAAATTGCAATACAACAGACTCCTGAATGACCTGAACTTGAAGGAAAAATATATGGGCAGTGTGAAAAGAAGATACAAACAACAAAATGGAAACTCGAAATAGGACACACTAAGAGAAGCTTTATTGGCATCAGCAAATGACATTATCCCAAAGAAAAATGGATGAAGAAGGAAAAAAACAAATGGATCACAAATGAGATTTTCAACATGATGCAAAGGAGACAGAAATGACATGGAACAGAATACAGAAAACTACACAATGAAATAAGGAACAAATGCAGGCAAGCTAAAGAAGAATGGCTCAATGAAAATGTGTAGAAATAGAGTTAATGAGTATCACAGATAAAGGAGATATGCATAAAAAAATAAGAGAACTAACAGGACAAAAGATGTGCCCATAAACATACTGCATAATCAAATCAAAGGAGGGAATGCTTATATTAAAGAAAGAAAAAATACTTCAGTGATGAAATGAATATATTGGAGATCTCTTCCACAACAAAAGAGAACAATCAACAATATACAGAAATACCAATGGGCCAGAAATACTAAAAACCAAAGTGAAAGCTGGCCAAATTGAACAGAAACAAAATGGCAGGACCCGATTGAATTGTAATAAAGATGCTGGAAGCCTTAGATGATTTCAGCTTAGACAAGATTACGAAAATAATAAATGAAATCTATAACAGTGGGGATAAACCAGAAGACCTAAATAGACCTATTTTCATAGCACTTGCATAAGAAATCAGACACAAATGAATGTGAACTCCACTGAACAATTAGTCTAATGAGCCATATAACAAAACTCATCATCCAAATTCTGATGACTAGAGCACACAGCAGAATTATGCCAGAGATAGTACAGTGCAGGTTCGTCAAAGACACTGGAACAAGGAATGCAACATTTTTTCTCAGAATGTTATCAAAAAAAGCAATACAAATGCAGAAGGACATGCATCTGTGTTTTATAAACTACACAAAGGCATTTGACAAAGTATGTCACAAAGATCTGTTACAGCTGCTCAGCAACCTTGACATATTCAGGAAAGAATTTACAATAATCAAGAATCTATACTGGCAGCAAACCACCTGCATATGGATAGAAAATGAGTTAAGCAGATATACAAAAATAGAAAGGGGTGTAAGACAAGGATGTGTCTTCTCACCAGATTTATTCAACCTATACAGCAAGACAATTCTAAGAGAACTAGAAATCCTAACATGATTCATCATTAGTGGCCACAATATAAGATATGCAGATGACACAGTGCTGATAGCAGACATAGAGAGGAAACTACAAATTCTCCTACAGAAGGTAGTGACAGAAAACAAGAAGAAAGGCCGAAGTATAAAATACAAGAAGACAGAATGCATGGTCATCAGCAAAAAGATGAGCCCAAAATGGGGATACTAAAATCAAGCAAATACAAAAATTTAAATATCTGGGAAATGTTCTAACAGAGGACAGAAAGTATGACACTGAGATCCAAAGATGTACTGGGATGGCCAAAGATGCACTCAAAAAGCAAAGCAGAGTATTAAGAGAGAGGAAAATTTTGTTGGAAACAAAGAAAAGAGTACTGATATCTGTCCTCCTGTATGGCAGCAAATGCTGGACAATCTCCTCAGGGATGAAGAGGAGACTCAAAGCAAAAGAATTGTGGTTCTACAGAAGGATGCTAAGGATACCATGGGTCAAACATGTGAGCAACAATGAGGTTTTGGAAAAAATGGAAACAAAAAGGAAATTTATATTTAACATCAAAAAGAGGTAGCTGAAATTTCTGGGACACATAATGAGTAAGGATGTCTTGAAAAATCTGATACTCACAGGACAGATGGAAGGAAAGAGGGACAGGGGAAAGTAACGTGACATATTTAATGGTCTTGAGCTAGTGGATGGCAGAACAGGGTTTGGGAGAAATAGCACAAAGACAAAACTTATTAAGAGCTACAAGGGACAGGAAGTTGTGGAGGGCCATGATCGCCTATGTCCTGAAGGTGCACGGCACATAAAAGAGAAAGAGAGTAAAGAGTGAGCCTTACCTATACTATCAGAAATTCTATCACACAAGGAACAGTCATGAAAAGAAGGGGAATGATGAAGAAAGAAGAGATAACTGGTTTTACTAGTGAAAGCCGAAAACACATGTAAGAATAATCCAGACACTCAAGAGACAGTTCCCTTGCCAGTTGGAGGTGCTCACAAATACAAATACCAAGGCCATGCATGTAGACAAAAGCATGCACAGTCCTTTTCTGAAGACAGAAAGATAGCCAGGAACAGAGAATTCAATGAAAGAGATTAAAGATTTCAGATTAGTTACACAGAGAGCTAGGATGTCTGGAGGGAAATGATTCTACACTGAAGAAATTGCTACAAATGCAATGAATGTTGAAGGAAGATAAGTTGAGGGTACTTTTTGCAAACTGGTTTAGTCTTATTTTATTTCTTTCAGTCATGTTTTTAAAGTTGGCAAAGGCCAAGAATAATAATAGCTGCTGGTTGTGAAAGGCAACATGAGCTGGCTGAAACTGGAACAGAGTGTGGGCCACTGGAAGTGCTTGCATGGACACCTATTCATACATGACATGGCACTGCAAAAACCCCAATATTATACAGCTGTTGATCAGAGCACCTTTACTAAGCACTACTTAAGAGTTCGGGTTCCTTACTACTATTCAGGTTGCAGTAACCAGAGAACTGCCAACCTGGTACCTTATCATATCACCAAAATTCATGACATCCACATTTATTAAGGCTATAGAAAAAGAACCTGAAACCCCATCCTAAACAGGAAACAAGAGATAAACATTTGCTCCTATTCAAAAGATGGTAGGGTAGTATGGACCAGTCAATAAGCTGAGCTATCTACTTTTAATGTGCAATTCTAGTGTATGTAGCTGTAGTTTCTTTACAGATTAAGTTTCTTTTTTTTTATCAGTTGAGAGCATTGTTGTCAGGTATACAGGGGGGGGGACACTATTTTTGGAACACTTTGAAAAGTGTGCTTAAAGGTGTTTTTTGCTGCCAAGAGCTTTTGTGTTGATGAGTAGGTAGTTCAGCAGTAACTGTCCATTAATGGTATGGACATTGATTGATGGGTTTGTCTTTGGTTTCATGTTTTCTTTATTTTTAGTTAACTTAGGCAACACTATTTTTCAGACATGACACAAATTCCGGGTTTTTAATGATTTAGTCATCGAACGTCTACAATATGCAAATTTTCTGCAGGTAAATTGTACCCTGACCATTATATTTGAGTATCTTTACCATTCACTGCGAAAACGTGTTAAAATCCTGAAGAAGAATGCATTCAAAAGAAGTCATCAGTTTGGTCCAAAAGAAGAGAGAAGACGAGCTCAGCATCCAAAAGATCGCCGCTGAGATGAAGCTACTGAAGTCAACAGTTGAATACATGCTAAGTACAGACTATGAGCAGAAGAAGAGAGGATGGAAAAAAACAATTTTCAAGAGAACAGAAAGAAGAATGAAGAGGAGTGTTATGAGGTTGTTATCATCTGGAGAAAAGGTGACAGCGAAGAAAGTAAAGGAGAAGTGTGAACTTGACGTCAGTGTTCAAACTGTACAAAGAAAGCTACACAAAATTGAACTTAAGTATGCTAAAATCAAGAAAAGAATTATACTTCAAGAAAGTGATATTTACTGATCAAAAACGTTTTAAATTCGATGGACCTGACGGGTGGTGTACATGGTCAAGAAAAGGTGAACCTGTTATTCTCAACAAGCGACAGATGGGAGGAGGAGGAGTCATGGTTTGGGGTATGGTATTTCTGAATGGAAACTTGTGGCTCAAGTGGTTAAAAGGACATCAAAATAGCTTGAGCTACAGAGAACTTTTGGAAAAGAGAGCCCTACCACTCATAGAAAAAGAAATGGGAAGTAATTTTATTTTGCAGCAAGATAACTGCAGCATCCATGTGGCCAAATCAGTGAAAAATTGGATGTGTGAAGCAAATATAACTACTCTGGAATAGCCTGCAAGAAGTCCAGACTTAAATTTAATTGAAAACATATGGGAAATGCTTGCAGAGCTTGTTTATGACAGGCCAGAAATAACCAGAGAGACTGAACTGTGGCAGCGCATACAAGATGCTAAAAATAGACTACTAGAAACATGAAGAGACATTATTATCAATATGTACGAACATTATGAAGATAGACTGATAGAAGTCATTGAAAAAAAGGGTGCTGCCATAAACTATTAGCATTGTTTCTGCAATGTCCGAAAAATACTGTCGCCTGTGTAATGTGAAAATTTTAAAAAAAATAAAAATACTTCTAATTTGAATTCTGCTTTTCAATTTGTAGTATTGAAACAGTTTTTAAATGTTATTGCCATTACACTAAAACAGTACAGACTGCCTGTGCTACCTAAAACTTGAAAAAATAAAGTGTCTGAAAAATAGTGTCAGCCCCCTGTACAATGAAAAATTTGTCCAGTTCTTTTGCTGCTCCTATCAAGACAATCCCTCCTCTTTCCATTTACATTTCCCACCATAAAGAGCAGTGAGTTTAAATATAGGATTAGCTTCAAATACATGTGTTAGGCTGGGGTTAGTTAGGAAACAGAATATATGATATTAACTATAAAGTTTTAACTTACCATAAGTTAAAAAATCCCCTATCAAAATAGAAATGAGTGGTGAATTAAGGCTACACTTATCACATAAGGATTTTTTCTTAGGCAAATAAGGGGGACTCATAAAACCAATTCCAGATAAGTAAATTGGCTAAAAAATCAAATAGTTTACATTTCTTTCCCCATCTCTTCTTTCTTTGCAATGTAGAAATCCAAACTTTAATGACTCCTCAATCACCACAAAGAGAATGACCGGTTAGATAGCAAATTCCATTAAATGAAGTTAGTGGAAATGGAAGGAGTAATACTATAAACAATAATTATAATAAATGAATAATACATACACACACACACACACACACAAATATAAGAGAGAGATGCATGAATTAAAATAAAATTCAATAAAGACAGTACATCTACTGGAAAAGAGAAAAAGTTTAGTTGGCTTAGCTTAAGAATCAGATAGCATACAAAATTTGAAATCGACCTCTTCGATGGAAGGTGTCTTTAAAAGTGATGTCTTTTTTATGATACAGAACCAACTCACTTCTTATAGGGGGTGTGAACAAGCAGAAAAGATAAGAAAGTCATTAACACAACATCAAAATGGAAAAGGCTGAATTCAAAAGCTGAGGAGTGTCATTTGGAGACATTGTGATACACTATGTGCACCAGTTCTCTGTATTTGGCTCTTCCAAAGTATGTGGTTGGTTCTGTACAAGTCTTCACACATATAATCAAATTCTATATGTGGATAGTCTGGCTGTTCAGTTCCTAGAACTGAGCTATTTGACCCTCATATGTTGAAAATGACAAGAGTTCATTTTTTTTTCTTTTTTTGATGCACAGACAGTTGGTAAGAAATATGCCCAAAAAAGAAATCTCTTGGTTGCATATAAGAAAAACACAATGAAAAGAAAAAAGTCATATCAATCAAATATGAATTAGAGAGGGATTACTGCCATATATATATATATATATATATATATATATATATATATATATATATATATTGTGTAATTAAGCAGTAAATGTTCTTTAAGGCAAATGTTATTAAAGGCATTTTGGGTTGATTAATTTTATTTATCGACTTTTCCAAATCAACCTAACATTTCTTCTATATCCACCTGTCTATAAGTAATAAATAGCACTAAATATGATTCTAGCTGCTCTAAACTCTATACTTTGAGCAGGGCCAGTGCATCTTACCCCCAAAACCTCCGATTTCCCCCATTGTGTTTTTGGGGTCTCTGCCATTTTTTTTCAGCACTGTTTTATGGTCATTGGCTTTTTTTTATTAATTATTTTTTAACTGACATTACATTGTCAGCCATTAACTAATAATATACATTGTGTATCTGCATGGCCGGTGCAGTATATACTACACAGGAGCCTCTAACAAGGTTGGAGCCCCAAAAAGACTAGTTTCAGCAGTGTTTTTTTTTTTGCTTTTTGAAATTTTTACTTTTTTTTCCACCTAAGTTATATTGTCAGTCATCAACTATAATAATCAGCAGGGTCAGTGCTTACTACCCTGAAATTCTCAAATATGTAGGGGGCCCCATGCTTATGGGGAGGCAGGTGCAAAAGTGCCAATTTCAGTAGCACTTATTTTTTTAAATTGTAATTTTCTTTCTGAACAGTTCTTTTAAATCAATTAAGTAAAATCATTTTTTATTCCAAGATCATCCAGGAGGATCTCTGATTTTTTATTTTTTTTTTACTAATAGTAATACTAATCAGAAGTCCACAGCTAGTATTTAAAATAAAATTTCTAGTCCCTATTTTTTACATTTCTAGAAAGATGAAACCAAGAAAAGGATCACTTGAAAAATAAAAATGATTAAAAATTTCAACACATAAAAACTTTTACCGAAAACTGAAATACTATTTTTAAAACAAATTTTTAAGACAATTCCATTTTTGTTGTGTTGAAATCTTTGCAAACCTTTTTTTCAGCAGAGATGTGTCAGCAATTAAGCTTTATGGAAATGCAAAAATTTGCAACGTAAACATTTTTTCAAGTAAAACTTGGTAGTTATTACAAAAAGAATAACATTTTTAAATTTAAAATAAAAACCTATTCATTATAAAAGTAAATAATTAATGAATATGTACTTAAATTTTCCTTTAAATTGGGTAATTCTCTGATTTTTGGTAATTTAAAAAAGTACTGCCATTCTCCCACAATTTTCCTTTGAGGGTTTATGGCTCCCAGATTGGGAAACTTTGAAATCACCATGTAGTAGAGGGTGGGGGCATATCAAGGTTTCAGAGGTGGGGGCAAGATCCTAGTGCCGACCCTGACTTTGAGCATATTTGTTGAATTTACAATGTGCATGGTTCAATTGTTTTAAGAGCATTTTATAACCAGTTAGCAGCTTTTTTGCTAAAAGCACTTATTTTCTAATAAATTAAAACTTATTTACAAGGTATATTTCATTTCAAGTCAAAGTGATTCTCCTGCTGCTGTTATAGAAGTTAATAATTATTATTATTAAAAAATTGTTCACATATTATTGAAAGCTTTACAACAAAATTTTAGATTTCCAATAATACTAATATAATAAAAAAGAAAAGGATAAGATGGAAATAAAAAGCATTTTAAAATATTAATCACTTATTTAAAAAATTGCCTCTCTGAGATCACCATCTAATAGTTTAGGATTAGTATCAAATATCCAGTGTTTGTTTTATTCCATGCCAAATCTATTTCTACAGATTTTATTTCAACAAATCCAGTTTTGCATAACACCTTGACCTTCAAAGGCTTTAATCCCCTTAAAAAATATTGAATTATTTCCTTAATCTTTTCAGTTGCTTTAATGGTTAATGAAGTTTGATGATTTTAACTGATTAGGGAAATTTTAATAAATTAATTATATATTTAGTAACTTTGAAAATCTTCTTTCAAGACAATCTTGAGAAGTTCAAGGTAAATGTCAGTTGTAATGCATCCATCTGATTTCAATCTGGATCTACACCTTGCAAAATCTCTGAATAATATTTCACCTTAAAGCAGTAATTATAATAATTAAAATGATTGACATTTTTCTTTTTTTTTAAAAAAAAAATCAGAGTATTTTTTTAACTTAATTTATTAAATTCTTTTTCATTTAACTTAAAATGAAAGTTGGTAATGCTTAGACATGCCTATACATTACAAAAAACTCAGAGATAGAGTTAATTTTTAAAAGGTTTACTATAATTTCCAAACCTCAAATCAAGATCATTTTCTATCTTTATTATAGGCTTAATTTTCTTATATAGTGAATTTATATATCAATATTAATAAATATTAATATATAAGGGCTCAACAGTTCAGTTTAGATTTGAATTGATAGTTTACTGACAAAGATGACATAGTGTTAAAAATTTGTGCAAAACAGGACACTTTTCAGAGGAACTAATAACAGAGAAATGGTGCCCAGTGTAACAAAAAGTCTCCAAATGACCCCTTTATGGTTTGAATTAAAAGTTTTCCTTTTCCTAGATTGGCTGCCACCCAAGGAGTCCAATTTTTTCCATTATTTAACTCATAGCTGAATAAAAATGGATTCATGCATTTTGCAAGTGGAGTCAATGTAACAGAATCAACTGAAATTTGAATCCAGCATGCCAATTCCACTTTCTGTTCTGTTAACTGATACACTACCCACACATCCTGCATAATATAGCATTTTCATGAGCCAACATTGCTTATGCTTCGGGACTGACACACAAAAAATGGAAAGAATGAATACTGATGGCTTATATTCACCAGAAATGTCTCATCAAACTGTGAAATATGGCAAACCTTATTTTATAAGTTGAATAGACATTTTTTTTTAATTCATATGATCCCAAGCAAGGCAGTACAGCCACTAGCATGCAAGGGGTTACAGGTCGTAGAGGGATTAGGAACAGAAACATTAATAATGGGGAGAAAAGGAAAGGGCAATCAGGAGTGATTGACACAGCATTTAAATGTTTGCAGATTAAAGTTGGTTGGAAAGCATGGAGCCAGGAGTGAGTTCCACAAGTGAGAAGTGTGAAACAAGAAACTGTTAGCATAGAAGTTGCTGCTACATCTAGCTAGCTCAATTGGAAATTGATGAGATCTCGCTGCCAGTCTAGTATTGCACTTAAATTCATACAATCTAGGTACCATAGCAAAAAGCTTATCCAAACAATTGTCATGAATGTGTTTATAAAAAAAAGGGACAGAAAGGCAACCTCATGGTTGTGGGCAAGTGATTGAAGCCAAGCCACCAGATCAGGATCAATAATATTGCTGATTCTTCTTTCAATCTTATTCTAAGCATGGACAAATGGTAAACTTATAAATATGCAATATAGATTCCAAAGAGAAAAATTGTCTCACCCAACACAGTGAACTAACTTTCTTAGCAGCTGATCTAGTGATGAATTTAATGTAGTCCACCTCATATCAGCTGAGAACATTAGCCTGAGAAGACACAATGAGTCTCTTTCTTGGAGGAAAGCATCAGCCATGCTCTTACACATAGACACACACACATTTGCTTCATGCAAACACACACAAGCACATTCATAGAGCTAGTTTTAATGCCTTTTCCTTTGATTTTCATTGTGCACACATGCAATTATTTTATTACAGAAATAATAAATGAATTATTTTGTTAATACATGCATATATTTGACATTTATTTCTAATTCATTCTTTTGTG